>CM056566.1:24323268-24683257 GCA_029721515.1 Synanceia verrucosa | reverse complement strand
CTGAAACAGTGATCTTCAATTTCTGAGTTGACAAACGGACAGAAAACTGCTGGTGATAAATGAACAAATTTATTACCAATAAATGGGAAATGGTGAAACAGTGTCAATTGTGAGCAAGTAATAACAGGTGACACGAATCAAGGTTTTCTGTGGTAAGGATGATGAGTTCAGGATGGCATAGTGTTGAGAAAAATGTGATTTCTGCCCTACGGATCATTCACTATTTCTATGGCTGCTATGTTTGGACATGTAATGGTCCTTGTACCGCTGTGTTCTCTGTGGTGTCTGTGTGTGTTTCCCTCCCTACTCTGCTCCTCCAGGTTATCACCCCTCCTCCAATCAGCAGCTGTTTACACTTTGCTCATCGGCTGATCATGGTTAAAAGGTGGAGGAGAGGTGTAGGCCAGGGGAGAAAAGGAGAAGAGAGGCGGTGAACCACAGTGGTCAAAGTGTGAGGCTGGAGATTGAAACAGTATTTTTCCCAATTGTCATGTTCTGTCTGTCTGTGAGCTGGGCTCAAACAATCCAAAACAAGAGAGTACAGACTTAATTGGCTGCACAAAGACCAAGCTAGGATGAGCAGACACAGATTCATCAAACCAGGTGAAACTAATCCAGGATCAATGCGCTCACACGGCTTCCTCTTTTGACCCCGTCATTAATCACAGATTCACTGATTCACCATGGCAACGAGAGCGACATTCTTTTTCCTGAGCCAGAATAACCAAGATAGCCCACCTTAATCCCTTATCCCTTAATCGGGCCCCTGATCTCCTCTCTGGATCTAGAGACACCAATCCCATGTAAAGCAGGTCCTCACACGTCTTCTGCAGAACCAGTTATACTACAAAGCAGAAAAGTGTGAGTTTCATTCCGGGTAGGTATTCTTCCTGGGCTTCCTTGTAGCCCCAGGGCGGATCCAAATGGGCCTGGCTAAGGTAAAAGCAATTGCAGAGCGGCCAATTCCTGGATAGCAGCAATTCCTAGGATTGGCTAACTTCTACTGCCGTTTGATCTGCTACTTTAGCGCCGTGGCAGTGCCTCTGCATACACTAACCTCTCCTCATCAGGCTTTCCGGTAGTCTCCCGAAGCCAACAAAGCGTTCCTGCAGCTCACGACCCTGTTCATCACGGCCCCCATCCTCGCCCTGCTGGACCTGTCTTGTCAAATCATCGTGGAGGTGGATGCATCTAACATGGGTGCCGGGGCTATCTTGTCTCAGTCCCAGGCGGACAATAAGATTCATCCCTACGAGCTTCCTCTGCCACTGCCTGTCTGAAGCTGAGCAGAACTATGACCTGGGGGAACACGAGCTGCTGGCTGTCAAGGTGGCACTCAAGGAGTGGCATCACTGGCTAGAGGGGGCCCAACACCCGTTTCTCGTTTGGACCAACCATAAGAACCACCAATACTTAAGAAATACAGAGAGACTTAATTCATGCCAGTGCATGTGGTCTTTGCCTTTTATTCACTTTAAGTTCTCGCTTTCTTACAGGCCAGGGTTGCAGAATGCAAAGCCAGACACTGTCCACTCGTAAGATTATGATTATTCAGTTAAAAGTTAAATTAATTTAGTCTGGCCAAATGATTCACCTTAAGGCTTAACTTCAAATCAAAAGAATGTAAGTTGATTTAAATTAAAAGCAGTGTTTGCTTTTCAGGAAACTTGACGTAAAGACATTCAAAATTAAACCAAAGTAAATAGTAAACTGAAAATACAATGTTAATATGACAAGAACAAGGACAAACCCAAAACCCACAAAAGACTGAAAGTCTAGAGATTTCCTGGGTTGCTGCTTGTAGTGGCCTCTCCCTTATTTTATCTGATTCTATGACCCCTTTGAGTGGTTGTAAATAATTTCCTTAACTTACTGAACATATGAATCACAGATTCTCTTACCACCAGCATCAGAAAACGGGATTTTCTTAATGATCTACATCAGTAGTAGCAGTAGTATTAAGTAGAAGTAGCAGTACTCTGTAGTAGTAGCAGTAGATTTCATAAGAACCCAAACTAGTTTCAGCAATGAAGAAAAAGTTCATGCTTTTTAAGAAGGAGGTTGTTTTTTTCCCTTTTCTATCTATTGTACAGAGAAGGAGAGGAAGAAAAAAAACAGGTTGAGTAAAATACTCTGCTAATAATGTATATCGGGCCACACAGCTCCTATTACCATGAGTTTTTCTGTCAAAAATGTTTTTATTTTTAAAATCTTCCAATTCTGCTCTTTTAGTTTTCACTTAATTAATTTGAGAAGTTGTTTCAGTGCAGTTGATCCTCGAGGCAACCGGGCCAGACTTCACTGCTGCTTGCACTCTGTGTTATTATTATTTCAGCAGTATGTGAATACTCTCACTAGAGGGAAAAACATCTTGGATTTGTGTTACGGTAACATTACTGATGCATCCCACTCCTGTTCAGATCCCATCTTGGCCTTGCTGATAATAACATCTTCTCACTACTTCCACTTTACAAACAGGAACCAAAGGGGCATAAACCCCAATGTCACAGCTCCCCTTAGTGGTCAGTAGACAACATTACATCTTAGAGGGTGATCTGAATGATAGTTTCTGCCATTACAGTATACATTAACTTCTGTATTAGCCACACAATCCCTGCAAAGACAATAAAGAAATAACCAAACACTGGATCAGCCCCTACATAAAACACTGCCTAAAAGAAAAACACCAAGCCTTTAAGAGCAAGGACTGAAGAACTGAAATCTAATTGATCTTACAAACATGAATGCAAAACAGGCATTTCAAAGATTAAGAACTCAGAAATGGCCCAGAAAATAAATCTGACAAATATACAATAACACACCCAGAATAATTTTCAAAAGACCTCAACTCTTTTTATACCCGTTTTGACATTCAGGGTTTCTCCTCTGAATGTGACACTTTGCTGGAAGCCCTCCCTTGTCTGGACCCAGCAGAACCAGTCCAATTCACGGAGGATGAGGTTAAACACCAGCTTAGCCGGTGAGAGCTAGACAAGGCCACAGGTCCTGATGGCATCCCAGATAGGGTGCTTAAGACCTGTTCACAGCTGTCACCCATCTTCCACTGCATTTTTTTCCCCAAATTTACATGACTGCCGCCATACCAACCATCTGGACTCTAATCCCAGTTCCCAAAAAACCCTGGCCCACAGACTTCAGTCACTACTTTATGGACCTTGCTTTGTACACTGGTGCACAGTCATGTTGGAAGAGGAAGGGGCCAGCTCCAAACTGTTCCCACAAAGTTGGGACCATGGAATTGTCCAAAATGTCTTGGTATGCTGAAGCATTAAGAGTTCCTTTCACTGGAACTAAGGGGCCAAGCCCAGCTCCTAGTGTCTGTCAAATGTGCTACTAAGGCCATGGGGGAGTCCTGTGTTTAAAAGCAGCTTACTGGATTTAAGACCATTTACTAAAATCTGCTGTGGCCTGTTCTGTAAAAAACCCTTTCTCCATAAAACCAGTGTTGGGTGAACCTGAAGCTCACTAGGTGGTGCAATAGTGTGTTTGTGTGGACAGTGTTAAAAGCAGAAGATAAGTCCACAAATAAAATCCTGGTGTGAGTGTGCACTGAATCCAGGTGGCTGGTCACTGTGTCCAAAACATGCACTCCACATGTAGCTTTATAGGCAAACTGGAGTGATGAAGTCTCTCAGCCACCATGCTGGAAAGGAAGTTACAAAGAACTCTTTCCATATATTTACACAGCAGTGATATTAGGGCAACTGGCCTAAAGTCACTGAGGTCCTTGGCATGCGCCTTTTTAGCAATCGGTATCATGATGAATTCCTTCCATTGGTCAGTTATGCAGCCAGAGTCCAGAAGGCACTGGAACAGCCTAGTGAGGACTCCACTCAGCTGAGTGGAGCAGCCTTTGAGCACTCTGCCTCTGAGCCTGTCAGGGCCAGAAACTTTGTGCAGTGAATTGTAGTTGATTTTGCCCAAGATGGAGGTCACCAGCATCTCATCTATGATGAGGGCCTGGTGAGATGAGCTGAGGCTGGGGAGGGTCCAGCTGGTCTCTGCTCTGCAAAGGAGGAGGGGTCCTGGCAGTCAATCACTGTATGTTTGGGGACTCTGCCCACCATGATGTTTAAACCCTGCCATGCCTACTTTGAGTTCCCGGATGTTAATTTCTGTTTCACTTTGTCCTTATACTGGATTTTGGTCATCTTGGCCTTCCTTCTGAACTCCTTCTACAGTTATCTCACCCTGAGCTTGTTCCCCTCTAAGAAGGCCTTTTTCTCTTTAACCAAGCATGAGTTCATGTACTTGGGGGGCGGGGTTTTGATACATATGAATTTCGTATGTTCCCATAGCACAGATCCAGCATACTTTGCATTCTGGTGTGGACTGTCACATTCTGATCCAGGTTGGGCAGCAGCATGGTGATGTCACATTTATTATAATCCCAATGTGGGATTTTTCCCTTTGTTGGATGTCTTTACAACAAAAAGGATGTCAAAGCGTCTGCAGACTGTTTATGATAGTAGTCAAAATCTTGATTATTTCTCAACATCAAAGTGACCTCAAGGTGCCTGCTGGGGTGAAGTTAGTCGCCCACTTCTCGTTGACAGCTACGCAGAGCCCGTCTTCAATGGACTTCCATGTTTCCATTGCATCCCTGTCAAAGAGTAAGATGTTAAAAACATCCAGGTTGAAATCCACATTCTCGGAAAGCCAAGTCTCTGTAAAGTAGAACAGGCTGGTTTGCTGATAGTCTGAATCGTATCTCTGGAGTGAAGATACTGTAGCTGGTCAGCCTTGTTCTGTAGGGATTGGATGTTTGACAGGGTGATGGCAGGTGAAGGTAAACGGCTTCCCCCTTCTGTTCTGTATCCCTACACGAGATCCTCTTTTCCTCCGAATTTGATTCTTCTTGTAGCCTCGGAGCAGGAGTACCTGATCAGCGCGAGGCTTAGCCTGCAGTGGCGCCAGATGAACCCCACGCAGCAGGCAGTCCCTTGAGTAGGCGAGCCTACGTGGGTCAGCGGCAGATAATACTGTTGTTCCTGAGCAGAATCCGTTAACTGGGCATAAACGTGTGATCAAGATGCACACTAGATGTAACACTGTGGTCTTTGTCCAGTGCCCACCGTAAAACCACACAATAAAAACACTTAAAACACAATACAACGACGGCAAACTCACAACGAACTGAGCCATGCCTGGAGTTACTCTGACGTAGTAGCACCCTGTAGTAACCACCTCCACCTCAACTTCATCAAGATAAAGCAATTAATAATTGGCTCTCCCACCCCCCAGCATCCCATCACCATCAACAACTGGTCTGAAGAGATGGTTGACCACTTTAAATAACTCAGTGTAACACTGGACATCACATCTTCTTCTCACACACTACCAAACCATCATCCATCCATCAGTCCTCCTGTACTGCTCTACCTGTTTCTACAACATGTGTTGTGTTAAAAACCAGGCTAAATTCACATGCATCACCAACAATGCTACCAAACTCATTGGTATGGCCACACCCAATGTCACAGAACTCCAAGGCCATCACATGCGTTGCAACATTCACAGAGCAGGACTTCACCCACTTCACCAGTATCTCACCCTGCTGCCCTCAGGGCTCAGCTACACAACACTGCAGAAAAGGTCGCTTTGGTAAAAGCCTGATTCCAACAGTCACAGCTGCCCTGAATTTAATGTTTTGGTCCATGCTTGTTGTGCTTTACTTTGCTTTGTACAGTGGACAGTGTCAAGTTAATTGTATCTTGTTATTTGTCCTAAATGTCTTGGAGTCTTCTATGTACTGTCTGTGAACACTAATTCCCCCCAGGGATTTCACTTATTAATTGAGAATTAGAACAAAAATCTGGCAGACTGAATCCCATTTGTGCTCTATAATCATATAATTCATATGTAGGCACTTTGAGTAACATGTTGGCACAAGAAAACAGTGACAGGTAAACATTGAGCCTGAGAGCTCAACACACTGAACACAGTAAAATATGTAAAGTTGGTCAAGATGTTTTCTGAATGCTGCTCGTGTCTTCAGGTGTTCAAGGTCAATTTTCATTTGCTGCCGTTGCTCCTAAACATGAATTTCTCTGATTTGCAAACTGAACCAAAGAAGTCGTCGTTTTAATAGACCTCATGAGGACATGTTGTGTTGCAGCCTGTCACTCAAAGTGTATGCAGCTCAACAAATGAAGAAAACATGCAAATGGACACATCAGGAGCATCGAAGAATTGGACGTGGTCTTTTTGGTGTCTTTGCCGTTAGTATTATAAAAGTATAAAAATGATTCATTTCAAGCTTCACAGTTTTTGTGAAAGTCAAAAAGTTACAAATATTATTTTATGTGATGTTGAAATTGCACTAAAAATGTGATGTTTTATTTTGTGTCAAGAAGCAGACTAAAATTTGAAGCAGCAATTTCATTAACATTTGGAAAAGTTGGACAAAAATGCAAAATTGCAATTCAATGCTAGTTTTTTTTGAAAGAAAGAGCCTGTTTTTGGAATTCTCTTGGTATTGGTAGATATCCTAATTCAGGTATCAGAAGAGTAAATGAAAAAAGCTGATTATCATGATGAAATGAATGAGTTTGGTTTCACTTGTCCAGACAGAAGAAGCTGAATGTTGCTCACTGCTGCTTGTGGATTTGATTTTGGGAGAGAACACTTTATTTTATTTGTCACTTTGAAGAACAACAGTCAGGAACAGGCAGTGAGTTTTTCACAATATGTCTTTTATTGTGTAATGCTCAGGTGATCATATGATAAAGAAAAGAAGAGAAGAAGGAATGATTTTGGATAATAATGGTAATGGATAAAATTTACTTTCAGACACCAGAGTGGTATCGATCCAAACATCTGTCACAGAAAAAAAGCAAATAATTGCAACAGACAATGTTTAGTGATATCCTTCTTGAGATCCTCTGTACTTGCAGCACAGGTAAGGAAGAGTCACGTTACACTTCTCATCTGTCAAACCGTAATCTGTAGAGACAGTTACAGTCAATACTTCATTTTCATATTAATTTCATGTCTAGCTTATTATCTTTCAGACATGCTACAGTTTTTTTTTGTTATATCATACTTGTTGTTTGTTATATCATACTTGTTATTTGATAATATTTAAAGCGTTTTATTTACCAGCGTTCATCCGCAGGCAGTTCCTCAGTGGATCTGGTTTCTTTGATGGACCAAAGCCTCCATACTTGAATTTAGTTCCATCACTCCACAAATATTTGCCCTCCTGTAAGAGAGGGATTGGTTTAAAGTCAAAGTGAAAGCAGAACAATTGATCAATCTGAGAGCTACAACAAATCTTCCAAAACAGTTCTAGTCTTTTAAGATGAGTTTTTCACTTAAATATTCACCATTATTTGCTGTTTTTATGCAATTAAAACAAACCACCACCTCACGCCAAGGAAGGCCTATCTCATGAAACACTTCTCATCCCTCAATTGTAACCTGTGCACAGATGGACTCATGGGTTCCTACATGCAGATGTTCTGGGAATGCAGGGATGTGAGGGTTTTCTGGGAGGTTTGTGCTGCTCTTTCTGATGTTCTGGGTGCAACTGTGCCATGCTCTCCCACTGTGCTACTCTTCAATGATACTACTCCACTGAAACTAACATGTCTGAACAGATGTGTTCTCCCAACGGGCATTACTGCTGCCAAAAAGATGTTAGAAACCTCCACACACAGTCACCAAATCTCAATGGATTAATAAGTGCTGAACTGTTTGTGGTTTAGTTTATTCTCTTTCTGCAACAAAATGACAATAAAAAGTTAATCACACCAAAAACAGCTACATGATAAAAGGATAAAAATGATGGTAAAAGTCTCACCGTTACGGCGTCATGGCCTCCGGTCCAGATAGGCTTCCTGGTACCGGCCACTTTGTATATGTAGGTTTTGAGGTAGTTACTGTCGTATTCTTTGTGGATGGAGACCAGATTCGCACCAAAGGACAGGCAGTGGTGCTGTCCGAGACAATAAGAAGCTTCTTTAATATGACAGTTTCATGTGAAAGCTAGAAAAGCACTCAGAGAGCGCAGACTTGTTATTTACAAAGTAAGACTTTTGCACAAAAAAACACATGAAGAATTTCTAAAATATGATGGTTTCATCTGAGTTAAATTTCCCAACAGTTCAAGTATAGCTGAAACAATTTAGTCATTCAGTCCACTGACAGTTTCACATCAAACCATTTGATTGTTCCAGATTTAATAATGTTAATGATGCTGATTTATTAGTAATAATGTTGAAAGATATAATATTGTAATAGTTGAATCAGTATCAGTTTTTATACCTCAAAAACTACATTTTACTGGTCATACTTCTACTGAAGAAACCATTTCAATGCTGAACTTTTACTCTAATATAGTATTTTCATGGTTTGGTATTAGTACTTTCTGAAATAATTCAACCCTAGTATTTTATTTTCTTATGGTAACTATGGCAACGACTGTACCTCTGCATCGTGCCAAATCTTTGGCTTGTCATAGTAGGAGTAGCAGCGATCGCCGAGCTCAAACCAACCAGGAGGGCAGCGAGCTGAAACACAAAAGAGAAAAAGTTCATCTCCAGATGAATAAAACAAGATAAATATGATGAGAGCACTGGAATCAGTCAGAGATACTGAACTGACCTGGGCAGCAGTAGCTTTTGTCGTTCTGTGGGTAGTAGGATGGAGGTCCATATGAAGGATATCCCTTTGGTCCCGGCCCTGAATGACTTCCTGGAGGATATCCATACTGATCAAACTGAAAAGAAGTTCAAGGAACAGACTTTTATTGTTTATACAGGCAGCTCCATCCATCCATTCATCCATCCATCCGTATCAAAAGGAAGTGATAAAGCTCCTGTACTTGATGTGTTCAGACCAGGTACCATGTTCAACAGTAATACTGGGTAATACTGGGTTCTGAAAAATACTTATACACAGTATTTGTGCATTTGTTACTCACTGCATTTAGTCCTGCAGGCAGCAGCCCACCGGCCAAACAGACCAACAGAGCAAAGTGAAGACCAGACAGCATCTGAAAATATGAAAAGATATTAATATAACATAAGTAATGACAAAAACAACTACTTTTAGTACTACTGCTACTGATATTTATGCTCAAATCTAAAACATTAACAAAACATAGAATAAATGCTACATATCTTGTGGGATATAAGCTGGAGTATAAAGTGAATAATGTAGATTTGAAGAACAATGAAGTGAAATGAAAATGAATGAAAATGAAAATAGATGAAATGATGCTAATAAATTAAATGAAAGAGGTGAAATCTTACCTTTTTCTGAGGTGGTGAGGACACAGCGAGGAAGAAGCAGCTGATGTCTGACAGCTGACAGAGAACTTCCTCTTTATATAGTTTATGAGAACGCTGCAACAACTGAAATATGTAAAGATGACCATGTGAGGCTGCTGCAGCCACACCTTTAATTACAGCCTCCATTGTAACATTGTATTTTATAATTACAGACTTATGGAATGTAGTAATAGTTGTGTCTCATTTAATTACTCTGATAATAAAGTAAACAGCATCATGATGAGTTCAAAGGCCTCAGCATTTCCTCCATAGCGTGACATCAGCTGGAACAAAGAATCTCAGTGGTCTAATAGTCCTGAAATGGATGTAAATTTTGTGAAACAGCAAACAGTGTTTAACAGATTTATTATCCTCCAGCCAGTGTCAGTTTTTTACCACCACTGCTCTAAATTAACATTATTCCTGGAGAATATTTTAATATATTTCTGTAATGGTTAATCCACCAGTATGAGCAAGCTCTTTAATCAAAGTGATATATTTAATGATAAAATATAATGATTGTTGTTATCCGGGTATTTTCAACTTTACTGTTTTACAGAAAAATAACAAAACTGGAAAAGCACTCAGAGAGCGCAGACCTACTGGTAGTTTGAAAGATTTTTTTTCCACTATAACACTACCTTCTGTCGAAGTACTGATAGTTTTAAAGGTTTACATCACTAAAATACTACTTTTGTCCAATTACTGATAGTTTTAAACTTTTATTATACTAAAAACACTACTTTCACATTTATGGATGTTTATTCATGACAGACCTCTGAAATAATTATTCATAAAAGTATGAATCTATCAATATGTGTTTAGCTTTGAATAATAGTTCTGCAGGTATGAGGAACATCTTTCTGTTTTATTTATGGGAGGTTTTAATCACAATGAAGTGGATTTCTGTTGGCTGATGTTAAAGCTGTCACTTCAGCCTTTAAGAAGAAAAGACAGAATCACGGGGAATGAAAGAAATAATTAGCTGCAGCCATTATTACACTTAATCACAGCTGGAAAACGCCCTCCTATTGTAGTAGTACAACAGTAAGGTGATGACGTCTGTTCGGGAAATACTTTAACATGTCGGATGTCAGCAGGTTTTTTTTTAGTTTGTTGTTTAACATTCAGCTGCTGACAGTTAACATGAACAGCTGGCAGGAAGCTGATAAACCATTGTCAGTGCCAGCTAGAGTACGATCAATCAGTCAATCAATCAATCAATCAATCAATCTGTAGTAGTTGTACTCGGTGCAGCATTAAACCACACACCTTTAAAAATTAATAAAAGGAATTATAATTTTTTAACAGAATTAACTACTGATTATTAGTTCTGGAGTTGTGTCTTAATTTGGGGCACCAGCTCTAATTCGGAGGAACATGCTGACATTTAATCTAACACACATTAAGTAGTGGGTTCTGAAACAGTGATCTTTCTGAGTTGACAAATGGACGGAAAACTGCTGGTGATAAATGAAAAAATTTATTACCAATAAATGGAGAATTGATCAAATAGTGTCAATTGTGAGCAAGTAATAACATCAACAGGTGACACGAATCAAGGTTTGCTTTGGTAAGGATGATGAGTTCAGGATGGCATAGTGGTGAGAAAAATGTGATTTCTGCCCTATGGATGATTCACTATTTCAATGGCTGCTATGTTTGGAGATGTAATGGTCCTCGTACCGCTGTGTCCTCTGTGGTGTGTCTATGTGTGTTTCCCTCCCTACTCTGCTCCTCCAGGTGATCACCCCTCCTCCAATCAACAGCTGTTTACACTCTGCTCATCAGCTGATCATGGTTAGAAGGTGGAGGAGAGTCATAGACCAGGGGAGAGACAGAGAAGAGAGGTGGTGAACCACAGTGGTCAAAGTGTGAGGCTGGTGATTGAAACAGTGTTTTTCCCAAGTGTCATGCTCTGTCTGTTTTGGTTAAATTACCCATTTTTGTCTCATGCCTGCATGTAGTCTTGTCATTTCCAGCTTCATTTTGTGTATAAATGCCGTTTTGTGTTTGTGTACTTGGACAACATCCTGGGGCCTGTTGCACAAAAGTAGAATTCAGACATCCAGGATCAGTGACTGAGCTGGGCTCAACCAATCCAAAACAAGAGAGTACAGACTTAATTGGCTGCACAAAGATCAAGCTAGGATGAGCAGACACAGATTCAAACCAGGTGAAACTAATCCAGGATCAATGTGCTCACACGGATTCCTCTTTTGACCCCGTCATTAGTCACAGATTCACTGATTGACCATGGCAACGGCATTCTTTTTCCTGAGCCAGAATAACCAAGATGGCCCAACTTAATCCCTTATCCTAGTCTTTTGCAATGGGCCCCTGATCTCCTCTCTGGATCTAGAGAAACCAATCCCATGTAAAGCAGGTCCTCACACGTCTTCTGCAGAACCAGTTATACCACAAAGCAGAAAAGTGTGAATTTCATTCCAGGTAGGTATTCTTCCTGGGCTTCCTTGTAGCCCCAGGGCGGATCCAAATGGGCCTGGCTGAGGTATAAGCAATTGCAGAGCAGGCAGTTCCCGGATAGCAGCAATTCCTAGGATTTGTTAAGTTCTACTGCCGTGGTGGCGCCTCTGCATACACTCACCTCTCCTCATCAGGCTTTCCAGTGGTCTCCCGAAGCCGACAAGGCGTTCCTGCAGCTCAAGACCCTGTTCACCACGGCCCCCATGCTCGCCCTGCTGGACCCGTCTTGTCAAATCATCATGGAGGTGGACGCATCTAACATGGGTATCGGGGCCATCTTGTCTCAACAGTCCCGGGTGGACAATAAGATTCATCTCTGCAAGCTTCCTCTCCCACCGCCTGTCTGAAGCTGAGCAGAACTATGGTCTGGGGAACACAAGCTGCTGACGATCAAGGTGGCACTCAAGGAGTGGCGTCACTGGCTAGAGGGAGCCCAACACCCGTTTCTCCCTCCTTTTATCTGATACTATGATCCCTTTGAGTGGTTGTAAATAATTTACTTAATCACAGAAATCACAGAATCACAGATTCTCTTACCACCAGCATCAGAAAACATGATATCCTTAATGATCTACATCAGTAGTAGCAGTAGTACTCAGTAAAAGCAGTAGAAGTAGCAGTACTCTGTAGTTGTAGCAGTAGAATTCATAAGAACCCAAACTAGTTTCAGCAATGAGGAAACAGTTCATGCTTTTTAAGAAGGAGGTTGTATTTTTTTCCCCTTTTCTATCTATTGTACAGAGAGCGAGAGAAAGAAAAAAACAGGTTGAGTAAAATAATGTATATCGAGCCACATAGCTCCCATTACCATGAGTTTTTCTGTCAAAAATGTTTTTATTTTTAAAATCTTCCAATTCTTCTTTTAGTTTTCACTTAATTAATTTGAGAAGTTGTTTCAGTGCAGTTGATCCTCGAGGCAGCCGGGCCAGACTTCACTGCTGCTTGCACTCTGTGTTATTATCATTTCAGCAGTATGTGAATACTCCCATTAGAGGGAAAAACATCTTGGATTTGTGTTACAGTAAAATTACTGATGCATCCCGCTCCTTTTCAGATCCCACCTTGGACTTGCTGATAATAACATCTTCTCACTACTTCCACTTTACAAACAGGAACCAAAAGGGCATAATCCCCAATGTCACAGCTCCCCTTAGTGGTCAGTAGACAACATTACATCTTAGAGGGTGATCTGAGTGATAGTCTCTGTCATTACAGTCCACATTAACTTCTGTATTAGCCACACAATCGCTGCAAAGACAATAAAGAAATAACCAAACTCTGGATCAGCCCCTATGTAAATCACTGCCTAAAAGAAAAACACCAAGCCTTTATGAGCAAGGACTGAAGAACTGACATCTAATTGATCTTACAAACATGAATGCAAAACAGGCATTTCAAAGATTAAGAACACTCAATGGCCCAGAAAATAAATCTGACACATATACAATAACACACCCAGAATCATTCTAAAAAGACCTCAACTCTTTTTATACCCGTTTTGACATTCAGGGTTTCTCCTCTGAATGTGACACTTTGCTGGAAGCCCTCCCTTGTCTGGACCCAGCAGAACCAGTCCAATTCACTGAGGATGAGGTTAACTGAGAATGCGTCTCCACTGCTCTAGAGTCCAGTGGCGGCGTGCTTTACACCACTGCATCCGGCGCTTTGCATTGCACTTGGTGATGTATGGCTTGGATGCAGCTGCTCGGCCATGGAAACCCATTCCATGAAGCTCTCTGTGCACTGTTCTTGAGCCAATCTGAAGGCCACATGAAGTTTGGAGGTCTGTAGTGATTGACGCTGCAGAAAGTTGGCGACCTCTTCGCACTATTTGCCTCAACATCCGCTGAACCCGCCCCATCACTTTACGTGGCTTACCACTTTCTGAGTTGCTGTCATTCCCAAACACTTCCACGTTCTTATAATACAGCTGACAGTTGACTGTGGAATATTTAGGAGAGAGGAAATTTCATGACTGAATTTGTTGCACAGGTGGCATCCTATCACAGTTCCACGCTGGAATTCACTGAGCTCCTGAGAGCGACCCATTCTTTCACAAATGCTTGTAAAGGCAATCTGCATGCCTAACTTTCTTTCTTTTTATTTAATGTTTGAAACTGGATTACATCTTCTGTCATTCGCGTCAGACTGAAGTTACTGTGCCTATAGCTCATTAAGTGGCGTTTGCGACATGCAGACGGAATGCCAGCACAGGTGCTTGATCTTATACACCTGTGGCCATGGACGTGATTGGAACACCTTATTCTGAGTATTTGGATGGGTGAGCTAATACTTTTGGCAATATAGTGCATGTAAACTATGATTAAAATTTCCTTGCTGACATTAAAAGTCCTGAGCTTCCTCAGCAGGTGGAGGCGCTGCTGGGCCTTCTTGTACACTTAGTCTGTGTGCTGGGAGAAAGACAGGGAGGTGTTTATCTCTGTCACCAGGTATTTAAAAGACTGGACCTGTTCGACGACCTGACCATTTATACTGATCGGTTTAAAATGTTTGACTGTGTTGAGGGAAATGTTTCTCTGCTGCCACAACACAGCTCCTTGGTCTTGCTGATGTTAAGCTTGAGGGAGCTTTCCTGAAATGTCCTGACCAGAGTATTGACTGCTTGATGGTAGTCAGAAAGTGTCAACATACTTAAAAGGAGTCATTCCTTCTCTGCTACAGGAAATGTTGTTGGTATAGGCAGAGAAGAGAATGGGGATAAAACACAACCTTGGGGAGTCCTGTTTAAAAGCAGCTTACTGGATTTAAGACCATTTACTAAAACCTGCTGTGGCCTGTTCTGTAAAAAACCCTTTATCCATAAAACCAGTGGTGGGTGAACCTGAAGCTCCACTAGGTGGTGCAATAGTGTGTCTGTGTGGACAGTGTTAAAAGCAGAGGATAAGTCCACAAATAAAATCCTGGTGTGAGTGTGCACTGAATCCAGCTGGCTGGTCACTGTGTCCAAAAGAGTCAAACATGCATCCTCCACTCTATATTTAGCCTTATAGGCAAACTGGAGTGATGAAGTCTCTCAGCCACCATGCTGGACAGGAAGTTACAAAGAACTGTCTGCAGACATTTACACAGCACCGATGTTAGGTCAACTGGCCTACACTGAGGTCCTTGGCATTGCGTCTTTTTAGGAATCGGTATGATGATGAATTCCTTCCATTGGTCAGGTATGCAGCCAGAGTCCAGAAGGCACTGGAACAGCCTGGTGAGGACTCCACTCACCTGAGTGGAGCAGGCTTTGAGCACTCCGCCTCTGAGCCTCTCAGGGCCAGAAGCTTTGTGCGGGTTGACTTTGCCCAAGATGGAGGTCTCCAGCACCTCATCTATGATGAGGGCCTGCTGAGATAAGCTGAGGCTGGGGAGCTTCCAGCTGGTTGATATCCATCAACTGTTAAAACTTCTGAAGAAAACATTCAGCTGTTCTGCAAAGGAGGACGGGTCCTGGCAGTCAATCACTGCAGGTTTGGGGGGTCTGTCCATCATGATATTTAAATCCTGCCACGCCGACTTGGCATTCCCAGATGTTAATTTCTGTTTCACTTTGTCCTTATACTGGATTTTGGCCATTTGACCTTCCTTCTGAATTCCTTCTCCAGTTGTAAGCATGAGTTCACTTCCTTGGTGACCGACTGCTTGTCGTTTGGGTGCAGCGTTATTTGTTTTATGGGTGTGAATAATTGGATGTTTGTCTTGTCACTGCCGTTTCAAAGCCTCGAGTTCACCATTTTGGCAGCCACCATCTTGTTTATTTGCAACCAGAAGTGATACAAGAGGGTTGAGCTACACACAACCATTTTTTTAATTAAAAAAAAAATACAAATAACATCAAAAGGCTGTTGATAATGTTCCTGTCCTGTTCAGGCGGAGTTATTTTAAAAATGTTAAAATAATGTTATCAATCACTGAAATTTCTTACAGAGCTCATCTATTGGTAGCTGTTAACCTATATATTTACTGTGAAAAAAAATGATGGAGTGAATCGCTTTGGCATCATTTGGTTCAGCAGAACTGAACAGTTGTGTGTCATCTGTATAACATTGTTCTCTTTAATCATGGCAGCATGTTGAGTATTGTAGTAGTATTATAGAAGTATAAAAATTATTAATTTCAAGCTTCACTGTTTTTGTGAAAGTCAAAATGTTACAAATATTATTTTATGTGATGTTGAAATTGCACCAAAAATGTGATGTTTTATTTTGGGGTCAAGAAGCAGACTAAAATTTGAAACAGCAATTTCATTAACATTTGGAAAAGTTGGACAAAATGCAAAATTGAATTTTAATACAAATTTTCTGAAAGAAAGAGCTCTGTTGTTGGAATTCTCTTGGCATTGGTAGATATCCTAATTCAGGTATCAGAACAGTAAATGAAAAAAAGTGGATTATCATGATGAAATGAGTGAAGTTGGTTTCACTTGTTCAGACAGAAGAAGCTGAAAGTTGCTCACTGCTGCTTGTGGATTTGATTGTGGGAGAGAGCTCTTTATTTTATTTGTCACTTTAAAGAACGACAGTCAGGAACAGACAATGAGTTTTTCACAATATGTCTTTTATTGTGTGATGATCAGGTGATCATATGATAAAGAAAAGAAGAGAAGAAGGATTGTTTTGGATAATAATGGTAATGGATAAAATTTACTTTCAGACAGAGTGGTATCGATCCAAACATCTGTCACAGAAAAAAAGGAAATAATTGCAACAGACAATGTTTAGTGATATCCTTCTTGCGAGCCTCTGAACTTGCAGCACAGGTAAGGAAGGGTCACGTTACACTTCTCATCTGTCAAACCGTAATCTGTAGAGACAGTTACAGTCAATACTTCATTTTCATATTAATTTCATGTCTAGCTTATTATCTTTCAGACATGCTACAGTTTTTTTTGTTATATCATACTTGTTGTTTGTTATATCATACTTGTTATTTGATAATATTTAAAGCGTTTTATTTACCAGCGTTCATCCGCAGGCAGTTCCTCAGTGGATCTAGTTTCTTTGATGGACCAAAGCCTCCATACTTGAATTTAGTTCCATCACTCCACAAATATTTGCCCTCCTGTAAGAGAGGGATTGGTTTAAAGTCAAAGTGAAAGCAGAACAATTGATCAATCTGAGAGCTACAACAAATCTTCCAAAACAGTTCTAGTCTTTTAAGATGAGTTTTTCACTTAAATATTCACCATTATTTGCTGTTTTCATGCAATTAAAACAAACCACCACCTCACTCCAAGGAAGGCCTATCTCATGAAACACTTCTCATCCCTGAATTGTAACCTGTGCACAGATGGACTCGTGGGTTCCTACATGCAGATGTTCTGGGAATGCAGGGATGTGAGGGTTTTCTGGGAGGTTTGTGCTGCTCTTTCTGATGTTCTGGGTACAACTGTGCCATGCTTTCCCACTATGCTACTCTTCAATGATACTATCCCACTGAAACTAACATGTCTGAACAAACGTGTTCTCCCAACGGGCATTACTGCTGCCAAAAAGATGTTAGAAACCTCCACATAAAGTCACCAAATCTCAATGGATTAATAAGTGCTGAACTGTTTGTGGTTTAGTTTATTCTCTTTCTGCAACAAAATGACAATAAAAAGTTAATCACACAAAAAACAGCTACATGATAAAAGGATGAAAATGATGGTAAAAGTCTCACCGTCACGGCGTCATGGCCTCCAGTCCAGATAGGCTTCCTGGTACCAGCCACTTTGTATATGTAGGTTTTGAGGTAGTTACTGTCGTATTCTTTGTGGATGGAGACCAGATTCGAACTCAAGGACAGGCAGTGGTGCTGACCGAGACAATGAGAAGCTTCATTAATATGACAGTTTCATGTAAAAACTAGAGAAGCACTCAGAGAGCGCAGACTTCTTATTTACAAAGTAAGACTTTTGCACAAAAAAACACATGAAGAATTTCTAAAACATGATGGGAGTTAAATTTCCCAACAGTTCAAGAATAGCTGAAACAATTTAGTCAATCAGTCCACTGACAGTTTCATATCAAACCAATTGATTGTTCCAGATTTAATAATGTTAATGATACTGATTCATTAGTAATAATGTTAACAGATATAATAGTACAATAGTTGAATCAGTTTCAGTTTTAATACCTCAAAAACTACATTTTACTGGTCATACTTCTATTGAAGAAACCATTTACATTGCTGAATATTTACTCTAATACAGTATTTTCATGTTTGGTATTAGTACTTTATGAAATACTTCAACCCTGGTATTTTCTTTTCTAATGGTAACTATGGCAACGGCTGTACCTCTGCATCGTGCCAAATCTTTGGCTTGTCATAGTAGGAGTAGCAGCGATCGCCGAGCTCAAACCAACCAGGAGGGCAGCGAGCTGAAACACAAAAGAGAAAAAGTTCATCTCCAGATGAATAAAACAAGACAAATATCATGAATCTGTCACTGGAATCAGTCAGAGATACTGAACTGACCTGGGCAGCAGTAGCTTTTGTCGTTCTGTGGGTAGTAGGATGGAGGTCCATATGAAGGATATCCCTTTGGTCCCGGCCCTGGATGACCTCCTGGAGGATATCCATACTGATCAAACTGAAAAGAAGTTCAAGGATCAGACTTTAGCTTTTATTGTTTATACAGGCAGTTCCATCCATCCATTCATCCATACCAAAGGAAGTGATAAAGCTCCTGTACTTGATGTGTTCAGACCAGGTACCATGTTCAACAGTAATACTGGGTAATACTGGGTTCTGATAAATACTTATACACAGTATTTGTGTATTTGTTACTCACTGCATTCACTCCTGCAGGCAGCAGCCCACCGGCTAAACAGACCAACAGAGCAAAGTGAAGACCAGACAGCATCTGAAGATATGGAAAGATATTAATATAACATAAGTAATGATAAAAAAAAAAAAAAGTACTGCTCGTCCTACTGATACTGGTATTACTGCTACTGATGTGTATGCTAAAATCTATAACATTAACAAAATGTAGAATAAATGGTGCATTATTATATATTATGGGATATAAGTTGTATTATTAAGTGAATAATGTAGATTTGAATCACAATGTCATTAAATGAAAATAAATGAAAATGAAAATAAATGAAATAATGTTAATAAATTAAATGAAAGAGGTGAAATCTTACCTTTTTCTGAGGTGGTGAGGACACAGCGAGGAAGAAGCAGCTGACAGCTGACAGAGAACTTCCTCTTTATATAGTTTATGAGAACGCTGCAACAGCTGAAATATGTAAAGATGACGATGTGATGCTGCTGCAGCCACACCTTTAATTACAGTCTCCATTGTAACATTGTATTTTATAATTACAGACTTATGGAAAGTAGTAATAGTTGTGTCTCATGTAATTACCCTGATAATAAAATAAACAGCATCATGAGGCCTCATCATTTCCTCCATAGCGTGACATCAGCTGGAACAAAGAATCTCGCTGGTCTAATAGTCCTGAAATGGATGTAAATTTTGGTGTGAAACAGCTTTAAATGTGGTCAGATGTTGAATCAGCTGATGTCACAGTAATATTAATGTTAAAATATTAACTAGTGTTGTCTATTCTAGAGGGGTTTCAATGACGACTGTTGATCACTGTTAGCACTTCTAGCCTGGGAATCTCTGGTGTTGCTTGTTGATGAATATGGAAATATTATATTTGGAATACAACTTTTAGTTCCACTAACTTTTAGTTCCAAACTGACCTTTGAATCGACGTGCAGTGTGTTTGTGTCTATATGACAAATTTAATAACTTTCTATTCTCACATTGAAATGAAAAACATTTGATTTTTTATCATATTATAAACAGTGTTTAACAGATTTATTACCCTCTGTCCAGTGTCAGGTTTTTACCACCACTGCTCTAAATTTGAAAATTCTTTTCCGCATATTTTGAGATCAGTTGCATTGCTCAAGCTCCTTCCTACATGTTAAAAATGCTGATTTGACCTTGGTGACCTTGACCTTTTACTGACCTTGACGAAACTGAATCGGTGACTTCTGGATTCCTATATTAGTTTATATACCAAATTAGGTGATGATTGGATGAAAAACCCTGAAGTTTTCAGAAACATGCAACATCTCCCATACATTACTATGGCATGCCCTTTCATTTGACCTTGATGACCTTGAATCATATCCGATCACCACCAAAACTTTATCAGTTAAGTCAGGACACTTCTGACGAATCCTGAAAATTTCATCAATCAATGCTCCTATCAATGCTGTGGTGCAACATAGGAAGCTGCTGTTTCAGAGGCAACTAAAATACTACTTTCTGTCCAAGTACTGATAGTTTTAAAGGCTTATTCCACTAAAACACTACTAACATAACATTTATGGATGTTTATTAATGACAGACTTCTGAAATAATTCCATGTAAAAATATGAATCTATCATATGGATGTTTAAATCTGAATAAGAGTTTTGCAGGTATGAGGAGAGGTTTTAATCACAATGAAGTGGAGAAAAGACAGAGTCACTGGGAATGACAAAAAATAATTAGCTGCAGCCATTATTACACTTAATCACAGTTGGAAAACGCCCTCTTATTGTAGTTGTACAACAGTAAGTTGATGACGTCTGTTCAGGAAATATTTTAACATTTCAGGTGTCAACAGGTTTATTTTAGCTTGTTGTTTAACATTCAGCTGCTGACTATTAAATCATGAACAGCTGGCAGGAAGTTGATATACCACAATAAACCATTTAATCTAATACACATGAAGTAGTGGGTTTTGAAACAGTGATCTTTCAGCAGAAAACTGCTGGTGATAAATGAACAAATTTATTTCCAATAAATGGAGAAATGATCAAACTGTGTCAATTGTGAGCAAGTAATAACAGGTGACACGAATCAAGGTTTTCTTTGCTAAGGATGATGAGTTCAGGATGGCATAATGGTGAGAAAAATGTAATTTCTGCCGTATGGATGATTCACTATTTCTATGGCTGCTGTGTTTGGAGATGTAATGGTCCTCGTACCGCTGTGTTCTCTGTGGTGTGTCTGTGTGTGTTTCCCTCCCAACTCTGCTCCTCCAGGTGATCACCCCTCCTCCAATCAACAGCTGTTTACACTCTGCTCATCAGCTGATCATGGTTAGAAGGTGGAGGAGAGTCATAGACCAGGGGAGAGACGGAGAAGAGAGGTGGTGAACCACAGTGGTAAAAGTGTGAGGCTGGTGATTTAAATAGTACTTTTTCCAAATTGTCATGCTCCGTCTGTCTGTTTTGGTTAACTTACCCATTTTTGTCTCATGCCTGCATGTAGTCTTGTCATTTCCAGCTTCATTTTGTGTTTAAATGCCGTTTTGTGTTTGTGTACTTGGACAACATCCTGGGGCCTGTTGCACAAAAGTAGAATTCAGACATCCAGGATCAGTGACTGAGCTGGGCTCAACCAATCCAAAACAAGAGAGTACAGACTTAATTGGCTGCACAAAGACCAAGCTAGGATGAGCAGAGACAGATTCATCAAACCAGGTGAAACTAATCCAGGACCAAAGCGCTCACATGGATTCCTCTTTTGACCCCGTCATTAATCACAGATTCACTGATTCACCATGGCAACGAGAGCGGCATTCTTTTTCCTGAGCCAGAATAACCAAGATAGCCCAACTTAATCCCTTATCCTAGTCTTTTGCAACGGGCCCCTGATCTCCTCTCTGGATCTAGAGACACCAATCCCATGTAAAGCAGGTCCTCACACATCTTCTGCAGAACCAGTTATACTACAAAGCAGAAAAGTGTGAGTTTCATTCCAGGTAGGTATTCCTCCTGGACTTCTCCCGAAGCCGACAAGGCGTTCCTGCAGCTTAAGACCCTGTTCACCACGGCCCCCCTCCTGGCCCTGCTAGACCCATCTTGTCAAATCATTGTGGAGGTGGATGCATCTATTTTGTCTCAACAGTCCCGGGCGGACAATAAGATTTCTTCTGCAAGCTTCCTCTCCCACCGCCTGTCTGAAGCTGAGCAGAACTATGGCCTGGGGAACACGAGCTGCTGGCTATCAAGGTGGCACTGGAGGAGTGGCGTCACTGGCTAGAGGGGGCCCAACACCCGTTTCTCGTTTGGACCAACCATAAGAACCACCAATACTTAAGAAATGCAAAGAGACTTAATTCATGCCAGTGAAGGTGGTCTTCGCTTTTTAATCACTTCGAGTTCACGGTTTCTTACAGGCCAGGGTTGCAGAATGCAAAGCCAGACGCTCAGTCCACTCGTAAGATTATGATGATTCAGTTAAATTAAATTAGTCTGGCCAAATGATTCACCTTAAGGCTTAACTTCAAATCAAAAGAATGTGACTTGATTTAAATTAAAAGCAATGTTTGCTTTTCAGGAAACTTGACGTAAAGATGTTCAGAATTTAAAACAAAGTAAATAGTAAACTGAAAATACAATGTTAATACGACAAGAACAAGGACAAAACCAAAACCCATAAAAGTCCAGAGACTTCCTGGGTTGCTGCTTGTAGTGGTCTCTCCCTCCTTTTATGTGATTCTATGACCCCTTTGAGTGGTTGAATCAATAAACTCAACTTACTAAACATATGAATCACAGATTCTCTTACCACCAGCATCAGAAAACGTGATTTCCTTAATGATCTACATCAGTAGTAGCAGTAGTGGCAGTAGAATTCATAAGAACCCAAACTAGTTTTAGCAATGAGGAAATGCTTTTGAGAAGGAGGTTGTTTTTTTTTGTTTTCTATCTATTGTACAGAGAAGGAGAGGAAGGGGGAAAAAAAACAGGTCTAGTCAGCTTCCATTACCATGAGTTTTTGTGTCAAAATTATTTTTATTTTCAAAATCTTCTTCAAATTCCCTACCAAGAAAAACACAAAACATTATTAGGTGGCAAGTTTTCTTTTTCTTTTAGTTTTTAACAATTTAATTTGAGAAGATGTTTCAGTGCAGTTGATCCTCGAGGCAGCCGCGCCAGACTTCACTGCTGCTTGCACTCTGTGTTATTATCATTTCAGCAGTATGTGAATACTCCCATTAGAGGGAAAAACATCTTGGATTTGTGTTACAGTAACATTACTGATGCATCCCACTCCTGTTCAGATCCCACCTTGGACTTGCTGATAATATCCTCTCACTACTTCCACTTTACAAACAGGAACCAAAAGGGCACAAATCCTAATGTCACAGCTCCCCTTAGTGGTCAGTAGACACCATTACATCTTAGAGGGTGATCTGATTGATAGTTTCTGCCATTACAGTCTACATTAACTTCTGTATTAGCCACACAATCTCTGCAAAGACAATAAAGAAATAACCAAATACTGGATCAGACCCGACATAAAACACTGCCTAAAAGAAAACCACCAAGCCTTTAAGAACAAGGACTGAAGAACTGAAATCTAATTGAGCTTACAAACATGAATGCAAAACAGGCATTTCAAAGATTAAGAACTCTAACTGGCCCAGAAAATAAATCTGACACATATACAATAACACACCCAGAATCATTCTCAAAAAAAGACACCTATTCTCATCGTTAAACACCACAAGATAGGACGTGTCAACTCTTTATGAGATTAGTGCATATTTTAATCTTGCAGAAAAGTATAATTAGAGGGAGGAGAGAAGGGATGAAAGAGGGGCGAGGGAGCAACAGGAGGGCTGACCCACCCCGAACCCCCAGGCCCTGCCGCAGCACCCCTGGGGCAACCAGCAGCAGCCACCCCGGGACCCCAGAGAGTGTGCGGACCCCACAGCCCAGGGGCTCAGAAGGCGGATACATCCAGCCCCCAGGAGGAGAGGCAATAGCCAGACCAGCCCTGCAGCGCAGAGAGCAGCCCCAGGGACAACTGGAGAGGGACACCTCAGTAAGGAAGTGCAAAAGAGATAACAGTAGTTATAATACCCAAATAGAAAAAAAGGCCTGAGAACAATGTGCTGACAACCTGAAAAGAAAAACATCAAGACAAAGAAACAAGGCACTGACAGCAATAAACTAATAAACTAAACCTACATACAATTAATTTACACAGAACCAGGGGAGACAATAGGGTGGTGTGTGTGTGTGTCTGTGTGAATGTAGTGCGTTTGTTCAGTATGCGTGAGATTAATGATAAAACTATAGACAATTTATTGACTGATTAATTGGTTGATTGATTGATTGATTGATTGATTGATTGGTTGGCACAAAGACAAAAAAGTGTAAGTTAAGATAATAGAAAATCAATAAAGGTGGACCGGAAGGACTGAGGTTCTGTAGTGTTATTGACAGGAGAAGATGGAAATTCCATTGAAATATGTTCAACTAATAACTTTTTCCAATGAGCTAAAGATATGGCGTTTCTGGATTTCCAATTCATGAGGATAGTTTTCTTGGCGGTAGTTAGGGCCATGAGAAGAAGTTTATGGTTCGTTCTATTGATTGTGGATGATGATAAGTCTCCAAGAAGGCAGAGTGAAGGGGATAATGGGATGCGACAGCCCAAGAAGTGCGATAGTGACCCAGTGACTTTTTCACAAGTGTTTGATGGGTGTGCAGTGCCAGGTGGCGTGAATGTAGGTGTCTGGACAGTTTTGTGTGCAATGAGAGCCTATTTCTGATGTGAATCCCATTTTAAACATTTTTTGTCCAGTGTAGTGGGTTCTGTGAAGTATCTTATATTGTATGAGTTGCAAGTTAGCATTTTTTGTGATGAGATAGATATTTTTGCAAATTTGGGTCCAGAAGTCGGCATCAGGAGCAATAAAAAGGTCTCGTTCCCATTTTTGTGAAGGCAAAGATATGGTTTGATCAGACTGTGATATTAGGTTATATATTTTGGAGATGAGTGTTTTTGCTGAAAGGATATTAATCAATTCTAAAACTGCAGGTGCAGGGTCAATGATTGCGGTTCTAATGTCGATTTTGGATTGAATCGATGACTTCAGTTGTAAATATTCCAGAAATTGATTACTCCTGATGCCGTACTCCCGGACCAAGTGGGAAAATGGTACCAGGGTGTTATTATGAAAAATATGCTTCAGGTGAGTGATGCCCTTTTCTGTCTATGTATGAAAGTTGAATGTGTTTTTGTTGCTTATAAAGTCTGGATTATTCCAAATGAGGGTGAAGTTGGATGGTGAAAGACTAGAGTTTGTTATTTTGGTCCAATTCACTGAGGACAAAGTTAAACACCAGCTTAGCCGGTGCGAGCGAGACAAGGCCACAGGTCCTGATGGCATCCCAGAAAGGGTGCTTAAGAGCTGTTCACAGGAGCTGTCACCTATCTTCCACTCCATTTTTCCCCCAAATTTACATGACTGCCGCCATACTGATCATCTGGACTCTAATCCCAGTTCCCAAAAACCCTGGCCCACAGACTTCAATCATCACTTTATGGACCTTGCTTTGTGCACGGGTGCACAGTCATGTTGGAAGAGGAAGGAGCCAGCTCCAAACTGTTCCCACAAAGTTGGGAGCATGGACTTGCCCAAAATGTCTTGGTATGCTGAAGCATTCAGAGTTCCTTTCACTGGAACTAAGGGGCCAAGCCCAGCTCCTGAAAAACAACCCCACACCATAATCCCCCCTCCACCAAACTTTACACTTGGCACAATGCAGTCCGAGAAGTATCGTTCTCCTGGCAACCACCAAACCCAGACTCGTCCATCAGATGGCCAGATGGAGAAGCGTGATTCGTCACTCCAGAGAACACGTCTCCACTGCTCTAGAGTCCAGTGGCAGCGTGCTTTACACCACTGAATCCGGCGCTTTGCATTGCACTTGGTGATGTATGGCTTGGATGCAGCTGCTCGGCCATGGAAACCCATTCCATGAAGCTCTCTGTGAACTGTTCTTGAGCTAATCTTAAGGCCACATGAAGTTTGGAGGTCTGTAGTAATTGAGTTTGCAGAAAGTTGGCAACCTCTTCGTACTATGTGCCTCAGCATCTGCTAACCCTGCTCCGTCACTTTACGTGGCCTACCGCTTGCTGAGTTGCTGTCGTTCCCAAACACTTCCACGTTCTTATAATACAGCTGACAGTTGACGCTGGACTCCACTAGGTGGTGCAATAGTGTGTCTGTGTGGACAATGTTAAAAGCAGAGGAAAAGTCCACAAATAAAATCCTGGTGTGAGTGTGCACTGAATCCAAAACCGTGTCCAAAACATGCATCCTCCACTCCACGTTTAGCTTTATAGGCAAACTGGAGTGATGAAGTCTGTCAGCCACCATGCTGGAAAGGAAGTTACAAAGAACTCTTTCCATACATTTACACAGCAACGATGTTAGGGCAACTGGCCTAAAGTCACTGAGGTCCTTGGCATTGTGCCTTTTTAGGAATCGGTATGATGATGAATTCCTTCCATTGGTCAGGTATGCAGCCAGAGTCCAGAAGGCACTGGAACAGCCTGGTGAGGACTCTACTCAGCTGAGTGGAGCAGCCTTTGAGCACTCTGCCTCTGAGCCTATCAGGGCCAGAAGCTTTGTGCAGTGAATTGTAGTTGATTTTGCCCAAGATGGAGGTCACCAGCATCTCATCTATGATGAGGGCCTGCTGAGATAAGCTGAGGCTTGGGGAGGGTCCAGCTGGTTGATATCGCTCGCCTGTTAAACCTGCTGAAGAAAACATTAAGCTGCTCTGCAAAGGAGGAGGGGTCCTGGCAGTCAATCACTGCATGTTTGGGGGCTCTGCCCATCATGATGTTTAAATCCTGCCATGCCGATTTTGCATTCCCAAATGTAAATTTTTGTTTCACTTTGTCCTTATACTGGATTTTGGCCATCTTGGCCTTCCTTCTGAACTCCTTCTCCAATTCTCTCACCCTGAGCTTGTTCCCCTCTAAGACGGCCTTTTTCTTTTTAACCAAGCATGATTTCACTTCCTTGGTGACCGACTGCTTGTTGTTTGGGTGCAGAGTTATTTGTTTCATGGGTGTCAAGAATTGGACGTTTTTTTCTTTGTGATGTCACTGCCATTTCAAAGCCTCGAGTTCAGCATTTTGGCAGCCACCATCTTGTTTATTTGCAACCAGAAGTGATACAAGAGGGTGGAGCTACACGCAACCATTTTTTCATAATAATAAAAAAAAATACAGATAAGATCAAAAGTCTGTTGACAATGTTTCTGTGCTGTTCAGGGGGAGTTATTTTAAAACTGCAAAAATAATGTTATCAAGCACTGACTTTTCTTACAGAGCTCATCTATTGGTCATCATTAACCTGTTTATTTATTGCCAAAAAATTGATGGAGTTGATCGCTTTGGCATCATTTGGTTCAGCAGAACTGAACAGTTGTGTATCATCTGCATAACATTGTGCTCTCTGATCATGGCAGCATGTGGACTTTTGTAGTAGTATTATATAAGTATATAAATTATTAATTTCAAGCTTCACAGTTTTTGTGAAAGTCAAAATGTTACAAATATTTTATGTGATGTTGAAATTACACTTCTTGTTTAAAAAATGTGATGTTTTATTTTAGCGTCAAGAAGCAGACTAAATCTGAAACAGCAGTTTCATGAACATTTGGTAAATGTTGGATAAAATACACAATTGCAATTCAATGCTAATTTTCTGAAAGAAAGAGCTCTGATATTGGAATTCTGTTGATATTGGAATTCTGTTGGTATTGGAAGATATCCTAATTCAGGTATCAGAACTGTAAATGAAAAAAGTGGATTGTCATGATGAAACTTGTTCAAACAGAAGAAGCTGAAAGTCGCTCACTGCTGCCTGTGGATTTGATTTTGGGAGAGAGCTCTTTATTTTATTTGTCACTTTAAAGAACAGGAACAGAGAGTGAGTTTTTCACAATATGTCTTTTATTGTGTAATGCTCAGGTGAGAAAGGAAGAAAAGAAGGAATGTTTTGGATAATAATGATAATGGATAAAATTTACTTTCAGAGTGGTATCGATCCAAACATCTGTCACAGAAAAAAAGCAAATAGGTGTAAGAAACAATGATCAGTGATATCCTTCTTGAGATCCTCTGTACTTGCAGCACAGGTAAGGAAGGGTCACGTCACACTTCTCATCTTTCAAGCCGTAATCTGTAGAGACAGTTACACTCATTACTTAATTTTCATATTAATTTCATGTCTAGCTTATTATCTTTCAGACATGTTACAGTGTTTTGTTACATCATTGTTGTTATTTAATGGACATGATATTTAAAGTGATTTATTTACCAGCATTCAACCGCAGGCAGTTCCTCTGTGGATCTGGTTTCTTTGATGGACCAAAGCCTCCATACTTGAATTTAGTTCCATCACTCCACAAATATTTGCCCTCCTGTAAGAGAAGGATTGGTTTAAAGTCAAAGTGAAATCATAATAATTGATCATTCTGACAGCTACAACAAATCTTCTAAACCAGTTCTGGTCTTTTAAGATGAGTTTTTCACTTAAATATTCATCATTATTTGCTGTTTTCATGCAATGCACTGATGGACTCATGGGTTCCTACATGCAGATGTTCTGGGAATGCAGGGATGTGAGGGTTTTCTGGGAGGTTTGTGCTGCTCTTTCTGATGTTCTGGGTACAACTGTGCCATTCTCTCCCACTGTGCTACTCTTCACTGTGTTACCCCACTGAAACTAACTGAAATTAACATGTCTGAACAGATGTGTTCTCCCAACGGGCATTACTGCTGCCAAAAAGATGCTGGAAACCTCCACAGACAGTCATCAAATCTCAATGGATTAATAAGTGCTGAACTGTTTCTAGTTTAGTTTATTCTCTATCTGCAACAAAATGACAATAAAAAGTTAATCACACCAAAAACAGCTACAGGATAAAAGGATAAAAATGATGGTAAAAGTCTCACCGTCACGGCGTCATGGCCTCCAGTCCAGATAGGCTTCCTGGTACCGGCCACTTTGTATATGTAGGTTTTGAGGAAGTTAGTGTCGTATTCTTTCTGGATGGAGACCAGATTTGCACCCAAGGACAGGCAGTGGTGCTGACCGAGACAATAAGAAGCTTCTTTAATATGACAGTTTCATGTAAAAACTAGGAACATTTGTAAAAGTCACCAACAAAACAATTCGTTTATTGGAAATATTAATTTGTGTATTCTGCCGTGGTGGAATCTGATGTACTCGTGTTTTAGTTTCATGCAACTATTTGTTATTTACACATGAAGAGTTTCTGAAATATGATGGTTTCATGTGTGTTCAATTTCCCAACAGTTCAGGTAAAGCTGAAACAATTTAGTCAATCAGTCCACTGACAGTTTCATGTCAAACCATTTGATTGTTCCAGATTTAATAATGTTAACGATGCTGATTCATTGGTAATAATGTTAACAAATATAATAGTATAATAGTTGAGTATCAGTATCAGTTTTAATACCTCAAAAACTACATTTTACTGGTCATACTTCTACTGATGAAACCATTTCAATGCTGAACTTTTACTCTTAGTAAAAGTTCAGCATTGAAATGGTTTCGTATTTTCATGGTTTGGTATTGGTACTTTCTGAAATTATTCAACACTGTATCCTCTATTCTTATGGTAACTAAGGCAATGGCTGTACCTCTGCGTCATGCCAAATCTTTGGCTTGTCATAGTAGGAGTAGCAACGATCACCGAGCTCAAACCAACCAGGAGGGCAGCGAGCTGAAACACAAAAGAAAAGTTCATCTCCAGATGAATCAAACAAGATAAATATGATGAGAGCACTGGAATCAGTCAGAGATACTGAACTGACCTGGGCAGCAGTAGCTTTTATCTTGCGGTGGGTAGTAGGGTATAGGTCTATATGGAGGATATCCCTTTGGTCCTGGCCCTGGATAACTTCCTGAAGACCATCCATACTGATCACAAGAAGAAGTTCAAGAATAAGACTTTAGCTTAATGTTAATACAGGCAGTTTAATTATAGTCCTGGAGCATGGCAGCCTCTGTGTGAATGGATGAAGTGTGCATGGACAACGACATGGCGTGGAAGACTAGAAAGGCTCTGCAGAAATATAGATATGGATATACGTTTACCATTTACATCACAAAACTACAGTAAAACAGCACTGATATATCCATCATGTATCCATCCATCCATCCATCCATCCATATCAAAGGGAAGTGTTCAAGCTTCTGTACTTGATGTGTTCAGACCGGGTACCATGTTCAACAGTAATACTGGGTAATACTGGGTTCTGAAAAATGCTTATAAACAGTATTTGTGTATTTGTTACTCACTCCTGCAGGCAGCAGCCCACCAGCCAAACAGACCAACAGAGCAAAGTGAAGACCAGACAGCATCTGAAGATATTGGAAGATATTAAGAAAAAATAAGTAATGAAAAAAAACCTACTACTGCTAATACTACTGATACCGATACTACTTCCACTACTGCTACTGATATTTATGTTCACATCTATACATTATTATATATTATAGGAAATAAACTACTGAATAAAGTCAATGTAAAATGATATGACATGATATGTAGTACGGCAGTGTAGCATGGAATAGTAATAAAATATAACACAGCACAATAAAATACAGTGGTTCAGGGTAGTACAATAGATGCAGTATAATATTTACTAAAAGAATATAACTAATATTTAAAATGTTCTATATGAATCATTTTGTCTGAACTGTGAATTATGAGGAATAAATATGAATGATAGCAAATGAAAATAGATGAAATGATGCTAATAAATTAAATGAAAAGGTGAAATCTTACCTTTTTCTGAGGTGGTGAGGACACAGCAAGGAAGAAGCAGCTGATGTCTGACATCCGACAGAGAACTTCCTCTTTATATAGTTTATGAGAAGGCTGCAACAACTGAAATATGTAAAGATGACCATCTGAGGCTGCTGCAGCCACACCTTTAATTACAGCCTCTATTGTCATAGACATATTTTATAATTACAGACTTATGTAATGTAATAATAGGTGTGTCTCATCTAATTACCCTGATAATGAAGTAAACAGCATCATGATGAGTTTACAGGCCTCAGCATTTCATCCATAGCGTGACATTTGCTGGAACAAAGAATCTCACTGAAATTTGTCTGAACTCTCAGGTGTCAGTTGGCATGGATGGCCACCAGAATCTCTGCTGAAGCAGACCTAGGGTCCTATTGTAACCTGGATGGCAGGCCAACTTGGACAAATGACACCACTGGAGCACAGCTGACCTCACTGAGGGTGGGATGAAGAGCCGTCCTCTAGGGCAGTGCTCGGGAATAGTATGTCCCTGGAGAGCATCTTGAACTTCCTGCTCAACCTCCCACCTGGCTGCTCCAACCACACAGGAGGATGGAACAATGGTCTCCATTGACCTCCTCAACTGGGGATGAGAACTGGCGGGACAAGGCATCAGCCTTGGTGTTTCAGGAACCAGGGCGGTAGGTAAGGATGAAGTTGAACCTCCCTAAGAAAGGTGCCCACCGTGCCTGACGACGGTTCAGCCTGTGAGCGGAGCATAAATATGCAAGGTTTTTATGATCAGTCCATACAACAAAAGGGTGTACTGCACCTTCAAGGCAGTGTCTGCACTCTTGCAAGGCCAACACAACTGCAAGCAGCTCCCGGTTCCTAACATCATAATTCCACTCAGCTGGAGAGAGGCATCTGGAGAATGAACTGTAGATCTGGATCAGGGTGCACTAGAACAGGGGCACTAGAAAACTTCTCTTTGAGGTTACTGAATGCAGTTTGTGCTGCTGGGGACCACACAAAAACCTTCTTAATAGAAGTCACTTGAGTGAGTGGGGCTGCCAACCTGCTATAGTTTTTAATAAATCATCTGTAGAAGGTGGCAAACCCCAAGAACCTTTGAAGGTGCTTGCGAGTGGTTGGGGCTGGCCATTCTAGTACGGCCATGATTTGGGCTGGGTCAGGTTTTAATTGGCCTTGCTCAATGATAAAACCAAAGAAGGACACAGTCGAAACACCAAACTCACATTTTTCTGCTTTAACAGAAAAGCATTAACCTTTGCAACACGTCTGACATGCAGCACATGCTTTTCTCTACTCTTAGAAAAAAAATTAGAATATCGTCAAGACAAACAAACATAAATCTATTTAACATATCTCAGAGAACATCATCAATCAGGGTCTGAAACTGAAACACCGCCGGTGCATTAGTTAGTCCAAAAGGCATTACCTGGTACTCACAGTGTCCAAGATGAGTATTAAAAGCAGTCTTCCATTCATCCTCCTCCATAATTCTCACCAAATGGTACGTATTTCTCAAATCTAATTTGGTGAATATCACAGTGTCATGGAGGAGGGTGAAAGCTGAGTCACTGAGTGGTAGGGGATATTTGTTTTTGATTGTGATTTCGTTCAAACCTGTGTAGTCTATACAAGGGCGCAGGGACCCATCTTACGAAGAAAAATCCCACCCCTCGAGGAGACAATGAAGGGCGAATGTGGCCAGCAGCCAGGGCGTCCTGGATGTATGCCTCCATGGCTTCCTTCTCTGGCTTAGAGAGGTTGTAGAGCTTCTTTGAAGGCAGAGGAGAACCAGAGAGAAGGTCAACAGCACAATCATAAGGTCTATGGGGAGGTAATGAGAGTGTCCTGTCCTTGCTGAATGCCTGCTTGAGGTCATGATACTCACTGGGGACAGCTGATAAATCAATCTCCTCTGGGGGGGCTCTGAGAGACAGAAACACTGGTGGGTATGGCTCAATGAAGACAGTTGGCATGGCAAAAAACACTCCAGTTAACTATGGAAGCAGTGGACCAGTCAATAAGTGGATTATGTATCTCTAGCCAAGGTAGCCCTACTACAACAGGTGACATGGGGGAGGAAATGACACAGAGAATCAGCTCATGGTGATTGCCAGAGAGAGTCATGGAAATTGGTTCAGTGCAATGAGTGACCATGGCTAATTGCGTTGCATCAAGAGCTAAGACCTCCTTGGGTTCTGAAAGAGCTATGGTGGGAATATTGGCCTGGCTAACCAGTTCATTGTCGATGAAATTATCATCTGCATCTGAGTCTATCAGAACTTGAATAGGCAGGGAGTCCTGTGACCAGCATAGCATACCTTGAATCTGGATCCTTTTGCTTTTTGGGGGGGGGGGGGAGTTAAGGAAGTATGGCTCACCAGCACCCCCCTGCTGGCTGATGAGCCTCCCCTTTTGGCCGAACTGGACACTTGGCCAGGGGATGTCCTTCCTGGCCACAGTAGAAACACAAGCCAAGTTGGAAACGACGTTGTCTCTCAGCTGGAGTCAGTCTGGCTCGTCCCAGCTGCATGGGCTCATCAGCGTTGGCCAGTGGCTGAGCAGTTGTCTCAGGAACACCACTGGAGACTCTCAAGAGGGTGGAGGGCTGCTGGTGAAGATTGGAAGAAGAGGAGGAGGACCTGGCTCTCCTTTTGTCTTTCCCTGAGCCTATTATCTAGTTGGGTCGCTAATGCTACGAGCTCTTCTAGGGACGTAGTTTCATCCCTAGCGGCCTCTATTTCCTCTAATAACCACTTTAAAAACACTCCCTGTAATACTGCCTGGTCCCACCCACACTCAGCAGCTAGAAAGTGGAAGTCTAGTGCATACTGGGTAACGGAGTTTCTGCCCTGGTTCAATGTTAATAACTGGCTGACTGCTTCTTTTCCCTTCACGGGATGATCAAAAACCCTCCGCATCTCTGAAGTGAAAGCTGGGTAATCTGAACACAATAATCTGAACATAGACTCATTATGAAAGCTATTCTTGACTGATCTGTAGCATAGGTAGCTGGTTGCTAAGTAAACATTAGTGAGCACTGGAGTAGAAACTGTGCGGAAGTGCCTAGGTCACCAGTATACCTGGCAGCGACTGGAATGAAGGGCTCATGAGGCAGGAGAGATTGGGGACCAGATGGAGCAACAGGTGGTGCTGGCGGAAGTTGAGAGCTGACAGTGGTCATCATGCTAGCAAGTTGGGTTACCACATGGTCCAGCTGACCATCCAGCTGCGTCACACTGGAAGTGAGCTGTTGCAGAGCCTCCATTACCTTTCCCAGCAGTGCCTTGTGTTGGCTGAAGCCTTGAGACGACAAAGCACGTCTCAGTTGTTCAGTCTCTGCAGAGTCCATTTTTGGCCAGATGATTCTTTCACAGCTGAGGTTTGGACCAAAAACTGTAGGAGACCAAAGCAAGTTCAGTTTTAAGTTTTAATTTCAAAGGCAAAGTTCACAAGAGTTCCTTAGACGACAACCAGGCGGTGAAGGCAGGAAGCAGGCTGGCCACGGTCTCGAGGGAGCAGGCGAACAGGCAGGGCACGCACATCGGTCACAACGGTAAATCATCTGACAGAGTGGTGAAGTCAGACCAGGTTTAAGTAGAAGTAGGGTGATTGCTGGACAGGTGTGTATCGTTGGTCTGAGAGGCCAAGCGGCTGACCACAGCTGTGGCCGTAAGGTGGTCGGTGTCTGTCAGTTGCGGCAATCCCTGAACCCATTGGTGGTCACCAGCGGTGAGGGATGGTGTCAAGCTGAAGCAGGAGTCCAATCAGTCGCTGCCAGGTATTATTTGGAATACAACTTTTCATTTCACTGAATTCCAAACTGACCTTTGAGTCGATGTGTAGTGTGTTTGTGTCTATAACAAATTTAATAACTTTCTGTTCTCACATTGATGATTTTTATCATATTATAAACAGTGTTTAACAGTTTTATTATCCTCCACCCAGTGTCAGGTTTTTCCACCACTGCACTAAATTAACATTATTATTACATGATTACCAGAATATTTTCATGTTTCTGGTTAATCCACCAGTATGTGCAAGCTCTTTAATCAAAATAATATATTTAATTATAAAATATAATTATTGTTGTTATTTAGGATCAACTTTACTGTTTTGCAAAAAAATGACAAAAAAATAACAAAGGACATTTTTATTATTTCATACCTGAACAGACAGTTTATTGATGATCATTTGTATAATTTGTACTTAATTGCTGTTGTTGGTTGATGTGGAGTTTATTTATTAATATTATTTGTTGGGATGATACTGTGGGATTCTTTAAAGTAATTCATGTACAATTTTTTAAAGCTTGATTTCAAAGTACAGTTTCTGAGATCGTTGCTGTGTTCCTTCAATACAGGAAGCTGCTGTTTCAGAGCCATGGAAAATATTACTTTCTGTCCAAGCACTGATAGTTTGAAAGGTTTATTCCACTAAAGTACTACTTACTGTCCAAGTACTGATAATTCTAAAGGTTTATTCCACTAAAATACTACTTTCTGTCTAAATACTGAGAGTTTTAAAGGTTTATTCCACACAATTACTACTTTCACATTTATGGATGTTTATTGATGATAGACTTATGATATAATTCCATGTAAACATATGACTCTATCATATGTTTAGATCTGAGTAAGAGTTCTGCAGGTATGAGGAACATCTTTCTGTTTGAATTATGGGAGGTTTTAATCACAGTAAAATCGATTTCTGTGGGCTGACGTTTAAGCTGTCACTTCAGACTCAAAGGAGTGAAGAAAAGTCACTGGGAATGAAAAGAAATAATTAGCTGCAGCCATTATTACACTTAATCACAGTTGGAAAACGCCCTCCTATTGTAGTAGTACAACATGGTGATGACGTCTGTTCTGGAAGTACTTTAATATGACAGTCATCAGTAGGTTTATTTTAGTTTGTTGTTTAACATTCAGCTGCTGACGATTAAAACATGAACAGCTGGCATCATCAGTGCCAGCTATAGTACCACCAAACAATCAATCAAGTAAAACATGAGGAAATATGACAACAAAACCAAAACCTAATCTATCAGCACTTTGAGTGGTTGAATTAATGTATTAAAGTTACTCAACATATGAATCACAGATTGTCTTACCACCAGCATCAGAACAAGTGATTTCATTAATGATCTACATCAGTAATAAGAATACTACTCAGTTGCAGTAGTACTCTGGATTCTATATTATTATCATTTCAGCAGCATGTGAATACTCCCACTAGAGGAGAAAACATCCTGGACTTGTGTTACAGTATAATTACTGATGCATCCCGCTCCTGTTCATGTCCCACCTTGTCACAGCTCCCCACAGTGGTCAGTAGACACCATTACTTCTTAGACTGATTTGAATGACAGTCTCTGCCATTACAGACTACATTAACTTCTGTGTAGAAAACTCCCTGCTGGACTGTGTGCGGTGGTGTCACCACGCACCTAAGCATCGTTTGCACGTCCATGTTTTATGTCCCTTTCTGCAGTGAGCTGCGATCACGAGAAGTGGTGCTCTGCTGATGTATCATTTATACGTTGCTGTTTGTGTCGATGTGCCTTTCTGACACTGTAAGTGTCCATTTATCTTCATAGTGGTGTTATGTTTAATTACCTGCATGTCAGAAGCCAGTCGTTACATTCCAGCATTGTTGCATTCTCGTTTCATCATTGTAATTCCAATGTGGTAGCAGAAAGTTATGCACGAGGTTACTATCAAATTATTCCTGCTGAGTCATTCTCCAGTTCTATACGTACAGTAGTATCGACAGTATTGTATATTTGTGATTCTAGCACTATTGTCCATGACTGTTTAATGCAACTGTAGTGCTATATAGCTGCTTATTACATTTGATCAGTAAATCACTTTCCACTGTATCATCCTTGAGACATCCTTTCGGCAGGCCATATTGTGGTCTGATGCGCCATCTAGGGGTAGAAACGCAAACAACACTCAAGTTAGTTTATTCTGGCCTTGAATCCAGTCTTATTATTTCCAGACAATGATGGCCATGTTCTCTGTAAGAGCCATATTGACAAATGTATTTTGGTTGTTACCCGCTCCATTGTTGGCATGCAGAGCTGGAAGGAGCTGCCACTACATGAAGTCAGAAAACTGTACCTGAAAGTCAGAGAACTTAACTGGAAGACCACCTTCCCTGGAAGAAAGAGTTGAGAAGGTGAGCTTTGGCTAAGGCTGCTATCGCTAAATGCTGGGTCAGAAGCAGAAGCTAAGTGCTAAGTCATGCAGTAAAGACATGGTGTCTCATTCAGTCATGGAAGTTTGGAACCATGTAATGTTAAGGTAATATCTGAACTTTGAAGATTTTGAAGGACATTAGCATTTGATGAAAAGTTCGACTGTTTGAAAATTTGCTCGTGAATTGTGTATTAGTTAATGAAGATGGTAGAAAGTTCTGGACAAGAACAGACACCTGAAGACTTTGAAGAATTTTATCTTGAATGACTTTTTTAAAAACTTATAATCTGGATTTCGGGTGGCACGGTGGTGTAGTGGTTAGCACTGTCACCTCGCAGCAAGAGGGTACCGGGTTCGATTCCCAGGCCCAGGGCCTTTCTGTGTGGAGTTTGACTGTTTTCCCCATGTCTGCGTGGGTTTTCTCCGGGTGCTTCCTCCCACCATCCAAAAACATGCATGGGCATTAGGTTAATTGGCTAATTTAAATTGACCGTGGGTGTGAATGTGAGGGTGAGTGGTTGTCTGTCTCCATGTGCCCTGCCTTATGCCGTAAGACTGCTGGGATAGGTTCCAGTCCCTCTGTGACCCTATGAGGATAAGCGGTAGAAAATGGATGGATGGATAATCTGGATTTCCTGCTGCTGGCAGAGACCTGGTTGAAACCAGGTGACAACAGCCCCTTCTCGGAGCTCCTCCCTCCCGGCTGTTCCTTCTTCAGCACCCCGCGAGCCGTTGGTCGTGGCGGCGGTTTGGCTGTTATATTCAAGGAGAGTTTCAGAGGCTGAATGATAACACCTAATAATTATTCCAGCTTTGAACTGCAGCTGTTTATGATTGACCTCACCTGTCCTGTACTATGTGCTGTTGTTTACCACCTAAGTTCAATAAGGACTTTCGACATGAATCCTCCAAGTTTTTATCCGATATTATCCCAAAGTCTAACAAGAATCAAGATTCAAGACTCTTTATTGTCATTATGCACGCATAATGAAATTTTGTAGTCTCTCAGCTTTAGGACACACATAAATAAGGAATAAAAATAAAGATATAAAGGACATAAATATAAAAATATAAAATACAAAATATAAAATATAAAACACCTGTATTTGTAGAGAAGTGATATATATACAATAGAAATGCAATTTAAAATAGGAATAAAGTATTTACAGCAAAAATGTAGTACTTGCAACAGAAATGTCTATTAGCAGCATACATGTGATATTTGCACCTCCACCTCAATTTCATCAAAACAAAATAATCTGAAGAGATGGTTGACCACTTTAAATAACACACTGGACAGCACACCTCCTTTTGGCACTCTACCAGCCCATCATCCAATCAGTTCTCCTGTACTGCTCTACCTGTTTCTATAACATGCTATCTGTTAAAAACCAGGCTAAACTCACATGCATCACCAACAACGCTACCAAACTCATAGGCATGGCCACACCCAATGTCACAGAACTCCAAGGCCATCATGTGCATTGCAACATCCATAGAACGGGACTTCACCCACTTCACCAGTATCTCACCCTGCTGCCCTCAGGGCTCAGCTACACAACACTGATGTGCAGAAAGGCTTGCTTTGGTAAAAGCCTGATGCCAACAGTCACAGCTGCCCTGAATTTAATGTTTTGGTCCATGTTTGTTGTGCTTTACTTTGCTTTGTACAGTGGTCTGTGTCAGGTTAACTGTATCTTGTTATATGTCCTAAATGTCTTGGAGTCCAGTGTGTACTGTAACCCTAACCCTAACCCTAACCCCCCCCCCCCGGGAAGTCTAAAATCTACTACTCAGTATTAGCAGTAGTACTCAGTAGTAGTTGTCATACTCAGTAGTAGCAATAGTACCCAGTACCAGTCGTCCTCAGCATCAGTAGTCATAAAGAGACGATTTCACTTTTGATTTGAAATAAACTAATTAGTTCACATTTTAACACAGATTTTTTTATGGTGCAGAGTAAACGTCACTCCATACCTCACTACATGTATCTAATAGTTTGAGTTCATTTATTAACACAGAATTGGAACAAAAATCTGGCAGACTGAATCCCATCTGTGCTCTATAATCTTATAATTCATATGTAGGCACTGAAGTTTCAAACAAACAGAACGACATCCTGTTTTTCAGGTTTTCTATTTACGGTGGCCAAGTTTGATGACAAAGTTGATGTCATTATTAAGGTGATTGAAAGTGCCTGAATTGTACATGCTGTATTTGGTCGTGTCTAATAACCTTTATGCAGAGTGTAAGAATAAACTTTGAGTGACATGTTGGCACAAGAAAACAGTGACAGGTAAACTGAGAGCTCAACACACTGAACACAGTAAAATATGAAAAGTTGGTCAAGATGTTTTCTGAATGCTGCTCGTGTCTTCAGGTGTTCAAGGTCAAACTTCATTTGCTGCCGTTGCTCCTAAACATGATTTTTTCTGATTTGTAAACTGAACCAAAGAGGTAGTCACCTGACTCACCTGTTTTATGTGTTCACATTTGTAATAGACTTTATGGGGACATGTTGTGCTGCAGCCTGCTGCAGTGTACGGTGGCTCTCACATCTCAACAGATAAAGAAAACATGCAAATGGACACATCAGGAGTTTCAAAGCTTTGAGTTCAGCATTTTGGCAGCCTCCATCTTGTTTATTTGCAACCAGAAGCGACACAAGAGGGTGGAGCTACACAGCTTAGTCAAACCAAAAAATATCATTAACATCAAAAGTCTGTTGATAATGTTCCTGTCCTGTTCAGGGGGAGTTATTTTAAAACTGTTACAATAATGTTATCAAGCATTGACATTTCTTACAGAGCTCATCTATTGGTAACCGTTAACCTGTTTATTTATTGCCAAAAAAATTGATGGAGTTGATCGGTTTGGCATCATTTGGTTCAGCAGAACTCAATAGGTGTCATCTGCATAACATTGTGCTCTTTAATCACGGCAGCATGTTGAGTATTGTGGTAGTATTATATAAGTATATGAATTATTGTTCAAGCTTCACAGTTTCTGTGAAAGTCAAAATGTTATAAATTTTATGTGATGTTGAAACACATTACGCTTCTTTTTTAAAAATGTGATGTTTTATTTTTTTATTTTTTTATGAAAAAAGTGGATTGTCGTGATGAAACAAACTTGTTCAGACAGAAGAAGCTGAAAGTCGCTCACTGCTGCCTGTGGATTTGATTTTGGGAGAGAGCTCTTTATTTTATTTGTCACTTTAAAGAACAGGAACAGAGAGTGAGTTTTTCACAATATGTCTTTTATTTTGTAATGCTCAGGTGATCATATGATACAGAAAAGAAGAAAAGAAGGAATGTTTTGGATAATAATGATAATGGATAAAATTTACTTTCAGACACCAGAGTGGTATCGATCCAAACATCTGTCACAGAAAAAAAGCAAATAAGTGTAACAGACAGTGTTTAGTGATATCCTTGAAATCCTTTGTACTTGCAGCACAGGTAAGGAAGAGTCACGTTACACTTCTCATCTGTCAAGCCGTAATCTGTAGAGACAGTTACACTCATTACTTCATTTTAATATTGTCTAGCATATTATCTTTTTTTGCATCATTGTTGTTATTTGATGGACATGATATTTAAAGTGTTTTATTTACCAGCATTCATCCGCAGGCAGTTCTTCAGTGGGTCTGGTTTCTTTGAAGGACCAAAGCCTCCATACTTGAATTTAGTTCCATCACTCCACAAATATTTGCCCTCCTGTAGGAGAAGGATTGGTTTAAAGTCAAAGTGAAATCAGAATAATTGATCAATCTGACAGCTGCAACAAATCTTCGAAACCAGTTATTGTCTTTTAAGATTATTTGCTGTTTTAATGCAAATAAAACAAACCACCACCTCACTCCAAGGAAGGCCTATCTCATGAAACACTTCTCATCCCTGAATTGTAACCTCTGCACAGATGGACTCATGGGTTCCTACATGCAGATGTTCTGGGAATGCAGGGATGTGAGGGTTTTCTGGGAGGTTTGTGCTGCTCTTTCTGATGTTCTGGGTACGACTGTGCCATGCTCTCCCACTGTGCTACTCTTCAATGATACTACCCCACTGAAACTAATATGTCTGAACAGACATGTTCTCCCAACGGGCATTACTGCTGCCAAAAAGATGCTGGAAACCTCCACACACAGTTACCAAATCTCAATGGATTGAGTGCTGAACTGTTTGCTGTTTCACACCAAAAACAGTTACACGATAAAAGGATAAAAATGATGATAAAAGTCTCACCGTCACGGCGTCATGGCCTCCAGTCCAGATAGGCTTCCTGGTACCGGCCACTTTGTATATGTAGGTTTTGAGGAAGTTACTGTCGTATTCTTTGTGGATGGAGACCAAATTTGCATCCAAGGACAGGCAGTGGTGCTGACCGAGAAAATAAGATGCTTCATTAATCATGCTTATTCTTCTTTTTCATGTAAAAGCTAGAGAAGCACTCAGAGAGCGCAGACCTCTGCCAAGGCGGCAGCGACTTTTATTTATTTATTTATTTTTAAGTTACCCCCGCCGCCACGGAGGTTGTGTTTTCACCACGACTTTTTTTGTTGGTTCGTTGGTTTGTCGGTTTGCAAAGTAACTCAAAAAGTTATGGACGGTTTTTGAAGAGGCCACTTCTGAACCCTGAAAATTTCGTCAAAATCTCCACAACTTTTTGAGTTATTTTGCAAACCAACAAACCAACATACAAATAAAAAAATCCTGCTGAAAACATAACCTCCATGGAGGAGGTAACTAGGAACATTGGTAAAAGTCAACAAAACATTCTGTTTATGAGAAATATTACTTTGTGAATTCTGCCAGGGTGGAATCTGATGTACTCGTGTCTTGGTTTCCTGCCACTACTTGTTATTTACAAAGTAAGACTTTAGCACAAAAAACACATGAAGAGTTTCTAAAATGTGATGGCTTCATGTGGGTTAAATTTCCCAACAGTTCAAGTATAGCTGAAACAATTTATTCAATCAGTCCACTGACATTTTCATATCAAACCATTTGATGGTTCCAGATTTAATAATGTTAATAATACTGATTCATTGGTAATAATGTTGACAGATATAACAGCATAATAGTTGAATCTGTATCAGTCTCAACACCTCAAAAACTACATTTCACTGGTCATACTTCTACAGATGAAACCATTTCAGTGCTGAACTTTTACTCTAATACAGTATTTTCATGGTTTGGTGTTAGTACTTTCTGAAATACTTCAACCCTGGTATTTTATTTTCTTATGGTAATTATGGCAATGGCTGTACCTCTGCATCGTGCCAAATCTTTGGCTTGTCATAGTAGGAGTAGCAGCGATCGCCGAGCTCAAACCAACCAGGAGGGCAGCGAGCTGAAACACAAAAGAGATAAAGTTCATCTCCAGATGAATAAAACAAGATAAATATGATGAGAGCACTGGAATCAGTCAGAGATACTGAACTGACCTGGGCAGCAGGAGCTTTTATCTTGTGGTGGGTAGTAGGGTATAGGTCTATATGGAGGATATCCCTTTGGTCCTGGTCCTGCATAACTTCCTGAAGACCATCCATACTGATCACAAGAAGAAGTTCAAGAATCAGACTTTAGGTTTTAACGTTTATACCGGCAGTTTAATTGTAGTCTTGGAGCATGGCTGCCTCTGTGTGAATGGATGAAGTGTCAATGGATGATGACATGTTGTGGAAGACTAGAAAGGCTCTGCAGACATATAGATATGGATATGTGTTTACCATTTACATCACAAAACTACAGTAGAAGAGCACTGATATATCCATCATGTATCCATCCATCCAAAATGAAGTGATAAAGCTCCTGTACTTGATGTGATCAGACCAGGTACCATGTTCAACAGTAATACTGGGTAATACTGGGTTCTGAAAAATACTTATACACAGTATTTGTGCATTTGTTACTCACTCCTGCAGGCAGCAGCCCACCGGCCAAACAGACCAACAGAGCAAAGTGAAGACCGGACAGCATCTGAAGATATGAAAAGATATCAATACAACATAAGTAATGACAAAAAACTACTACCGCTAGTACTGCTAGTACTACTGATACTACTTCGACTACTGCTACTGATATTTACGTCGTCTGTACATTATTATATATTATTGGAAATAAACTATAGAATAAAGTCAATGTAAAATAATATGACATGATGTGTAGTACAGCAGTGTAGCATGGAATGGTAATAAAATATAATACAACACAATAAAATACAGTAGTTCAGGGTAGTACTATAGATACAGTATAATATTTACCATTATCAAAAGAATATAACTACTATTTAAAATGTTCTCTATGAATCATTTTGTCTTAACAGTGACTGAATTATTAGGAACAAATCTGAATTATAGCAAATGAAAATTGATGAAATAATGCTAATAAATTAAATGAAAGAGGTGAAATCTTACCTTTTTCTGAGGTGGTGAGGACACAGCGAGGAAGAAGCAGCTGATGTCTGACAGCTGACAGAGAACTTCCTCTTTATATAGTTTATGAGAATGCTACAACAACTGAAATATGTAAAGATGACCATATGAGGCTGCTGCAGCCACACCTTTAATTACAGGCTCCGTTGTCATACAAATATTTTATAATTGCAGACTTACGTAACATAATAATAGGTGTGTCTCATCTAATTACCCTGATAATGAAGTAAACAGCATCATGAAGAGTTCAAAGGCCTCAGCATTTCGTCCACAGAGTGACATCAGCTGGAACAAAGAATCTCACTGGTCTAATAGTCCTGAAATTTATGTAAATTTTGGTGTGAAACTGCAATGTGTTAGATGTTGAACCAGCTGATGTCACAGTAATATTAATGTTAAAATATTAACCATTATTGAAGCGGCTAAGGTGGTTGGTGTCTGTCGGTGGCGGCAATCCCCGAACCCGTTGGTGGTCACCGGCGGTGAGGGATGCCGTTAACATGAAGCAGGAGTCCTACTGGGCTTTTTTTGGCCTGTGGGACTCCGGAGGCAGCTGGCGAGTACCGGCAGGCCAAGCAGAATGTGGCTTTGGTGGTCGCTGAGGCAAAAACTTGGGCATGGGTGAATTTCATGGAAAATGACTTTCGGATGTCTTCGGTGAAATTCTGGTCCACCATTCGGCGTGTCAGGAGGGGGAAGCAGTGCACCATCAACACTGTATAGTGGGGGTGGAGCACTGCTGACCTCGACTCGGGACGTTGTGAGTCGGTGGAGAGAATACTTCGAAGACCTCCTCAGTTCCACCCACACACCTTCCACTAAGGAAGCAGAGTCTGGGGACCCCGAGGCGGGCTCTCCTATCTCTGGGGTTGAGGTCACCGAGGTGGTTACAAGGGTGGAGAGTCGAGTTCCTAAACAATACTTCCTAAAGATTTACACATCGCTGCAACATTGCGTGAACATTGGGGACAGCGCCTCTTGACTGGCAGACCGGGGTGGTGGTTCCCCTTTTTAAGAAGGGGGACCGGAGGGTGTGTTCCAACTACAGGGGGATCACACTCCTCAGCCCCCCTGGTAAGGTCTGTTCAGGGGTTCTGGAGAGGAGGGTCCATCGGGGAGTCGAATCTCAAATTCATGAGGAGCAGTGTGATTTTTGTCCTGGCTGTGGAACAGTGAACCAGCTCTACACCCTCAGCAGGGTCCTGGAGGGTGCATGGGAGTTCACCCAACCAGTCTACATGTGTTTTGTGGACTTGGAGAAGGCATTCGAACGTGTTTCTCAGGGAGTCCTGTGGGGGCTGCTCTGGGAGTATGGGGTACCGGCCCCTTTGATACGGCTTTTCGGTCTCTGTATGACCGGTGTCAGAGTTGCCGGCAGTAAGTTGGATCCGTTTTCGGTGAGGGTTGGATACCATCATACCACTGACTGGTACACAAACTCACCACACTGGGACTGAGCTCTACCCTCTGCAGCAGTCTGTGAGGATCTCCTTCTCCCCCATCACCCTCAGCACCGGCTCCCCCCAGGGCTGTGTGCTGAGCCCCCTCCTGTTCACCCTGCTGAAACACAACTGCTCATCGAAACATCTGAGCTGTCTCATTGTGAAGTTTGCAGATAGCAAGACGTGGTTGGACGCATCCTCAACAATGATGAGTCCAACTACAGGCAGGAGGTGGAACAGCTGGAAGGTTGGTGCAAAGAAAACAACCGCTGCATCAACGTGAAGAAGACCAAGGAGATGATCGTGGACTCCCCTGCACATCGGGGGGACAGTGGTGGAAGTGGTCTCCAGCTTCAGATACCTGGGTGTCCACATAAAGGAGGACCTCACCTGTAGCAGGAACACTTCTTGCCTGATCAGGAAGGCACACCAGCGTCTCTATTTCCTCAGGAGGGTGAGGCGTGCTGGACTGGGGAGCTCAGTCCTGACATCATTATATAGATGCGTGGTGGAGAATGTCCGGTCCTCCTGCATCACTGTGTTCTGCTCTGCGGCAGAAAAGAGGGCTCTGCAGAGGGTGGTGAAGGCTGCACAGAGAACTGTATGACGGAGCCTATCCACCACCACGGACATCTACATTTCCAGATGCAGGAGAAGGGCCTCCTGCATCATGAAGAACCCCACCCATCCAGCACACAAACTGTTTGTACCGCTCCCTTCAGGCAGGAGGCTGCGGAGCATCAAGAGCAGGACCACCAGACTAAGGACCAGCTTCATCCCAGAAGCTGTTAGACTGCTGAACTCTGGAGGACCCCTGTAGCCCCTGCTACCCCCCACACACCTCAACCCCCACAGACACACACATACACATCACATTGCAGCTGTTTGCACAGACTTAACATGTGACTTTAAATCTTGTTGCTGCTATTCCCTGTTGTCATTCATTGCTTTATGTTTGAATTTTGATGTCCATATTGTATATATACTGCATATTTATAGTTGATTCTACATAGTTTTTTTTTTATTTATATTTTCTGACTACTTATTTCATCTTATTTTAATCTTTCATCTTATTTCATTCTTATTTTTCTTATTTGGCTTATATCGGGACCAGGGAATCCAATATCGTTCACCTCATGTTCCTACCGTGTGATGCAACGACAAATAAAGCTCCTTGAATCCTTGATTCCTTGAACTGTGCCAAGGCTGCCCTTTGTCTCCAATTCTGTTCATAACTTTTATGGACAGAATTTCTAGGCGCAGCCGAGGCATTGAGGGGGTCCAGTTTGGTGGCCTCAGTATCACATCCCTGCTTTTTGGAGCAGTTCAGAGCCGAGTGTGAAGCGGTTGGGATGAAAATCACCAGCACCAAATCTGAGGCCATGGGCCTCAGTCGGAAAAGGGTGTCGTGCCTTGTGCAGATCGGGGAGGAGCGGAGGAGTTTAAGTATCTTGGGATATTGTTCATGAGTGAGGGAAGAATCGAGTGGGATGAATATGGAATTATTATATTTGGAATACAACTTTTAGGTCCACTGAATTCCAAACTGACCTTTGAGTCGATATGTAGTGTGTTTGTCTCTATGACAAATTTAATAACTTTCTATTCTCATATAGATACCTTTGATTTTTATCATATTATAAACAGTGTTTAACAGAGTTATTATCCTCCACCCAGTGTCAGGATTTTACCACCACTGCTCTAAATTAACATTATTACTGATTACAGAACATATTTAATGATTCTATAATGGTTAATCCACCAGTATGTGCAAGCTCTTTCATCAAAATAATATCTTTAATGATAAAACATAATTATTGTTGTTATTCAGGAAGTTTCAACTTCAAAATGACAAAAAACAATAAAGGACATTTGTGTTATTTCCTGTCATACCTGAACAGACTGTTTATTGATGATCATTTGTGTAATTTGTACTTAATTGCTGTTGTTGTTTGATGTGGAGTTTATTTATTAATATTATTATTTGTTGGGATGATACTGTGGGATCCTTACATGTAATTCATGTATGATTTTTTTAAAGCTTAATTTAAAAAATATAGTATCTGAGATCAATGTTGTGTTCCTGCAATACAGGAAGCTGCTGTTTCAGAGCCAAATAAACTACTACTTTCTGTCCATGTACTGATTGTTTTAAAGGTTTATTTCAATAAAGTACTACTCTCTGTCCAAATACTGATAGTTTTAAAGGTTTATTTCAATAAAGTACTACTTTCTGTCCAAGTACTGATAGTTTTAAAGGTTTTTGTCACTAAACTACCACTTTCTGTCTAAATACTGTTATTATAGGTTTATTCCACACAATTACTACTTTCACATTTATGGATGTTTATTGATGATCGACTTATGATAGAATTCCATGTAAAAGTATGAATCTATCATATGAATGTTTAGATCTGAATAAGGGTTCTGCAAGTATGAGGAATATCTTTCTGTTTGAATTATGGGACGTTTATTCACAGTAAAATGGATTTCTTCAGAGTCACTGGGAATGAAAGAAATAATTAGGCGCAACCATTATTACACTTAATCACAGTTGGAAAACGCCCTCCTATTGGAGTAGTACAACATTAAGGTGATGACGTCTGTTCTGGAAATACTTTAACATGTAAGTCGTCAGTAGGTTTATTTTAGTTTGTTGTTTAACATTCAGCTGCTGACAACTAAAACATGAACAGCTGACAGGAAGCTGATAAAGCATCATCAGTGCCGGCTAGAGTACCACCAAACAATTAATCAATCAATCAATCAATCAAGTAAAAACATGAGGAAATAGGACAACAACAAAACCAAAACCTAATCTATCAGCCCTTTGAGTGGTTGAATTAATGTACTGAAGTTACTCAACGTTTGAATCACAGATTCTCTTACCACCAGCATCAGAACAGGTGATTTCATTAATGATCTACATCAGTAGTAAGAGTAGTACTCAGTTGCAGTAGTACTCTGGACTCATCATTATTCATTGAGTCCATCATTTCAGCAGCATGTGAATACTCCCATTAGAGGGGAAAACATCTTGGACTTGTGTTACAGTAACATTACTGATGCATCCCGCTCCTGTTCAGATCCCACCTTGGACTTGCTGATAATAACATCTTCTCACTACTTCCACTTCACAAACAGGAACCAAAAGCGAATAAACCCCACCTTGTCATAGCTCCCCACAGTGGTCAGTGGAAACCATTACATCTTAGAGGCTGATTTGATTGACAGTCTCCGCCATTACAAGCTACATTAACTTCTGTGTGGGAAAACCTGCTGGACTGTGTGCGGTTGCGTCGCCACGCAGCTATGGCTCATTTGCACGTACATGTTTTATGTCCCTTTCTGCAGTGCGCTGCAATGTATCTCTGCTGATGTATCATTTATACGTTACTGTTTGTGTCGACGTGCGTTTCTGACACTGTAAGTGTCCATTTATGTTCATAGTGGTGTTGTTTACTTACCTGCATGTCAGAAGCCAGTCATTACTTTCCAGCATTGTTGCATTCTCGTTTAATTATTGTAATTCCAATGTGGTAACAGAAAGTTATGCACGAGGTTAGTGTCAAGTTATTCCTGCTGAGTCATTCTCTAGTTCTCTATGTACAGTAGTATTGACAGTATTGTATATTTGTGACTCTAGCACTACGTTTAATGCAACTGTTGTGCTATATAGCTGCTAATCACTTTTGATCAGTAAATCACTTTCCACTGTACCATCCTTGTGACATCCTATAGGCAGGCCATATTGTAGTCTGATACGCCATCTAGGGGTAGAAACGCAAACAACACTCAAGTTAGTTTATTCTGGCCTTAAATCCAGTCTTATTATTTCCAGACAATGATGGCCATGTTCTCTGTGAGAGCCATATTGACAAATGTATTTTGTTTTTTATTATTATTTTGTTAAAATATTATTATTTATATTATATTTTACACAATGTGGAAATTCATGAAGGAAGAAATAATAGTTCATCATTGTTTAAAGAATGTGTTTAACCACTAGGGGGAGCTTGAGTTACAGTTTAATGTGGGCCATGTGACACATGCAATTTTCTCATTAAGATGGTCGGGTGGAGGTGATACAGTTTTCTGGCCGAACAAAGGAAGAACTGACCAGTTAAGTCCTCAACTACTGGGAATATAGAGCCTAAGAAATTGTTTTGTTTTTTTTGTAAACATTTTTAAATGAAGATTTTTGAGTTTGAGGAATTTTGTTGCATCAGACCAGTTGAAGAAGAAGAATTCCTTTATTGATCCCTCAGTGAGGGAAATTACATTTTTTCACTCTGTTAGTATATTTTTTTCAGTTGCACATTACACACACAAGTTATGAACAAACAAATGTACATGCATTGGAGGAGAGGTGTCAGAGTGAGGGGGCTGCCCCTTATCCAGGCACCACGAGCAGTTGGGGGTTCGGTGCCTTGCTCAAGGACACCTCGGCAGCACCTCTGGCACCTGGCACCTCTCCAGCTACCAGTCAACTCTCCACATTTGGACTTGAACTGGCGACCCACCGATTCCCAGCCCAAGTCACTACAGACTGAGCTACTGCCGCTACACACCCGCTCCATTGGTGGCATGCAGAGCTGGAAGGAGCTGCCACTACATGAAGTCAGAAAACTGTACAGTCAGAGAACTTAACTGGAAGACCAGAAAACTGTCACTGGAAGAAAGAGCTGAGAAGGTGAGCTTTGGCTAAGGCTGCTATCGCAAAATGCTGAGTCAGAAGCAGAAGCTAAGTGCTAGGTGACACAGTAAAGACGTGGTGTCTCGTTCAGTCATGGAAGAAATTAGCATTTGATGTTGAAAAGTTCGACTGTTTGGACATTTGCTAGTGAATTGTGCATTAATTAATGAAGATGGCAGAAAGTTCTGGACAAGAACAGACACCTGAAGACTTTTATCTTGAATAACTTTTTTAAAACTTGTAATCTGGATTTCCTGCTGCTGGCAGAGACCTGGTTGAAACCAGGTGACAACAGCCCCTTCTCGGAGCTCCTCCCTCCCGGCTGTTCCTTCTTCAGCACCCCGCGAGCTGTTGGTCGTGGCGGCGGTTTGGCTGTTATATTCAAGGAGAGTTTCAGAGGCCGAATGATAACACCTAATAATTATTCCAGCTTTGAACTGCAGCTGTTTATGATCGACCTCACCTGTCCTGTACTATGTGCCGTCGTTTACCAGCCTCCTAAGTTCAACAAGGACTTTGTACATGAATTCTCTGAGTTTTTATCTGATTTTATCCCAAAGTCTGATAGACTGTTGATTTGTGTGGACTTTAATATTCATGTTTGTTGTGCAACAAATCAACTGGCCAATGAGTTTCAAGGCCTCCTGGATTCCTTCAGCCTCACTCAGTTTGTAAATGCACCACCACATGAACACTGGCACATACTTGATCTTGTTATCTCCCATGGGCTTTCAATTTCCCTGAAAGAAATAGTGGTTACAGCTATTGCAGATCACCTCCCCATTGTTTTTGACTTTGCTACCCCCCCTCCTGCCAATAAGCCTGTTTCCCCAGCTTGCAGACGTCGTGCTTTCACTGCCTCAACGGCTGGAGAGTTTGCTGTTGCTTTCAGGAACTCTCAGCTGTGTGCTGACAGGGGGCTGGTTCCTCCCCTTAGTCCAGACAGTCTACTCTCCACTTTCCAATCCACCTGTTCTGCCATTTTAGATTCTGGCGCCCCTTTTCAGCTAAAAAGTATCAAAACGAAGTCAGATCCCTGGTTGAATGACCACACTCGTCTGCTCAGACAACAGTGCAGACAGGCTGAACGACAGTGGTAAAAGGACAGGCTGCATGTATCCCTTGGCTGGTTAAGGGACAGCTTGGCTACTTACCAGAGAGCTCTGAAGGAGGCCAAGTCCAAATATCTGTTTTTTTTTATAGCAAACAGCACTCATCATAAATTCTGTTCTTGAGAAGTTCCAGTCTGGTTTTAGATCCAGACATAGCACTGAGTCAGCACTGGTTAAGGTGCATAATGACATTGCTTTGTCTGTGGATGCTGGGAATCCTGCTGTGCTGGTGCTGCTGGACCTCACAGCAGCCTTTGAAACAGTCAACCATGCAGTCCTTGTATCTCGTCTAGAGCAGCATGTGGGCATCCTAGGCACCGCTCTCCAATGGTTTAGGTCTTACCTGGCAAATCGGAGCTTCTCTATTATGATTGGTGACCTCTGCTCCTCACATGCTTCCCTCCCTTGTGGGGTCCCACAGGGATCTATTCTCTGCCCTACTCTGTTTTCTTTGTATTTGCTGCCTCTGGGTTCAATTATCAAAAAACACAACCTGTCTTTTCACTTTTACGCTGACGATCTTCAGCTTTATCTGCCCTTGAGTCCCAATGAAAGCACTGCACTTAGTAAGTTGCTAGGTTGCATCACTAAGGTAAAACCATGGCTTGCTCATAACTTCCTGCACCCCAGTGACAGCAAAACTGAATGCATTTTTTTGGCACATAGGGCTGGGATGATAACCGCATCACCACAATAATGCGGTCATGTGATGCCTCCCGCGGTGTTGAGCTCATTACCACCATCAACGCAATATATTAAATAATAAAAAAAAAATTATCCCTACATATTAGCTGTTGAAAGTTACATGACTGTATATTGTGATTGATATGAAATATAAACAGTAATATTTAGTAACATCCTGTTTTTAAAGCTGACGGAGAAACAAAACTTTTCACACTGCAGCTCGGCAACAGACAAGTCTATTAACTGTAAGGGTGGGGTTGTTTTCATATTATCATATTATCATAATTTATTTCGAGGTTTCAGTGCTTCTCATGATTAAATTGAATATACTTACACATAATACACAGGCATAAAACACAGAAGCATTGCATAAACAGGTGTTCAATTTCAATAGTCAATGCTTATAGCAGACACAGCCCTCTTATGTAGTACTGTCCATAATTGTTTATGCTGCTCTGTTGACTTGATTTTATTTAACAATAGCCGCAAATCATGTTATAAAGCCAAACACTGTGTCGCACATTTTATGCCAGAGGACAAGGAGTGAGCGGTGGGGTTGTGGTTATCAGGAGGGTGGCGGAATTGCGGCGGAGGTGGCGGAGTTGCTGTGATCACGGAGGGTAGCAGGGGTGGCGGCGGTAGCGGGTTTGCAGTGGAGGTGGTGGAGTTGCGCTGATCACGGAGAGTAGTGGGATTGCATCGGGGGATACCGCGGTAAACCGCCATACCGCATTGATTGGGTGCTTTATCGCCGCTGTAATAAAGAAAATCTATACTGTCACAGCCCTATTGGCACATCACCTGCACTAAATGCTTCCACAGCTAACTTTGATACTTTGGCTCAATTTTTAAACCATTATTAAAAAATCTTGGAGTAACTTTTGACAGTGGGCTCAAATTTGATAAACAGATTAGTTGTGTCTTTAGAACGAGCTTCATTTAGCTTCGTCTCCTGGCCAAAGTGAAGCCTTTTATCAGTCGCAAGGATCTCGAGAAGGCAATCCACGCTTTTATCAGTTCAAGACTGGACTATTGTAATGCCCTGTACATTGGCCTTAGCCAGTCCTCAATCTCACGTGTCCAACTTGTGCAGAACGCTGCGGCCCAATTTTTGACAAACACATCCAGATGTGACCACATCACCCCTGTGCTGGCATCACTCCACTGGTTTCCAGTTCATTTTAGAATTGATTTTAAACTTCTGGTATTTCTTTTTTAATGGTCAGGCTCCTTCTTACCTATTTGACATTTTAACTGTTTGCGACCATGCGCTCTTCAGGTCAGCTCTTATTAGAAGTCCCTAGGTCCAGGTATAAACAGTGAGGGGATCGTTCGTTTGCTATTTTAATACCTTGTAGCACTGTGGCATTTTCCCTTTTAATTTCTATGTATTGTTCTCATGTACTGTTTTATGTATACGTTTTCTGTATGTACTGTTTTTGGCTCTACTGTAAAGCACTTTGGGTACCTTTTGGTTATTGTAAAGGGCTATATAAATAACTTTGATTTGATTGATTCGATTTGAAGATTTTGGCCAGAAGAGGGCACCAAAGTCCACTGAAAAGGCATTACAAGAGAAACTGCATAGACTAATTGGAACTAGACCTTAAAGTAAATATGGATCAGTTGCCTCAGGTGGGTCAAGAAGATCCACAGGGAGCTCACTGTCAACTTTAAGTGCCAAGGATGCACCGGCACATGCAGCTCTCTTAGCATGAGCAGCGGCATTAGAAGAAAAGCAAGCTTTTGATCTTGAGGAAGCGCAACTAAAAGCTAAAAGAGAGAAGTGGATAGAGCACTTGCAGAGTCCATAGCGAAAATGAAGGTGTTAGAGTCATATGAAGATGGCATGAACAGTTATGTCTCCAAAGGATCCTCTAGACAAAGAGAAGGAGGAGGAAAAAGATGAGAGAGTACAGCCATCAGCAGGAAGAGTTTTGCAGAGCTCTGGTCCTGGATTATACCAGCCAGTGGGTAGGCACCAGAGACAAGCTGCAATACAAATGGATGACGACAAAGACCTCCATCAGGTGTTACTGAAACAAAGTGTCATCACAAGTCAAGTCTTGACACCTGTCAAGTCTACCACGTAAAGTGGTTCCAGTGTTTAAAGGTTATCCGCTCACTTACAAGTCGTTCATTAGGTCATTCGAACACGCTGTTGAGAGCAAAGCTGATACCTATCAAGATAAGTTCTACTACCTGGAGCAATACACCAGTGGTGAAGCACATGGACAAGTTGAGGAGAGAGGAGCTCCAGATGACATTATTTGACCCCGTCTTTTGGACTGACAGCACCTCAGTGATCAAGTATGCCAAAAATGAAAACTCCAGATTTAAAACATTTGTGGCCAACAGGGTTGCGGAGATATTAAGCATCTCATGCAACTCAGTGGAGATATGTGAACACTATCCAATCCAGCAGATATCGCTTCCATGGGGACTTGGAGTGAAATCATTCCTCAATTATGAACAGTGGATGTGTGAACCACAATTCTGCTGGCAGAGGAGCAATGGCCTACAAACACAGATAGTTCAGAAGAATTATCTGAGCAAGATGATCCTGAGAGTTGTATTTTAATCATTATCTCAATTGATTGACTGCACCTCATCCTGGAACTGGCTGAAAAGAGGGATGGCTTGGGTCTTAAAAGTAAAAAGTAGACTCTTATGTCTCTGGAAGAAGAGGAAGGAGGTCAAAGTGCAGCTATCACACTCAAGGAGAGATGAGAAAGAGCAGAATGCTCTGAAAAACAAGCTGCAGAATGTCAAAGATTTGTTTTATGTTTCCCTCACTGTGGAGAAAATAAGCAAGGCAGAGCTGTAGCTAATTCAAACTTGCCAACGGAAAAGCTTCCTAGTTTTCCAGCCTCCTAAAGAATCAAAAAGTGAAATAGGCGAGCCACATATGCAAATTAAATCCAAGACTTGATAATGGAATCTTGAGAGTGGGTGGAAGGCTCAGTTGGGCCGCAATGCCTGAAGAGTCAAAGCATCCAATCATATTGACCAAAGATCTACATATCTCTGACCTCATTTTGAGACAGGTACACAAAGAAGTCGGCCATGATGGAAAAACCCACATGTTGGCAAAGTTACGCCAAAAGTACTGGATTACTCGGGCCAGTGTGGCTATACGAAAGATCTTGGTGATGACTTCTGGCAGTGCCAGCCAGCCAACAGATGGCAGACTTGCCACTCAACAGGATTACTCCAGATGAACCACCATTCATCTCAGTGGGAGTTGATTGCTTTGGTCCATTTGAGGTGAAACGTGGAAGATCTAAGCTGAAACAATATGAAGTGATATTCACCTGCTTATCTCTAAGAGCTGTACATATCGAAGTAGCTGCATAATTGGAGACAGATTCCTTTAATTAATACCTTACATCGCAAGAAGAGGCCCAATGAAGAACTCAGACAATGGACCCAAATTTGTCGGCGGTGATCGAGAGCCAACAAATTTGGTTTGTCAGATCCATCTCAGATCCATGATGAACTCATACAGAAAGGGATAAAGTGGAAGTTTAATCCCCCAAGTGGTTCCCATCATGGAGGAGCCTGAGAGAGATTTATTAGTTCAATCAGTAAAGTTCTCAACTCAACTATAAGAGTACAAACTCTGGATTATGACGGTCTCCACACTGTGCTGTGCGAAATTGAAGCTATTCCCAAAAACAAAAGCATCCACAGAACCTGATGACCTAGAGGCTCTGACTCCCAACCACCTTCTCCTCAAAGTTCAGCCATCTCTTCCCTCTGGCATTTTTCAAAAGGAGGACTTGTATTCTGTACAGAGAAGGAGACAAATACAGGAGCTGTCCAACTTGTTTTGGAAGAGATGGACAAAGGAATAATTACCACAGCTTCACGAGTACAAAAAATGTAACAAAATCAAGCGGAATTTCATTCCTGGAGACACTGTGATCGTGGTGGATGATTCTGCACCCCGTAACTCTTGGATCAGGCATAAGATAAAGGAGGACTTGTTCAACAAGTCAAGATCAAGACCAGGATAGACTATCTGGACAGACCTGTCACCAAGATTTGTCTGCTTCAGGAAGCTGGATTTCTTGTTGACGTGACTTTTTTGACATGACCTGACTTTGAACATAATGCCTGTGGCACTGATAAGTTCTCCGTAAGTTCTGGAACCTCTGGCCTAGAGACACTTGCAGATTCAAACCCGTTCGTTCAAGGACATTGAAAATGGATTATAATGATACTGCAAAAAAGGGTAATTGAACTGTTAATATTGTGTGCGTGCATTTTGCTTTTATTCTATGCTGCTATTATTATTCATTAATTATTATGTTATAATAATTAGGGCCCGGAATGTAGTGGCACAGATATGTTTTTTCTTGTCACCAGAAGTAAAGTGTGTCTGGAGGGATGTCTATGTGTGTGGGTGTGTGCATGTCACTGGGGCTGTTTGCCTGAAGCAGACCACAGATATATTTGACCCAAAGCCAGCTGTTGACCTGTGGATGGAGACAGCTAATTGGAGGCTCAACCAAGGACAGGGACGTGCATCTGCAGCAGCATCATCATCTACCGTGCAGGAAGCTGAAGCAGAGGACAGTGGGGGTGAAACTGAGGAGGACAATGAGGCTGACACTGAGGAGGGCAGTGAGGAAGACTTTTAAGACTTGAGGTGAGTACCAAACACCATCTCCTGGTACTCACCTGAGTAACTCATTGAAAAAGTTAAGTGCACCCCTGAATATATAAGTATATGAATTATTGTTCAAGCTGCACAGTTTTTATGAAAGTCAAAATGTTACATTTATTATTTTATGTGATGTTGAAATTAGACTTCTTGTTTAAAAAATGCAATGTTTTATTTGGTGTCAAGAAGCAGAATAAAGAGCAGTTTCATCAACATTTGTTAAATGTTGCATTTTACAAATACAAATAAAAAAATCTTAAAGAAGGAGCTCTGTGGTTGGAATTCTCTTGGTATTGATAGATATCCTAATTCAGGTATCAGAACAGTAAATGAAAAAAGTGGATTATCGTGATGAAATGAGTGAGTTTGGTTTCAGTTGTTCAGACAGAAGAAGCTAAAAGTTGCTCACTGCTGCTTGTAGATTTGATTTTGGGAGAGAGGTCTTTATTTTATTTGTCACTATAAAGAACAACAGTCAGGAACAGTGAGTTTTTCACAATATGTCTTTTATTGTGTAATGCTCAGGTGATCATATGATGAAGAAAAGAAGGAATGTTTTGGATAGTAGTAATGGATCAAATTTACTTTCAGACAGAGTGGTATCGATCCAAACATCTGTCACAGAAAAAAAGCAAATAAGTGGAACAGACAAAGTTTAGTGATATCCTTCTTGAGATCCTCTGTACTTGCAGCACAGGTAAGGAAGGGTCACATCACACTTCTCATCTTTCAAGCCGTAATCTGTAGAGAAAATTACACTCATTACTTCATTTTCATATTAATTTTATGTCTAGCTTATTATCTTTCAGACATGTTACAGTGTTTTTTGTTGCATCGTTGTTGTTATTTGATGGACATGATCACACATTTAAAGTGTTTTATTTACCAGCATTCAACCGCAGGCAGTTCTTCAGTGGGTCTGGTTTCTTTGATGGACCAAAGCCTCCATACTTAAATTTAGTTCCATCACTCCACAAATATTTGCCCTCCTGTAGGAGAAGGATTGGTTTAAAGTCAAAGTGAAATCATAATAATTGATCAATCTGACAGCTACCACAAATCTTCCAAACAAGTTCTGGTCTTTTAAGATGAGTTTTTCACTTAAATATTCATTATTATTTGCTATTTTAATGCAAATAAAACAAACCACCACCTCACTCCAAGGAAGGCCTATCTCATGAAACACTTCTCATCCCTGAATTGTAACCTGTGCACAGATGGATTCATGGGTTCCTACATGCAGATGTTCTGGGAATGCAGGGATGTGAGGGTTTTCTGGGAGGTTTGTGCTGCTCTTTCTGATGTTCTGGGTACAACTGTGCCATGCTCTCCCACTGTGCTACTCTTCAATGATACTACACCCTGAAACTAAAATGTCTGAACAGACGTGTTCTCCCAACGGGCATTACTGCTGCCAAAAAGATGTTAGAAACCTCCACACACAGTCACCAAATCTCAATGGATTAATAAGTGCTGAACTGTTCATGGTTTAGTTTATTCTCTATCTGCAACAAAATGACAATAAAAAGTTAATCACACCAAAAACAGCTACATGATAAAAGGATAAAAATGATGGTAAAAGTCTCACCGTCACGGCGTCATGACCTCCGGTCCAGATAGGCTTCCTGGTACCGGCCACTTTGTATATGTAGGTTTTGAGGAAGTTACTGTCATATTCTTTCTGGATGGAGACCAGATTTGCACCCAAGGACAGGCAGTGGTGCTGACCGAGACAATGAAAAGCTTCTTTAATATGACAGTTTCATGTAAAAACTAGGAACATTTGTCAAAGTCAAAACAATCTGTTTATTGGAAATATTACTTAGTGAATTCTGCCGCGGTGGAATCCGATGTACACGTGTTTTGGTTTCATACCACTATTTGTTATTTACAAAGTAAGACTAAAACACATGAAGAGTTTCTAAAACATGATGGTTTCATGTGAGTTAAATTTCCCAACAGTTCAAGTATAGCTGAAACAATTTAATCAATCAGTCCACTGACAGTTTTATATCAAATAATTTGATTATTCCAGATTTAATAATGTTAATGATGCTGATTCATTCGTAATAATGTTAACAGATATAACAGTATCATAGTTGAATCAGTATCAGTTTTAATACCTCAAAAACTACATTTTACTGGTCATACTTCTACTGAAGAAACCATTTCAATGCTGAACTTTCACTCTTAGTATTACTTTTCGTATTTTCATGGTTTGGTATTAGTCCTTTCTGAAATTTTTCAACACTGTATTCTCTATTCTTATGGTAACTATGGCAATGGCTGTACCTCTGCGTCATGCCAAATCTTTGGCTTGTCATAGTAGACGTAGCAGCGATCGCCGAGCTCAAACCAACCAGGAGGGCAGCGAGCTGAAACACAAAACATATAAAGTTCATCTCCAGATGAATGAAACAAGATAAATATGATGAGAGCACTGGAATCAGTCAGAGATACTGAACTGACCTGGGCAGCAGTAGCTTTTATCTTGCGGTGGGTAGTAGGGTACTGGTCTATATGGAGGATATCCCTTAGGTCCCGGCCCTGGATACCTTCCTGAAGCCCATCCATACTGATCACAAGAAGAAGTTCAAGAATCAGACTTTTGCTTTTAACGTTTATACAGGCAGTTTAATTATAGTCCTGGAGCATGGCAGCCTCTGTATGAATGCATGAAGTATGAAAGGATAATGACATGTAGTGGAAGACTAGAAAGCCTCTGTAGAAACAGAAATAGAGATATAGATCTAGATATACATTTTCCATTTACATACCAAAACTACAGTAAAAAAGCACTGAGTGATCCATCCATCAATCTATTCATCCATCCATCCATATCAAAGGAAGTGATAAAGCTCTTGTATTTTATGTGTTCAGACCAGGTACCATGTTCAACAGTAATACTGGGTAATACTGGGTTCTGAAAAATACTTATACACAGTATTTGTGTATCTGTTACTCACTCCTGCAGGCAGCAGCCCACCGGCCAAACAGACCAAGAGAGCAAAGTGAAGACCAGACAGCATCTGAAGATATGGAAAGATATTAATACAACATAAGTAATGACAAAAAAACTACTTCCGCTAGTACTGCTAGTATTACTGATACTTCTGATACTGCTGCTACTGATATTTATGCTCAATCCTAAAACATTAACAAAATACAGAAGAAATGGTACATTATTATATATTATGGGATGAAATGATACCAATAAATTAAATGAAAGAGGTGAACTCTTACCTTTTTCTGAGGTGGTGAGGACACAGCGAGGAAGAAGCAGCTGATGTCTGACAGCTGACAGAGAACTTCCTCTTTATATAGTTTATGAGAACGCTGCAACAGCTGAAATATGTAAAGATGACCATGTGAAGCTGCAGCAGCCACACCTTTAATTACAGCTTCCTTTGTCACATAAATATTTTATAATAACAGACTTTTGTAGTGTAATAATAGGTGTGTCTCATTTAATTGCACTGATAATGAAGTAAACAGCATCATGACGAGTTCACAGGCCTCACCATTTCGTCCACAGAGTGACATCAGGTGGAACAAAGAATCCCACTGGTCTAATCGTCCTGAAATGGATGTAAATTTTGGTGTGAAACAGCTTTAAATGTGGACAGATGTTGAACCAGGTGATGTAACAGTAATATTAATATTAAAATATTAACCATTGTCGAAGCGGCTGACCACAGCTGTGGCCGTAAGGTGATCGGTGTTTGTCGGTGGCGGCAATCCCTGAACCCATTGGTGGTCACCGGTGGTGAAGGATGCCGTCAAGCTGAAGGAGTCTTATCGGGCCTTTTTGGCCTGTGCGACTCTGGTGCAGCTGATTGGTGCTGGCAGGCCAAGCAGAATGTGGCTTTGGTGGTCGCTGTGGCAAAAACTTGGGCATGGGAGGAGTTCATGGAAAATAACTTCTGCACGGCTTTGAGGAAATTGTAGTCGACCATTTGGCGTGTCAAGAGGGGGAAGCAGTGCACCATCAACATTGTGTCTAGTGGGCATGGTACGCTACTGACCTTGACTTGGGACGTTGTGAGTTGGTGGAGAGAATACTTCGAAGACCTCCTCAAAAACAACGACACGCCTTCCACTGAGGAAGGAGTCTGGAGACCCGAGGCGAGATGTCCTACCCCTGGGGTTGTGGGACTGTCGTAATTGACACATCTCTGCAACATCGCATGGACATCGGGGACAGTGCCTCTGGACTGGCAGAGTGGTCGCCCTCTTTAAGAAGGCAGTTGGATCCATTTCCAGTGAGGGTTGGACTCCACCAATGCTACCCTTTGTCACCGATTCTGTTCATATCTATGTTGAGGGGGTCCGGTTTGGTGGCCTCAGTATCACACCCCTGCTTTTTGCAGACAATGTGGTTCTTTTGGTTTCATCAAGCCGTGAGCTTCAAATCTCGCTGGAGCAGTTCGCAGCCGAGTGTGAAGTGGTTGGGATGAAAATCAGCACCTCCAAATCTGAGGCCATGGTCCTCAGTCGGAAAAGGGTGCTGTGCCTTCTCCAGGTCGGGGAAGGGTGGAGGAGTTGAAGTATCTTGGGATGTTGGTCATGAGTGAGGGAAGAATGGAGCAGGACATCGACAGGCAATCTGTCGTGGTAAAGAGGGAACTGAGTCGAAAGTCAAAGTTCTCAATTTACCAGTCGATCTATGTTCCTTACCTATGGTCACGAGCTGTGGGTCATGACCGTAAGAACAAGATCACGGATACAAACAGCCAAAATGTGTTTCCTCCTCAGGGTGTCCGGGTTCTCCCTTAGAGATAGGCTGAGAAGCTCGGTCATCCGGGAAAGGCTTAGAGCACAGCCGCTGCTCCTCCACATTGAGAGAAGCCAGTTGAGGAGGCTCAGGTCCGGATGCCTCCCGTGCGCCTCCCTGGTGAAGTGTGTGCGAGCTCTTTAATCAAAATAATACCTTTAATGATAAAATATAATTATTGATGTTATTCAGGAATTTTCAACCTGTTTTATAAAAAATGACAAAAAATAACAAAGGACATTATTATTTTTGATTGAGATGTTAAATTTCCTGTCATTCCTGAACAGACTGTTTCCTGTTTATTGATGATCATTCATATAATTTGTATTTAACTGCTGTTGTTGGTTGATGTGGAGTTTATTTATTACTTTTCTTATTTATTTGGATGATACTGTCAGATCCTTACATGTAATTTATGTATAATTTTTTAAAGCTTGATTTAAAAACTACAGTATCTGAGATCAACACTGTGTTCCTGCAATACAAGAAGCTGCTGTTTCAGAGCCAACTAAAATACTACTTTCTTTCCAAATACTGATAGTTTTAAAGTTTTATTCCACTAAAATACTACTTTCTATCCAAATAATGATAGTTTTAAAGGTTTATTCCACTAAAATGCAACTTTCTGTACGAATACTTATAGTTTTAAATGTATATTCCATTAAAATACTACTTTCTGTCCAAATACTTATAGTTTTAAAGGTTTATTCCACTAAAATACTACTGATTGTCCAAGTACTGATAGTTTTAAAGGTCTATTCCACGCAATTACTATGTTTGCATTTATGGATGTTTATTAATGACTTCTAAAGTAATTCCATGTGAAAGTATAAATCTATCATATGAATGTTTAGATCTGAATAAGAGTTCTGCAGGTATGAGGAGCATCTTTCTGTTTGATTTATGAGAGATTTTAATCACAGTAAAATGGATTTCTGTGGGCTGACGTTTAAGCTGTCACTTAGGAGTGAAGAAAAAACAAAGTCACAGGCAATGAAATAAATAATTAGCTACAGCCATTATTACACTTAATCACAGTTGGAAAACGCCCTCCTATTGTAGTAGTACAACATTAAGGTGATGACGTCTGTTCTGGAAGTAGGTGCATTTTAGTTTGTTGTTTAACATTCAGCTGCTGACGATTAAATCATGAACAGCTGGCAGGAAGCTGATAAACAATCATCAGTGCCAGCTAGAGTACCATCCATCAATCAATCAATCAATCAATCAATTAATCAACTAAAAACACGAGGATAATACGACAACAACAAAGACAAAACCAAAACTGACAAAAGACTGAAAGTCCAGAGACTTTCTTGGTTCCTGCTTGTAGTGGCCACTTCCTCCTTTCATCTGATTCTATCAGTCCTTTGAGTGGTTGAATTAATTTACTAAAGTTACTCACAGTATGAATTACAGATTCTCTTACCACCAGCATCAGAACAAGTGATTTCATTAATGATCAGTAGTAAGAGTTGTACTCAGTTGCAGTAGTACTCTGGACTCTGTGTTATTATCATTTCAGCAGTATGTGAATACTCCCACTAGAGGAGAAAACATCTTGGACTTGTGTTACAGTAACATTACTGATGCATCCCGCTCCTGTTCATGTCCCACCTTGGACTTGCTGATAATAACATTGTTATTATTACTATGAACTTTATGTTCATAGTGGTGTTATGTTTACTTAGCTGCATGTCAGAAGCCAGTTGTTACTTTCCAGCACTGTCGCATTCTTGTTTCATTATTGTAATTCCAATGTGGGAGCAGAAAGTTATGCACGAGGTTACTATCAAGTTATTCCTGCTGAGTCATCACTCTACTTCTATATGTACAGTAGTACAGTGTTGTTTATGACCGTTTAATGCAACTGTGGAGCTACAGTATATAGCTGCTAATCACATTTGATCAGTAAACCACTTTTGACTGTACTGTCCTTGTGACATCCAGTAGGCAGGCCATACTGTGGTCTGATGCACCATCTAGTGGTACAAACGCAAACAACACTCAAGTTAGTTGTTTGACCCTAAATCCAGCTCTGTTTACTACTATGGGCTAGTCTAAAAATGGCCAAAAAAAAAAATTGAAAAATCAAAATTTAATTATTCAAGGCAAAACTGAAATCTGATCAATTTTGCAAACATAAAAAAACAGGCGGAACTGGTCCCATTCACTGAGGACAAAGTTAGGCATCAGCATAGCCGGTGCTAGCTAGGCAAGGCCACAGATCTTGATGGCATCCCAGAAATGGATTGTCTTGCTCTTTCTGATGTTCTAGGTACAACTGTGCAATGCTCCCTCACTGTGCTACTCTTCAATGATACTACCCCAACGACGAACAACGAAATGTCTGAATAGACATGTTCTCCCAACGGGCATTAATGCTGCCAAAAAGATGCTGGAATCCTCCACACACAGTCACCAAATCTCAATGGATAAATAAGTGCTGAACTGTTTGTGGTTTAGTTTATTCTCTATCTGCAACAAAATAACAATAAAAAGTTAATCACACCAAAAACAGCTCCATGCTTGTCGCGGCAGGGATATGTTTTTGCTTGTCACCAGAGGTAACATGTGCCTGGAGGTACAGAGAGATAATATTGGATTGTTTGTGTGAAGTCAGTTTTGTGCCAAAACCAAGTTGGATGTGGATTGATGATGCAGATGTGGATTGTGAGGTTTGCTCTTTAAATGTCTTATGCTGCATACTGTGCTGGATGTCAATATGAGTGGCTCGAAGACTGGTTCACATGTGAATGGATCGAAGTTTGGTTTAAATGCAAATGAAACATGCTGACGGGGATCAAGAATTTGCCGTACAAGTTAAGAGATAAATGGAGATCAGCAGCTTGTGATATTCAAGAGACCCACCATCGAAAAGCTACTTTCCCTGACATTGTGTTTCATTGAGCATCAGGTGAAAATTGCAGCAGACCATGTATTTCTGCCTGTATTTATGGCAGTTGATGAAAAGACCCATATGAAAAAGGAAGGAGCCCCACTGGACAAAAGGACCTGCTTATACAGTATTGTAAGAGTGAACATGCATTGGCGTTGTGTTTTCTCTTGGGAAAGAGGGCACATACAGAGAAGATCACTTTTCTGAAAGAGCATCGAGTCTGCTCTGGCTGTCTGGGCATAGGGCACATTAGTAAGAACTGCAGGAGGCGACTGTCATGTAAAACGTGGAACTATACACCCTACCATGCTTCATATTCACCCAAAGAACAAGGACCATGATAAAAATCAAGTAGGCGTGGCAGATACACCATGACTATAACTGTAAGCTCTCCATCGTGTCAGTCAAGGTCAAGTCTAAAGGGTCACAAAATCCTTCTTGGACCAAGGAAGTTCTGGCTCGTTTTGTACATCAAGTCTCATGAATAAACAGAATGTTTCAGGAAGAGGAACGAAAATTCTCTTACATACTATGGGCTAAGAAAAGCTTGTGGGAAGTTGCATTGTATCAGATCTGGAGGTACCTGGCTTGGAAAGTGATCTTTACTGTGACTTGCCAGATGTCTTTACACAGAAAAAATGCCTGTGTGCAGGAGCAATGGGAGCAGGATCTGGTGTGATGGCCATATTTGCGAGGGGTACACTTACCTGACATTGATGCAGACATTGATCTTTTGATCGGCTTGAATGCACTGAGAGACCTGGAACCAATAAAGGTGATTTCAAGTGAAGAAGGAGGGCCGTATGCTGTCCAGATGTTGTTGAGGTGGACTGTTAATAGGCCAATGTCTGGTGAAGCAGATTTGAGCCTCCCAGCATCATTGCTAATCACATCTCTGTGGTGAAATTGGATGAACTGTGGAAGCAGCAGTTTTAACTAGAATTCCTTGAATGCAGATATCTACATATCTCTGACCTCATTCTGAGACAGGTACACAAAGTTGGCCACGGTGGAAGAAACTACATGTTGGCAAAGTTACGCCAGAGGTACTGGATTACTGGAGCCAGTGTGGCTATACGAAAGATCTTGGTGAAATGTTGTTTGCAGACGAGTTCTGGCAGTGCCAGCCAGCTAACAGATGGCAGACTTGCCACTCAAAAGGATTTCTCCAGATGAACCACCATTCATCTCAGTGGGAGTTGATTGCTTTGGTCCATTTGAGGTGAAAGGTGGAAGATCTAAGTTGAAACAATATGGAGTGATATTCACCTGCTTATCTCTAAGAGCTGTGCATATCGAAGTATACCTTACATCGCTTTGTAGCAAGAAGAGGCCCAGTCAAAGAACTCAGACAATGGAACCAACATTGTCAGCGCTGATCGAGAGCTGAAAAGATTTTTGGAAGAATGGAACCAGTCTCAGATCCATGATAAACTCCGACAGAAAGGGATAAAGTGGAAGTTTGGAAGTGGAAGTGGTTCCCATCATATAGGAGCCTGGGAGAGATTAATTAGTTCAATCAGTAAAGTTCTCAACTCTACTATAAGAGTACAAACTCTGGATTATGACGGTCCCCACACTGTGCTGTGCGAAATTGAAGCTATTCCCAATGACAAAAGCATCTACAGAGCCTGATGACCCAGAGGCTCTGACTCCCAACCATCCTCTCCTACTCAAAGGTCAGCCATGTCTTCCCCCTGGTGTTTTTCAAAAGGAGGACTTGTATTCTGTACGTAGAAGGAGACAAATACAGTAGATGTCCAGCTTGTTTTGGAAGAAATGGACAATGGAATACTTACCACAGCTTAGGGAGTGCCAAAAATGTAACAAAATCAAGCAGAATTTCATTCCTGGAGACATTGTGATCGTGGTGGATGATTTTACGCCCCATAACTATTGGATCATGGGGAGAGTTGTCAAAACTGCACAAGAGTTGACAAGTCAAGATCAAGACCAGGACAGGTGATCTGGACAGACCTGTCACCATACATGTCTGCTTCAGGAAGCCAAAGACACCTGATGGATTTCTTGTTGACATGACTTGTTTTGACATGACCTGACTTTGAACATAAGACCTGTGGCACTGATCACACTCTATCTAGGGTCCGTAAGTTCTGAAACCTCTGGCCTGGAGACACTTGAAGATTCAAACCCGTTCGTTCAAGGACATTGAAAATTGATTATTCTGATATTGCAAAAAAAGGGTTATTATTAATCTGCATTTTGCATTTATTTCATGCTGCTATTTTTATTCTTTAATTATTGTGTTATAATAATTAGGGGCCGAATGTAGCGGCACAGATATGTTTTTTTCTTGTCACCAGAGGTAACGTGTGTCTGGAGGTATGTCTATTTGTGGGTGGAGTTTGTGTGAGTGGGTGGGTGTCACTGGGGCTGTTTGCCTGAAGAATGCCACCTGCCTCTGACTGGGAATTGTTTGCCTGATGCAGAGAGAGAAGAAGCAAGGAGCTTATATTTCTTTTGACCGCTAACAGCTTTTACATCATCATATAGCTCATTTCTGCATGTTCATTCGCATAACATGTATGGAAAAATGTGTCAGTGAAAGGACCGAATAAACCATCCACAAACTGCAGACATAACTTAAATTTTCTTTTTTTGGATCAAGCGTGTCGGGCAGAACCCTGTGTTCCCCTATCTGTGACAACTTTGGTTTGGATAGTCTCACTACAATGATAAAAGGATAAAAATGATGGTCAACGTCTCACCGTCATGGCGTCATGGCCTCCTATCCAGGTCGGTTTCTTGTAACCAGACACTGTGTATATGTAGGTTTTGAGGAAGTTACTGTCGTATTCTCGTATGAGTGTGTCGTATGGATGGAGACCAGATTCGCTCCCAAGGACAGGCAGTGGTGCTGACTGAGACAATAAGAAACTCCTTTAATATGACAATTTCATGTAAAAACTGGGAACATTTGTAAAAGTCACCAACAAAACCATCAGCTTATTGGAAATAATACTCTGTGTATTCTGCCATGGTGGAATCCGATGTACTTGTGTTATGGTTTCATGCAACTATTTGTTATCTACAAAGTAAGATTTAAGCACACCAAACACATGAAGAGTTTCTAAAATATGATGGATTCATGTGAGTTAAATTTCCCAACACTTAGACCCCAGGACCTGTTCACAGGAGCTGTCACCCATCTTCCACTCCATATTTTCTCACATTGACATGACTGCCACCATACCGACCATCTGGAAAACTGCCAAAACCCAAAAAAAACCTCGGCCCACAGACTTCGATCACTACCGTCCTGTAGCCCTTACCCCATGAAAGGCTTGGAAAAGTTGCTGCTAAAAACCATACTACCACAACCATACTTGTCACACCTCAACTGGATCCCTTCAATTTGCCTATAAGGCTAAGAGGGGCACAGAGCACGCTGTAGCCTGCCTGCTGTACCTCCTACTTCAGCACAGAGACTCCCCCGACCACATCATCAGGATCCTCATTGTGAACTTCAGCTCTGCCTTTAATACCATCCAAGACACCTGATGATCCAAAAAGCTCAAAATATGAAAAGTTGGTCAAGATGTTTTCGAAAAGCTGATTAAGTGTCTTAAAGTGTTCAAGGTCAATCTTCATTTGCTGGCGTTGCTCCTAAACATGAATTTTTCTGATTTGCAAACTGAACCACAGAAGACGTCACCTGACACACCTGTTCATATTTGTAATAGACTTTATGAGGACATTGTGTTGACGTTGTGTTGCAGCCTGTCACTCAAAGTGTACGGTGGCCCTCAAAACTCAACAAATAAAGAAAACATGCAAATGGACACATCAAGAACATCAACTGTAAAGAAGAAGTGGACGTGGTCTTTGTGACGTCACAGCCGTTTCAAAGCCTCCACATCAGCATTTTGGCAGCCACCATCTTGTTTATCTGCAACCAGAAGTGACACAAGAAGGTGGAGCTACGTTCAACCTTTTTTAATCAAACAAAACAATAAAATTAACATCAAAGTGTTGTTGATAATGTTCCTGTTCAGGGGGACTTATTTTAAAACTGTGTAAATAATGTTATCAAGCACTGACATTTCTTATTATTTATTGCCAAAGGAATTAATAGAGTTGATCACTTTGGCATCATTTGGTTCAGCTGCATGACATGGTGCTTTCTGATCATGGCAGCATGTGGAGTATTGTAGTACTATAGAAGTATATGAATTATTGTTCAAGCTTCACAGTTTTTGTGAAAGTCAAAATGTTTCCTCTACTATTATATGTGATGTTGAAATTACACTTCTTGTTTTTAAAATGTGATGTTTTATTTTGGTGTCAAGAAGCAGACTAACATCTGAAACAGCAGTTTCATTAACATTTGTTATATGTTGCATTTTACGAACACAAAAATGTTCTGAAAGGAAGAGCTCTGTTGTTGGAATTCTCTTGGTATTGGCAGATATCCTAATTCAGGTATCAGAACAGTAAATGAAAAAAGTGGATTATCGTGATGAAATGTGTGAGTTTGGTTTCACTTGTTCAGAAAGAAGAAGCTGAAAGTTGCTCACTGCTGCTTGTGGATTTGATTTTGGGAGAGAGCTCTTTATTTTATTTGTCACTTTAAAGAACAGGAACAGAGAGTAAGTTTTTCACAATGTCTTTTATTGTGTAATGATCAGGTGATCATATGATAAAGAAAAGAAGAAAAGAAGGAATGTTTTGGATACTAATGGTAATGGATGAAATTTACTTTCAGACATCAGAGTGGTATAGATCCAAACATCTGTCACAGAAAAAAGCAAATAAGTGGAACAGACAATGTTTAGTAAGATTTTTCATATCCTTTGTACTTGCAGCACAGGTAAGGAAGGGTCACGTTACACTTCTCATCTGTCAAGCCGTAATCTGTAGAGACAGTTACACTCATTACTTCATTTTGATATGAATTTAATCCCTGGTTTATTATCTCTCAGAGATGCTACATGTTTTTTTCTGTTACCTCATTGTTGTTATTTGATGGACATAATATTTAAAGTGTTTTATTTACCAGCATTCATCCGCAGGCAGTTCTTCAGTGGGTCTGGTTTCTTTGATGGACCAAAGCCTCCATACTTGAATTTAGTTCCATCACTCCACAAATATTTGCCCTCCTGTAAGAGAAGGATTGGTTTAAAGTCAAAGTAAAATCAGAATAATTGATCAATCTGAGAGCTACAGCAAATCTTCCAAACCAGTTCTGGTCTTTTAAGATGAGTTTTTCACTTAAATATTCATCATTATTTGCTGTTTTAATATAAATAAAACAAACCACCACCTCATTCGAAGGAAGGCCTATCTCATGAAACACTTCTCATCCCTGAATTGTAACCTGTGCACAGATGGACTCGTGGGTTCCTACATGCAGATGTTCTGGGAATGCAGGGATGTGAGGGTTTTCTGGGAGGTTTGTGCTGCTCTTTCTGATGTCCTGGGTACAACTGTGCCATGCTCTCCCACTGTGATACTCTTCAATGATACTACCCCACTGAAATTAAAATGTCTGAACAGACGTGTTCTCCCAACGGGCATTACTGCTGCCAAAAAGATGCTGGAAACCTCCACACACAGTCACAAAATCTCAATGGATTAATAAGTGCTGAACTGTTTGTGATTTAGTTTATTCTATATCTGCAACAACCTGACAATAAAAATTTAATCGCACCAAAAACAGCTACATGATAAAAGGATAAAAATGATGGTAAAAGTCTCACCGTCACGGCATCATGGCCTCCACACCAGATAGTTTTCCTGGAACCAGTCACTTTGTATATGTAGGTTTTGAGGAAGTTACTGTCATATTCTTTGTGGATGGAGACCAGATTTGCACCCAAGGACAGGCAGTGGTGCTGACCAAGACAATAAGAAGCTTCATTATTATGACAGTTTCATATAAAAACTGGGAACATTTGTAAAAGTCACCAACAAAACAATTCGTTTATTGAAAATATTACTTTGTGTATTCTGCCGTGGTGGAATCCGATGTACTTATGTTTTGGTTTCATGCCACTATTTGTTATTTATAACGTAAGACTTAAGTACAAAAAAACATGTGAAGAGTTGCTTAAATATGATGTGAGTTAAACTTCCCGACAGTTCATGTATCGGTGAAACAATTTAGTCAATCAGTCCACTGACAGTTTCATATCAAACCATTTGATTGTTCCAGATTTAAAAATATTAATGATGCTGATTCATTGGTAATAATGTTAACAAATATAATTCAAAAACATTTTACTGGTGATACTTCTACTAAAGAAACCATTTCAATGCTGAACTTTTACTCTAATACAGTCTTTTCATGGTTTGGTATTAGTACTTTCTGAACTACTTCAACCCTGTTATTTTTTTTTCTTATGGTCACTATGGCAACGGCTTTACCTCTGCATCGTGCCAAATCTTTGGCTTGTCATAGTAGGAGTAGCAGCGATCGCCGAGCTCAAACCAACCAGGAGGACAGCGAGCTGAAACACAAAAGAGATAAAGTTCATCTCCAGATGGATAAAACAAGATAAATATGATGAGAGCACTGGAATCAATCAGAGATACTGAACTGACCTGGGCAGCAGTAGCTTTTGTCGTTCTGTGGGTAGTAGTATGAAGGTCCATATGAAGGATATCCCTTTGGAGGATATCCCTTTGGAGGATATCCCTTTGGAGGATATCCCGACCCTGGATAACTTCCATATTCATCAAACTGGGAAGAAGTTCAATAATCAGCTTTTAGCGTTTATACAGGCAGTTTAATTATAGTTCTGGAGCATGGCAGCCTCTGTATGAATGGATGAAGTGTGAATGGATGATGACATGTAGTGGAAGACCAGAAAGGCTCAGAGATATAGATAACATTTACCATTTACATAAGAAAATTACAGTAAAACAGCACCCGGGTTCTGAAAAATACTTATACACAGTATTTGTGTATTTGTTACTCACTGCATTCACTCCTGCAGGCAGCAGCCCACCGGCCAAACAGACCAACAGAGCAAAGTGAAGACCAGACAGCATCTGAAGATTTGGAAAGATATTAATACAAAATAAGTAATGACAAAAACTGCTACTGCTGGTACTGCTAGTCCTACTGTTAGTACTACTGCTAGTACTACTGATACTGAAACAACTGATACTACTGCTACTGATATTTCTGCTCAAATCTGTAACATTAACAAAATATAGAATAGATGGTGCATTGTTATATATTATGGGATATAAGCAACAGTGTAAAGAGAATAATGTAAAATAATATGACATTAAATTTAGTAGAGCAATGTAGTATAAAATTTTCATAAAATGTAATACAACACAATAAAATGCAGTAGTTCAGTGTCGTACAACAGATAATAGATACAGTATGATATTTATCATTATAAATAGAATTTTACTAATAGTTAAAATGTTCTCTATGAATCACTTTATCTGAACTGTGAATGAATTATTAGGAATAAATCTGAATGACAGCAAATGAAAATAGATGAAATGATGTTAATAAATTAAATGAAAGAGGTGAAATCTTACCTTTTTCTGAGGTGGTGAGGACACAGCGAGGAAGAAGCAGCTGATGTCTGACAGCTGACAGAGAACTTCCTCTTTATATAGTTTATGAGAATGCTACAACAACTGAAACATGTAAAGATGACCATGTGAGACTGCTGCAGCCACACCTTTAATTACAGCCTCCATTGTCACAGAAATATTTTATAATTACAGACTTATGTAATGTAATAATAGTTGTGTCTCATTTAATTACTCTGACATTAATGTAAACAGAGTCATGATGAGTTCACTGGCCTCAGCATTTCCTCCATAGCGTGACATCAGCTGGAACAAAGAATCTCACTGGTCTAATAGTCCTGAAATGGATGTAAATTTTGGTGTGAAACAGCTTTAAATGTGGTCAGATGTTGAATCAGCTGATGTCACAGTAATATTAATATTAAAATATTAACTAGTGTTAAAATTCTCAGCAGGAAGGCAAAGCAGCAGCTGCTCCACAATAACTAAACTAACTAACTAAACATTCTAGACGGATTTCAATGACGACTATTGATCACTGTTAGCACTTCTAGCCTGGGAATCTCTGGTGCTGCTTACTGAGGAATATGGAAATATTATACTTGGAATGCAACTTTTAGTTCCAATGAAGTCCATGTGTTTTTTAATACAACAAATTTAATAACTTTCTAGTTTCACATTGAAATGAAAACCATTTGATTTTTATCATATAATAAACAGTGTTTAACAGATTTATTATCCTCCACCCAGTGTCAGGTTTTTACCACCACTGCTCTAAATTCACATTTTTACTGATAACCAGAATAATTTAATGATTCTGTAATGGTTAATCCACCAGTATGAGCAAGCTCTTTAATCAAAATGATATCTTTAATGATAAAAATGATAAATTATTGTTGTTATCCTTGAATTTTCAAATTTAAAAAAAAATTGAAATTTGGGTTATACAAATAAAAACCCAATAATATGCAATAATATGCATATCGAAACCGAAATTGCGATAGTCAGAGCCTCAAAACTGTCTCACGGTGTACGAAGGCACAATCGCGATACGCCCTTTCAAACTCTCAGTTATCCTTCCAAACAACCATCATTTGCTACAGAAGAAGAAAATCCAGTCAATTTTATTTGTATAACCCAACATCACAATTTATGAATTTGCCTCAGAGATCTTTACAATCTGTACAGGACCCTCACATCAACTAAGGAAAAGCTCCCCCCCCCCCACTCTCCCACATCCTGCCCCCCACAAAGTGATAAGTACCCAAACCCTTCTTCCTGCAGATCTCCTCCTCCCCTTCAGCATAAATACAGTCAGGGCTTTCCGCTGTGACGTCAAGAACTACATGCATGCTATCCTCACAAAAATGAAGAGCGCTACAATTTTCTTTCCACTCTATTTGTAGCCTAGCAACTTGGTTGCGATGCGCTTATACCCTACCCTGCCCTACCCCGCGCAGTGCGCCATACTTCCTGCATTCTGTGTGAAACCAGCTTAAGAAAAAATATGAGGTACAAAAGCTCTGATTACTAATGGGTGGACCTCACGTTCCACCGAAAGCTACCTCACCATACCGTACCGAACCATGACATGTGTGTATGTCACACCACTTATTATTTATTTATTTATTTATTCATTTTCACTATACTTCATATTATTTGTTCTGTTCAAATCTGTTCACAGTGTTCCAAATTATTTGTTATTAAATGTTACATTAAGGTTATCGTTAAGCAAATGTTGTTTAAATAAAATGCTTTTTAATTTAAAAAAAAAAATCATGGGGTGTATCAAACCGTGGGTCAAAAATCGTGATACAGTGTACCGTCGGGTGGCCAGAGCTGTTAGTTTCTGTTTGCTTCAGGTATGGGCAGCTTGTTGTATTTCCTGGCTACCCCTTTATTCACCATGTTCCCTTTCTGCAGCTGTCCGGCTATGTTGCCTTTATCTTGGCCTCTAACCATCTCTTTGGTTAGATTGGTAACCTTATTACCAATGTTATATCCTAACATTTCAAGGATTAGTATTGCTGTACTGTGTTTGCATTGGTGTAGTATTTCATCGATCTCTAGTTGTGATAGCAGTTTTTTGTTACAGATGTTGGAACACTGGGCTAACAGCTGTTTCTTTGTTAACCTTGATTGTGGGTTTCGAAGCATCCATAGGTCCCACATTCGTGCCATATATCCCCTCTCTCTGGGATTGCTAGTATAGTATCATTCCAACAATTCCATATTCTCTGCCTTCATCCATGTATGTCTTGTTCCAGTAGCCCATTTCTCATCAGATTGCCCTGGTTCCTGAGCATCTGACGAGGACCTTATTGACCCAGGCGTCATCCGAGCTGCTATGACTCTGTCATTATTGTGTTTGCTTATATCCATCAGGTTATCTGGTACACTGTATTTATTTGAAGTGCCTTTAGGACCCTCAAGGATCGCTTTACCGCTATTTAAAAAGAAAGTGTAATACACTGTACATTAAATAATAAAAACAAATATTAATAATAGCCAATAAAATACAAATATTGTGAGGGCTCCTTGATGAGCACGCCAGGGAAGGCCCTCCATTCACTCTACTCTGGATTAATAATTGGGGAGAAAATAATCCCCTCACCAAAAGGGGAGGGAGAAACCAGGAACAAAATCTAGAAAATAAATCAGCTTTCTAGAGGTTGAGAAAAATAACTCAAATACTACATATAACAGACGACAAAATTACAACATAAATTCTGCACAAAGGCCACAAAAGTTATCAACACCCACAATGAGTCTAAATAAACTATTACAAAATAACTAAAGAACTCTTTAGCACTTCGAGGCTATGTAACTTAACAAAGAAAATGTCCTGCACTCATTCACTATGAGGCTATAAAAATTAATAAACAATCAAATGCACTCTTCCACTAAGAGGCTGTGAAACTTTAATCAAACAGAAGATCGCTCTTGCTCAAGAAGACAAAGAAAGGAACTAATCTAACAAACAGAAATGCTTCTCAGTCTCAGGAATAATAACTACAAAGAAAAGATTCTAAACTTAGGCGATCAAAATTATCAACACAAACCGCTCGGGAGCAATGAGGGAAAACAAGAAGGAGACTCTCTGGGATCGTAGGACCTGGGTTAGAAATGCAGACATGGAACATGAAAACCTTGCATGGGAAACGACTATTTATACAAGAGGTAAGGGGACACAGGTGGAAGCAATCACGACGGGGCTGACAATCACAGATGCGGGAGCACAGGAAGGCAGGAAGTAAGACGATCTGAAACGAGAGGGAGACAGGGTTACTTCAAAATAGGGCACTTGATGGGATATTGATGTGGAGCAGGTGGGAGACGTAGGAATGGGCAAGATGGTGAAGGGCTTTGAAGGTGAGCAGGACTATTTTGAAGGTGATGCAGGAGTGCCTCATTGAGTGATAAATGAGTTAGCGGATTTTGAGCAGACCAAAGGTGGCTGTGGAGACAGAAGCTTGAGGGCAGAGGAGAGGAGGGACAGAAGTCTTGATGTTGCAGAGATTATATTTTTGCACCTCAGTGTCTGGAGTGACAGTCTGGGTGAAACAATGCTTTAAATGGTAGAACCGGGGAAGAGGGAGGGACATTGGAGGATGGGGTGATGTGGTGGAGAATACCAGGGTTGGACACTGGGGGTGCTGTTCGTTGGAGTGAGTCAGTGGTGGCCGGGGGAGGAACAGGGAAGGGGTGTATCAGATGAGTAATATTCAGTCACTTGTTTGTTCAGTATACTGAAGTTAGCATGCAGAAACCTAATTAGTTTGGATGAAGTTCATTGCTCCTGAAGTAATGTGACCTGTTCCAGAAGATGTTGAAGTTAATGAAGTTAATTCTGTGAGCAGCCAAGTGTTCAGGCTGAGGAGACTGTATTCGGCACCATTGGTAAACACCCACTGATGAAAACAGACCTTCCACAGTGCTTGAGAGTGTTCAAGAGAGTTCTGAAGTCATGTTTTGTCAGCTCGGACTGGCGACAAGCCATGTCATTGCAGCCTGCGTGGATGATAATTTGTGATCGATCAAACCAATATCTGATGGGAGGAAGCATGGATATTTACGACCAGTCTGATCATGGTGTACCAGTTTGGTTTACATGCTTTTTGAAGAAGTATTACAAATACATCAAATATTTTTCCATACGGATCTTCAACATTTGGTCTTTGCTGCTTCAAACGTGACTGTCATGGTCCTCCTTTACTAAATACAGCACACCATCAAACAGTTCATCCATCCATTATCTACCGTTTATCCTCACATAGGGTCGCAGGAGGCTGGAGCCTATCCCAGCTGTCAGGGTGAAAGGCAGGGTACACCCTGGACAAGTTGCCAGTTCATCACAGGACACATAGAGACAGACAACCACTCACACTCACATTCACACCTATGGACAAGTGAATTTCATAATCCCCTTGCATCTTTTTGGATGGTGGGAGGAAGCCAGAGTACCCGGACAGAACCCACGCAGACATGGGGAGAACATGCAGACTCCACACAGGAAGGCTCCAGACTGGGAATTGAACCTTCTTGCTGTGAGGCAACAGTATTAACCACTGCACCACCATACCACTCCATCATCAGACCAAATGCCAATAATTTATGATCACTGTCATCAAGATGTGATGAAGCACACCTGTGTGCTGCTATCAGAGTCCACTTTTTCACAAAGGAACAGAATAGATCCAGCAATCCCCGGGCTGCTGGATGATCTTGCATGCGCAATTGTGCACAAAGACGTAGATGGTGCGGTGAGGATCATGAGGGGGTGGATGCTCCGGGACCAACAAGATTTGCTGGCCCATGATGATGACTGGCTAATCGGCAGATTTACACTCTCTGGAGCTGTGCTCTTGGTGCTATGTGCTGAAGTGGGTCCAGCAATGGAAAAGAACACCCGCTGCATCCATGCCATATCAGTGCCAACATAAGTAGGTCCACAGACCACATCCAGTACACCATAAATAATGATAAAAGGCAGCTCTGTAAAAAACAAACAGTGATGATTATATTTGGATATATTTAAGGGACCCACATGTTTTGGCACAGGTATTGACCACTCAGGTATGTAGGCGATGCAGGCCCCTGTTGGGAATGATCTAATAGTGCTACATCTCTCCCCCTCAGGATGACTGATAAGTTCATTGGATTCCATTACACTGTGGAGGAGCAGGCCGACAGCAAAAGGCAATTTGCAGAGCTGGCTCTCTCTTCAGGGAAACATTTTATTACTATTCTATTGCTGCCTCTCTCTCTGTTGTCAGATAATTTCTCAGTACAAATAGTAAAAATGAGGAGATAAAGAAGACTCAAGTGAGGACCATCATTGCAGCCTTTGTCGTGGGTATATTTGAAAATAACACTCTTCACCTCATGCCCCCACAGTACACTTCAGACAGACAAAAAACCCAGTTACACCCAACCTTTGAATCTTTACAGTATATCTTGCACCTGTGTCAACTTTTGCATGTGTGTGAGTGTGTGTGTGTGTGTGTGTGTGTGTGTGTTCCATTGCTGACAGATGTTTCCAGTTGACAGGAACACTCTGAATCTTGGCAACAGTAAAACAACAGTAAAGCAACAGTAACACTGAAGTAATTCTGTGCCTGACAGGCAGCTGTCTAATTGATTTTTTAGAGAGACCAGTAAAGACACTGTTATAGTAGTCATGTCTACTAAAGATAAATGCATGGACAAGTTTTTCCAAGTCCCGCTAAGACATAAGTCCTCTCATCCTTGATATATTCTTAAGGTGACAGTAGGTTGACTGTAATTGTTTAAATGTGGCTACTACAAGACCACACCACGATTTCTGGCTTAGTCTGTGGTTTTTATCATTGCTGATTGTAGCTGATTGCTGAATTTGAGTCGCTCCTCCTTGGCTCCAAAAACAATTATTTTGGTTTTGTCTCTGTTTAATTGAAGTAAATTATGGCACATCCAGTTGTTGATTTGTTCGATACACTTCCTCAGTGCTTGTAGTGGACCATAGTCCCCTGGTGATATTGTTATATAGATTTGTGTGTCATCTGCATAATTATGGGAACTTGTTTTGTTGCTTTTCATAATCTGAGCGAGTGGAAGCATGTAGATGTTAAACAGGAGAGGCCCCAGGATTGAGCCTTGAGGAACTCCGCATGTAATATTTGTCTGCTCAGATGTGTAATTACCTATCGATACAAAGTATACCTATCCTTTAAGTAGGACTCAAACCAGTTTAGCACTGTACCAGAAAGTCCAACTCAGTTGGTCGACTGTGTCAAATGCAGCACTGAGCTCTAATACTAATCTTTTAATCTAATAATACTAATCTAATCTACTAATCTAATACTAAGACTGAAATCCTGCCACTGTCAGAGTTTAAATGTATGTTAACACTTGACTGGAAGACATCAAAACAGTTGTTTAGTGCCAAGAAATTGTTTCGGTGTTGAAAAACTGAAAACTGAAAAAAGCTTTTTCCAATTATCTTACTTAAAAATGGGAGGTTTGATATTGGCCTGTAATTATTCATGAGTGACCTGTCGAGATTGACTGCTGTTTTCAGGGCCTGTGGGAAGATACCTGAGAGACAAGATGTGTTTACAATCTTAAAAAATATCTGAGGCCATGCATTTCGAAACATTTTTGAAAAAGCCTGTTGGTAGAATTAGAAGACAGCAGACGGTGGATTTCAGCTGTTTTATAATATCCTCCAGGTTTTTTCTGGTTGATCAGACAAAACTCTGTCATGTTATGTGAACATGACATAGTGAATATTTCCATATTCATCAGTAAGCAGCACCAGAGATTCCCAGGGTAGAAGTGCTAACAGTGATTTATAGTCGTCAGTGAAATCCCTCTACAATGTTCAGTTAGTTTACTTAGTGTGGAACAGCTGCTGCTCTGTTTTCCTGCTGAGAAGTTTAACACTTGTTAATATTTTGATATTAATATTACTGTGACATCAGCTGGTTCAACATCTGACCACATTTAAAGCTGTTTCACACCAAAATTTACATCCATTTCAGCACTATTAGACCAATGAGATTCTTTGTTCCAGCTGATGTCACGCTATGGAGGAAATGCTGAGGCCTGTAAACTCATCATCATGTTGTTAACTTCATTATCTAAGTAATTAAATGAAAGGCAACTATTATTAATTCCATAAGTCTGTAATTATAAAATATTTCTGTGACAATGGAGGCTGTAATTAAAGGTGTGGCTGCAGCAGCCTCACATGGTCATCTTTACATATTTCAGTTGTTGTAGCGTTCTCATAAACTATATAAAGAGGAAGTTCTCTGTCAGCTGTCAGACATCAGCTGCTTCTTCCTCGCTGTGTCCTCACCACCTCAGAAAAAGGTAAGATTTCACCTCTTTCATTTAATTTATTGACATCATTTCATATATTTTCATTTGCTGTCATTCAGATTTATTCCTGATAATTCATTCACAGTTCAGACAATATGATCCATAGAGATCATTTTAAGTGTTAATAAAATTCTATTTATATTGATAAATATCATACTGTATCTATTATCTGTATTATTTTATGATGTTTGATGCTACACTGCTGTACTACTTATAATGTCATATTATTTTACATTATTCACTTTATACTGTTGCATATATCCAATAATTTATAATAATGATGTACCATTTATTCTATATTTTGTTAATGTTATAGATTTTAGCATAAATATCAGTAGCAGTAGTATCAGTATCAGTATCAGTAGGATTAGCAGAACTTTATTTTTTTGTCATTACTTATTTTGTATTAATATCTTTCCATGTCTTCAGATGCTGTCTGGTCTTCACTTTGCTCTGTTGGTCTGTTTGGCCGGTGGGCTGCTGCCTGCAGGAGTGAATGCAGTGAGTAACAAATACACAAATACTGTGTACAAGTATTTTTCAGAACCCAGTATTACCCAATATTACTGTTGAACATGGTACCTGGTCTGAACACATCAAGTACAGGAGCTTTATCACTTCCCTTTGATGTGAATGATGGATGGATGGATGAATGGATCAATCAGTGCTGTTTTCCTGTAGTTTTGTTATGTAAATGGTAAATGTATATCTATATGGATATCTCTATTTCTACAGAGCCTTTCTCATCTTCCACTACATGCCATCATCCATTCACACTTCATCCATTCATACAGAGGCTGCCATGCTCTAGGACTATAATTAAACTGCCTGTATAAACATTAAAAGCTTAAGTCTGATTTTTGAACTTCTTCTTAGTTTGATCAGTATGGAAGTTATCCAGGGCCGGGATATCCTCCAAAGGGATATCCTCCAAAGGGATATCCTTCGTATGGACCTTCATACTACTACCCAGAGAAAGATAAAAGCTACTGCTGCCCAGGTCAGTTCAGTATCTCGGACTGATTCCAGTGCTTTCATCATATTTATCTTGTTTTATCCATCTGGAGATGAACTTTAGCTCTTTTGTGTTTCAGCTCGCTGCCCTCCTGGTTGGATTGAGCTCGGCGATCGCTGCTACTCCTACTATGACAAGCCAAAGATTTGGCACGATGCAGAGGTAAAGCCGTTGCCATAGTGACCATAAGAAAAGAAAATAACAGGGTTGAAGTAGTTCAGAAAGTACTAATACCAAACCATGAAAAGACTGTATTAGAGTAAAAGTTCAGCATTGAAATGGTTTCTTTAGTAGAAGTATCACCAGTAAAATGTTTTTGAATTATATTTGTTAACATTATTACCAATGAATCAGCATCATTAATATTTTTAAATCTGGAACAATCAAATGGTTTGATATGAAACTGTCAGTGGACTGATTTACTAACTTGTTTCACCTATACATGAACTGTCGGGAAATTTAACTCACATCATATTTAAGCAACTCTTCACATGTTTTTTTGTACTTAAGTCTTACATTATAAATAACAAATAGTGGCATGAAACCAAAACATAAGTACATCGGATTCCACCACGGCAGAATACACAAAGTAATATTTTCAATAAATGAATTGTTTTGTTGGTGACTTTTACAAATGTTCCCAGTTTTTATATGAAACTGTCATAATAATGAAGCTTCTTATTGTCTTGGTCAGCACCACTGCCTGTCCTTGGGTGCAAATCTGGTCTCCATCCACAAAGAATATGACAGTAACTTCCTCAAAACCTACATATACAAAGTGACTGGTTCCAGGAAAACTATCTGGTGCGGAGGCCATGATGCCGTGACGGTGAGACTTTTACCATCATTTTTATCCTTTTATCATGTAGCTGTTTTTGGTGCGATTAAATTTTTATTGTCAGGTTGTTGCAGATATAGAATAAACTAAATCACAAACAGTTCAGCACTTATTAATCCATTGAGATTTTGTGACTGTGTGTGGAGGTTTCCAGCATCTTTTTGGCAGCAGTAATGCCCGTTGGGAGAACACGTGTGTTCAGACATTTTAATTTCAGTGGGGTAGTATCATTGAAGAGTATCACAGTGGGAGAGCATGGCACAGTTGTACCCAGAACATCAGAAAGAGCAGCACAAACCTCCCAGAAAACCCTCACATCCCTGCATTCCCAGAACATCTGCATGTAGGAACCCATGAGTCCATCTGTGCACAGGTTACAATTCAGGGATGAGAAGTGTTTCATGAGATAGGCCTTCCTTGGAGTGAGGTGGTGGTTTGTTTTATTTATATTAAAACAGCAAATAATGATGAATATTTAAGTGAAAAACTCATCTTAAAAGACCAGAACTGGTTTGGAAGATTTGCTGTAGCTCTCAGATTGATCAATTATTCTGATTTCACTTTGACTTTAAACCAATCCTTCTCTTACAGGAGGGCAAATATTTGTGGAGTGATGGAACTAAATTTAAGTATGGAGGCTTTGGTCCATCAAAGAAACCAGACCCACTGAAGAACTGCCTGCGGATGAATGCTGGTAAATAAATCACTTTAAATATCATGTCCATTAAATAACAAGTATGATGCAACAAAAAACTGAAGCATGTCTAAAAGACAATAAGCTTGACATTAAAATAATATTAAAATGAAGTAATGAGTGTAACTGTCTCTACAGATTACGGCTTGACAGATGAGAAGTGTAACGTGACCCTTCCTTACCTGTGCTGCAAGTACAGAAGATATGAAGAATATTACTATTAAACATTGTCTGTTCCACTTCTTTGTTTTTTTTCTGTGACAGATGTTTGGATCAATACCACTCTGGTGTCTGAAAGTAAATTTAACCATTACCATAATTCTAAAAATCATTCCTTCTTTTCTTTGTCACATGATCACCTGATCATTACACAATAAAAGACATTTTTTGAAAAACTCGCTGTCTCTTCCTGACTGTTGTTCGTTTAAGTGACTAATAAAATAAAATGCTCTCTCCCAAAATCAAATCCACAAGCAGCAGTGAGCGACTTTCAGCTTCTTCTTTCTGAACAAGTGAAACCAAACTCACTCATTACATCATGATAATCCACTTTTTCATTTACTGGTCTGATGCCTGAATTAGGATATCTACCAATACCAAGAGAATTCCAACAACAGAGCTCTTTCTTTCAGAAAATTTGCATTAAAATGCAATTTTGCATTTTGTCCAACTTTTCCAAATGTTAATGAAACTGCTGTTTCAGATGTTAGTCTGCTTCTTGACACCAAAATAAAGCATCACTTTTTTTTAAAAAAAAAGTGCATTTTCGACATAAAATAAAATAACATTTGTAACATTTTGACAATATTCCACATGCTGCCATGATCAGAGAGCACAATGTTATGCAGATGACACACAGCTGTTCAGCTCTGCTGAACCAAATGATGCCAAAGCGATCAACTCCATCAAGTTTTTGGCAATAAATAAACACGTTCATGATGACCAATAGATGAGCTCTGTAAGAAAAGTAAGTACTTAATAATTCATTAATAATAATAATCATTTTTGCAGTTTTAAAATAACTCCCTCTGAACAGGACAGGAACATCATCAACAGCCATTTGATGTTATCTGTTTTGTTTTTTTTTGATTAGAAAAAGGTTGCATGGAGCTCCACCCTCTAGTGTCACTTCTGGTTGCAAATAAACAAGATGGTGGATGCCAAAATGCTGAACTCGAGGCTTTGAAACGGCAGTGACATCACAAAGACCACGTCCAATTCTTATGTACAGTCAATGCTCCTGATATGTCCATTTACATGTGTTTTCTTCATTTGTTGAGCTGGGAGGGCCACTGAGTGACCGCCTGCAACACAACATGTCCTCATAAAGTGTATTAAAATATAAACACATAAAACAGATGTGTCAGGTGACGACTTCTTCGGTGCAGTTTGCAAATCCATACTCACCATCAACATCTCTTTGTAGTACAATGCTCTCACCATTAAACACAAAACAAAACTCCTCCGGATAGTAACTCATGTTGGCAAAATAATCGGCTCCCCCCAAACCCCCCTACCTAATTCTTACTCCTGCTCTGTGCTCAGGACTCCACCCACCCTCTTCACCAATCCTTTCTGTTTCTGCCATCAGGTCACCGCTACAAGGTCCCACTAGCCCATGAAAACATTTATTAAAAAGTCTTTCATCCCCACTGCCATCATCACACTGAACAGCTGAAAACAGACAGCTTAACTCTGATCTGTCCACACACTGTTGTTGTTTGGCTATTGTGTTGAGTGTGTTTTTTTCTATTTATTGTTGAGCCTATCAAAGACAAATTTCTGTTACTTGTGACAGACAATAAAGTTTTCTTATCTTATCTTATCTACTGCCGCCACACTGGGTGAAGTGTGTGATGGGGTTGTGGTAGTCCAGAGTGGAGTTGCTGTCTGAGAGGAGGGTGTGAATGGCTGTCATTTGAGTAGGTGGTTGTGGCAGATGGGCTGATGCAGTCGTTGGAGTATAGTGAGTACAGGAAGGCCTCTTCTGTGCCCCTCTTAGCCTTATAGGCAAATTGGAGGGATCCAGTTGAGGTGTGACAATGGGTAGTATGGTTTTTAGCAGCAACTTTGGCATTTCATAATGATGATGATGATGATGATGATGGGGTGAGGGCTACAGGACTGTAGTGACTGAAGTGAAGAATTGGGATTAGAGACCAGATGGTCGATATGGTGGCAGTCATGTAAATTTGAGAAAAAAATGGAGTGAAAGATGGGTGACAGCTCCTGTGAACAGGTCTTAAGCTTTGATTTTGGGTGTGTCATTGTATATGTGTCAGATTTGTTTTCTGGGTCAGTTAGAGTACTTACTCTTTGAAATGCCTGTTTTACGTTCATGTTTGCAAAATCAATTAGATTTCAGTTTTGCCTTAAATACTTCATGTTTGGCAATTTTAGACTCACCCAGTTCTTGCTCTTAAAGGCTTGGTGTTTTTCTTTTAGGCAGTGATTTACATAGGGGCTGATCCAGAGTTTGGTTATTTCTTTATTGTCTTTGCAGGGATTGTGTGGCTAATACAGAAGTTAATGTAGTCTGTAATGACAGAGACTGTCATTCAGATCACCCTCTAAGATGTAATATAGTCTACTGACCACTATGGGGAGCTGTGACATTGGGGTTTATGTCCTTTTGGTTCCTGTTTGTAAAGTGGAAGTAGTGAGAAGATGTTATTATCAGCAAGTCCAAGGTGGGAGCTGAACAGGAGTGGGATGCATCAATAATGTTACTGTAAGACAAATCCAAGATGTTTTTCTCTCTAGTGGGAGTATTCGCATACTGCTGAAATGATAATAACACAGAGTGCAAGCAGCAGTGAAGTCTGGCCCGGTTGCCTCGAGGATCAACTGCACTGAAACAACTTCTCAAATTAATTAAGTAAAAATTAAAAAGAAAAAAAATGCTTACCGCCTTATAATGTTTTGTATTTTTATTGGTAGAGAATTTGAAGAAGATTTTGAAAATAAAAATAATTTTGACACAAAAACTCATGGTAATGGGAGCTGTGTAGCTCGATATTCATTATTTGTACACTATTTTACCAGACCTGTTTTTTTTCTTCCTCTCCTTCTCTGTACAATAGACAGAAAACGTAAAAAAAAAAAAACAACCTCCTTAAAAAGCATGAACTGTGTCTTCATTGCTAAAAATAGTTTGGGTTCTTGTGAAGTCTACTTTTACTACTACTGCTGCTATTACTGAGTGCTACTGTTACTACTACTGCTACTACAGAGTACTACTGCTCACTACTACTATTACTGAGTACTCCTGCCACTGACTGCTACTATTGATATAGATCATTAAGAAATCACTTATTCTGATGCTGGTGGTAAAAGAATATCATCCATCCATCCATTATCTACTGCTTATCCTCATAGAGTCACAGGGTAAGAGAATATCAAATCAAGTCAATTTTATTTGTATAGCCCAATATCACAAATTATGAATTTGCCTCAGAGGGCTTTACTATCTGTACAGAATATGACTCCCTCTGTCATTTACAAACGACCCTCACATTGACGAAGGGAAACCCCCCCCCAAAAAAAAACATTTAACAGGGAAAAAGAAACAGAAGAATCCTCAGCAAGAGCAACAGAGGAGGGATCCCTCTTCCAGGATGGACAGACATGCAGTAGATGCCATGTGTACAGAGTAACAATAAAAATAAAAACAATAAAAACACATTAACACTCCATAAAAACAACAGTTAATACATATAGAGTTGTATAACAGTGCCCAAGCGCATCATCAAGCTGTCGGCAGTGGCTACTGAGCAACATGTCGTCCTCTCCACCATGCCGACGGTTGAAGCCTTGGTAGCACATCTTCCTCTCCACCACACCAAACAGGAGAAGCCTCAGCAAGTTCATCACCACTCGTCATCACCATGTCGCTCAGTACCAGAAAATGAAGCTTGGTCTGTCCAACCTCTACACCACCAGGTAAACTGGACCCATGGAGACCTGTGAGATGAGAACGCACAGGGACTACGAGGCACAAAACTAATTTGCAACGTGTTAAAGGAAACACATCCTCTTCTCCACTACTCCAAAAGATTACGACCTGACAGCATCGCCTCTTCTCCATCTCACCAAACAGAACAGAACACATCAAACTGGATGACACCACCTCCTTAGAGTGACTGGAACAGATACTTCTTTGTCACAGAAAAATTCATGAAGTTTGGTCCTTTTAAGACTTTACTATGGGTCACCTGAAAATGTGATGGTGAAATGTGATGTTCCTTTTTTAAGTGCTGTGATTCAGAGCATATTTCACTATGCAATATCTGGCTTGGTAATTTTATTATGAAGTTAAAGTCCCAAACCAACAGACTAGTTCACACTGCATTGAAAGTGATGGGGGTGAGGGAGCACCCCACTCTTCAAGCAATATTTGAGGGGACTGTACTCAGACAAGCTAAGAAAATAATTTAGGACCCCTCTCATGTCTTGAATTCAGAATGTGAACTGTTACTTTCTAGCAGATGTCCCAGAGTCATTTACGTCGTCCCATGTACGTCATTTATCACCAGCAGTTGTCTGTCCATTCATTCAAAGCAGAAACTAAAACTAAAAAACCTAAAACTAAAGTTCACTGTTTCTGAACCCACTACTTCACCTGTATTAGATTGATTAAATTGATCAAAACAATTTCTTTTGAATTCTGTCCATCTGTTCCTCTGAATTGGAGGTGGTGCCCCAAATTAGGGTGCAGTTCAATAAGTAATGATTAGTAGTTTATTCTGTTAATTGTTAACAATCAATAATTAATTTTATTAATTTCTAAAGATGTGTGGTTTAACACTACACTTAGTATTACTATTACTGAGTACTACTACTACTACCAATTAATTGATTGATTGGTGCTACTCTAGCTGGCACTGATGATGATTTATCAGCTTCCTGTCAGCTGTTCATGTTTTAATCATCAGCAGCTGAATGTTAAACAACAAACTAAAATAAACCTGCTTACGTCTGACATGTTAAAGTAGTTCCAGAATGGACATCATCACCTTACTGTTGTACTACTACAATAATTACAATATATTTTTTCTGTCATTTCAAGTGACTCTGTATTTTCTTCACCCCTTAGAAGCTGAAGTGACATCTTTAACGTCAGCATAACAACATCAAGCTTTAAAAATTGTACATAAATTACATTAAATGATCTGACAGTATCGTCCAAATAAATTATAATAGTAATAAATAAAATCCACATCAACCAACAACAGCATGAAACAAATTATACTAACTACCATTACCATTTCGTTCTTGTTAAGCCTGATTAACAAGTTTATTAGAGCAGCAGAACTATTAGTCTGACAAGTCAGAAGTGAATCCAGAATAACAACCACTGAAACATTTTTTTCTGCTCAGGAACAACAGGAAATTACTGGAATTTAATATCCATCCATCCATCCATCCGCTTCAACTTATCCAGGGTTGGGTCATGGGGGCAGCAGCCTAAGCAGGGAAGCCCAGACTCCCCTCTCCCCAGCTACTTCGTCCAGCTCTTCCAGAGGGATAATGTGATGATCTCTCTGTAATGAAAAATGCTGCTTTTCGCCTCACAGAGTTTGTCTTTAAGGACTTGCATGGTCTGGTTTTGTGTGCCATTCCAAATAAACGGTACATTGCTTTTCAATTCAATACTGTATGGTCATTGTCACAATAACAGTTATACATAACAACGAAATATCGTTTGGAGCATCTCAATACTGGCACAATATACATAATTTATAAAGTACATTAGTGCTCTTCATTTAGTAGTCTCACTGCCTGAGGGTAGAGGCTGTGGGCCAGTCTGGAGGTTTTGGGAAGGTCCATTACTGGCTTTGCCAAATCAGCAAAATTTTTGATGAATTTGTAGTTGCCCAGAAAGCTGCAATGTTCTGACACATTTGTAGGAGCTAGATGTTTGGTATGCCTTGAATGTGTCTTGCTGCACCTGTCTGGTTTTAATTAGTTATCCATTTTTGTCTTGTGCCTGCATGGAGTCTTGGCACTTCCTGTCTCTGTCTCCCTCTTGTTTCAGGTCGATTTGTTCCTGCACTCCTGTGTTCTCACCTTTGTTATTGTCATTCACTGCCCTAATTGTTTCCACCTGTGTCCCATTACTTCATGTTCAAAAAGTCTCGTTTCCTGTAGTCTTGTCTCTGCCATCCATGCCCGTTTCTTGATATTGTCATCAGTTTCTACTGCGCCTTTCCTTCCCAGAGAAGTGTTTTTTTTTTGTGTTTCTTTCCTGGTTTTAAGAGGAGGTGAGTTCGATTTTTCCTCCCTCTTGGGTTTTTGGTTTCTAGATTGTTATCCTCCCTTTTCAGGTAGGGAGTTTTTGTTTGTTTCTAGTGCTACGTTAGTTTAGATCTTCGCTTCACAGATAACGGCTTTTGTTTCTAGTTAGTGCAGTTAGGTTTTCCCTGTGCATCTCCACCTGCCAAGGAGAGCACATGAGCCGATTCCCTGTTGGCCTGCACCTGTCTCTTTGGTAAATGGTAAATAGTCTGTAATTATATAGCGTTTTTATGATACCCAAAGTGCTTTGTTGTATACATGACATTCACCCATTTACACGCATTCACACACTTATGGTGAAAGCTGCAAGGCGCTAACCACGACCCATCAGGAGCAGTCAGGTGTCCTGCTCAGTTATGTGTCTTACTCAAGGACACCTCGAAATGACCGCTCAGTTACAAAACAGCCACTCTATCTGAATGCTAGACATCCTTGACTTTGTGGAGACTTGACTTCATTAGGTCGTGGGCCATCTGGACTGGGAACAGAGAGGGACCGTGTGGTCACCATGAGTACTGGGATGTGGACTGGACAAGAAGTCTTGGTGAGTCAATTTTAAAAAAAAATATTCAGATATTATTTTTCCACTGGGAAAAAAATCCAAATCAAAGAAAATATTGTCAGACTTCCAAACTGTCACATTGGCAACATAAAAACAATATCAACTAGCAATAGCCTCTGTGCAAGCTAGCATCATGAAACGCTGAATGAGACCTTCCTTAAATAACTCAGCGTTGGTCCAATTAGGCCAATCAAGGCCTGTTAGGCCATATCATTTACCACGGGGATTCTATCAATAGTACAATACTTTGGCAGGAAATAACAATAATAGAACCACATTAACATGACACTCAGTATTATGTTATCCCACCTCTATCCATAATATGGACAGTATACACAATAAACCAAGTACCTAATGGACCACAAACACCCCTCTGACCCTTCCATGCACTACCTTTCCGAGATTCATGACAAAGTTGATCTTATTATTAGGGCGATTGAAAGTGCCTGACTTGTACCCGTTGTATTTGAATGTGTCTAGTAACATTTAACCAGAGTGTAATAACAAACTTTGAGTGACATGTTGGCAAAAGAAAAGAGTGGCAGGTAAAGGGTGAGCCTGAGAGCTCAACACACTGAACACACTGAAGCAGGCAGTGAGTTTTTCACTATATGTCTTTTATTGTTTAATGCTCAGGTGATCATTTGATAAAGAAAAACCAAATGCTTTGGATTATAATGGTAAAAGATCAAAAAAGCAGAGAAGTGTAACAACGTTACTTGAAATGGGAAAGATCTTTTAATAGTGATGATATTCTCGGTATTTGCAGCACAGGTAAGGACGGGTCAGGTCACACTTCTTATCTGCCCAGCCATAATCTGCAGAGACATTAATTGTTTTAATATTAATGTCTAGTTTATTGTGTTTCAGTCATACTTCAGGGTTTTTTGTTACATCATTGTTGTTAGTTGATGGACATGATATATAAAGTGATTTAATTACCAGCATTCATCTGCAGGCAGTTCTTCAGTGGGTTTGATTTCTTTGATGGATGCCAGCCTCCATACTTAAATTTAGATCCATCACTCCACATCCATTTGCCTTCCTGTAAGAGAAGGATTGGTTTAAATTCAAAGTGAAATCAGAATAATTGATGAATCCGACAGCGACAACAAATCTTCCACTTGTTTGTGGTTTAGTTTATTCTCTACCTGCGAAAAAATGACAATAGAAAGTTAATCACACCAAAACCAGCTACGTACATGATAAAAGGATAAAAATGATGGTAAAAGTCTCACCGTCACAGCGTCATGACCTCCGATCCAGGTGTGTTTCTTGGAACCGGACACTTTGTACATGTAGTTTTTGAGGTAGTTACTGTCATATTCTTTGTGGATGGAGGCCAGATTTGCACCCAAGGACAGGCAGTGGTACTGACCAAGACAATAAGAAGCTTCATTAATATGACAGTTTCATATAAAAACTAGGAACATTTGTAAAAGTCACCAACAAAACAATCTGCTTATTGGAAATATTACTTTGTGTATTCTGGTGGAATCCAATGTACTCGTGTTTTGGTTTCATGCCGCTATTTGTTATTTATAAAGAAAGACTTTAGTACAAAAAACACATGAAGAGTTTCTAAAATATGACGGTTTCATGAGAGTTAAATTTCCCAACAGTTCAAGTATAGCTGAAACAATTTATTCAATCAGTCCACTGACAGTTTCATATCAAACCAATTGATTGTTCCAGATTTAATAATGTTAATGATGCTGATTTATTAGTAATAATGTTAACAGATATAATAGTATCATAGTTGAATCAGTTTCAGTTTTAATACCTCAGAAACTACATTTTACTGGTCATACTTCTACTGATGAAACCATTTCAATGCTGAACTTTTACTCTAATACAGTATTTTCATGGTTTGGTATTAGTACTTTCTGAAATAATTCAACCCCGGTATTTTCTTTTCTTATGGCAACTATGGCAACGGCTGTACCTCTGCATCGTGCCAACTCTTTGGCTTGTCATAGTAGGAGTAGCAGCGATCGCCGAGCTCAAACCAACCAGGAGGGCAGCGAGCTGAAACACAAAAGAGCTAAAGTTCATCTCCAGATGAATAAAACAAGATAAATATGATGAGAGCAGTGGAATCAGTCAGAGATGCTGAACTGACCTGGGCAGCAGTAGCTTTTATCTTTCTCTGGGTTGTAGTGTGAATGTCCATATGAAGGATATCCCTTTGGAGGATATCCCTTTGGATGATATCCCTTTGGATGATATCCTGGCCCTGGATAACTTTGTTTAGGCCATCCATACTCCTCATACTGAGAAGAAGTTTAAAAATCAGACTTTAGCTTTTAACGTTTATACAATCAGTTTAATTATAGTCCTGGAGCATGGCAGCGATGATGACATGTAGTGGAAGACTAGAAAGGCTCTGTAGAAATATAGATATAGATCTAGATACAAATTTGCCATTTATATAACAAAACTACAGTAAAACAGCACTGATATATCAGACCAGGTACCATGTTCAACAGTAATATTGGGTAATACTGGGTTCTGAAAAATACTTATACACAGTATTTGTGTATTTGTTACTCACTGCGTTCACTCCTGCAAGCAGCAGCCCACCGGCCAAACAGACCAACAGAGCAAAGTGAAGACCAGACAGCATCTGAAGACATGGAAAGATATTAATACAAAATAAGTAATGACAAAAACTACTACTGCTGGCCCTAGTACTACTGTTAGTACTACTGATACTGCTGCTGCTGATATTTATCTGTCACTGAAAATAGAAAGTAGAATACTATGCAGAGTATTTGGACATAGAAATAAAAAGTTATTAACATGAAGCTCAAACCTAAAACATTAACACAATATAGAGTAAATGGTACATTGCTATATATCATGGGATTTAAGCTGTGGTATAAATTGAATAATGTTAAATCATATGACGTTATAAATGATTTTGTCTGAACTGTGAATTTTTAGGAATAAATCTGAATCATAGCAAATAGATGAAAATAGATGAAATGATGCTGATAGATTAAATGAAAGAGGTGAAATCTTACCTTTTTCTGAGGTGGTGAGGACACAGCGAGGAAGAAGCAGCTGATGTCTGACAGCTGACAGAGAACCTCTTTATATAGTTTATGAGAACGCTGCAACAGCTGGAATATGTAAAGATGACAATGTATAGCTGCTGCAGCCACACCTTTAATTACAGCCTCCATTGTCACAGAAATAATTTATAATTGCAGACTTATGGAATGTAGTATGAACTGTCTGATAATGAACTAAAGAGTAGTATGATGAGTTCACAGAAGGCCTCATGGTTTGATGTTATCCTGGATTGATTTCTGACTTGTCAGAATAATAGTTAAACTTGTAAATCAGGATTAACAAGAACTAAAATTAATTTAGGTTGAGTCTGTAATCTGAGTTTGGATTCCATGGACTCTGTGTTTACTAATTATCTGCTCAGTGGTCTGTCTCAGGGTTTTTGGCTGGGGGGTCATTTCATCCATTAATTCCTCTTATGTTTCAAAACACCTGCAGTCAGCTCTCAAAAATCCAGAGGATGTTTCCTAGTTGCTAGGGAAAGAATTGAACAAGGGTTATTTAGTTGGCCCGTTGAACCCCCCTCCTTTTTCCGTGTACCGTACCAGTCCCATTGGCATAGCAACCAGGAAATACTCCAGAAAGAAAATGCTGATTTTTGATTTATCTGCTCCACCTTCAGGCCCGGTTACAAGCGTCAGTGAGCTCATTCCTTCAGTGCCGTTCTCCCTTCATTACGCAACTGTAGAAAATGCAATCAGATTGATCAAATTAGCCGGTCAGGGGGCATGGCCAAAGCTGACATGACCGATGCTTTTAAAATTGTTCCCATCCATCCCTCTCAGTGGCATTTATTTGGCATTAAGTGGGAGTCAAAATTTTATTTTGCTGTCAGACTCACATTCGGTTGCAGGAGTAGTCCATATCTTTTCAATATGGTGTCAGAAGCCCTCTGCTGGAACCTCCTAAATAACATCTTCTGCCCGTGCTTCATCTCCTGGATGATTTTCTACTTATTGATTCCTCACATGATAAATTTGGTTCCTCACTGGCAAAATTAAAGCACCTGTTCAATCACTTAGGTGTGCCTCTTTCGGAGGAAAAAATGTCGGTCCCGCAACATCTCTGGAGTTTTTCGGCATCAGCCTGGACACAGTTGAAATGAAAGCTTCCCTTCCAGTGGAGAAACTCCAGAGAATTCGTGAAATAAATCTGTCATTTATTTCAGCAAAATCCATCACAAAGCAGCAAATGCTTTCCTTGCTGGACACGTAAATTTCACCATGCACTGAATCCCTCAGGGGCACTCATTCATTTCCAGGCTGCTTGATCTGGCTTTGTCCGTGCCAAATTTGCAGGACCAAATTTAATTGGACGACGGGTGCTGCTCCAATCTATCGTTCTGGTCGCTTCTCCTGCAGAAGTGGAACGTCATTTGTTTTTTCTAAGATGATATCATTCACTCCTCAGATTCCATTCAGTTTTTCACAGATGCGGCACCTTCCGTGGGTTTTGGTTTTTTTTTTCAAGGCCAGTGGTTTGCAGAGGACTGGCCTCCGGAGTTTGCAGAATTTTATTCATCCTCCGTAGTCCACAGGATTTTCCCCATCGCCGTAGCTTGCCATATCTGGGGTCATCTCTGGCAACTTAAAAGAATAGCCGTGTTCTACGATCGTCATGGTCGACAACATTAATGAAGGGCACTCCTCCTGCCAGGCTATCATGCTTTTCATGAGATCACGCATCACATGGTTGGCTGTTAATCATAATTTTATCATTACAGCTTGCCACGTGCTGCCCAGGCATTTCAACATTGTTGCTGACTCTCTGTCCCGCTTTAACTTTCAGGTCATTCGGAGCCTTTGCACAATGGCCTGCAAGAATCCCTCGCCCATTCCTCCCCTGAACAAGTTAGCCCTCTACTAGATGATGGTCTAAAACACTACTTAGAATTGGCTAAGGGTTACATGAGGAACGGTCCGGCTATGTCAGCTTTAAAATCATATGATTTTGCTTGGGTCACTTTTGCCACCTTCTGTTCTTTCCTGAATATATCCCTGAAGCCTGTGCTCATTAAAACGGTTTGCGCCTTCATCACTTGTTTGTCAGTTTAAGCCCCAGTATATTCGTGGCCTCATTGCAGGTATTCAATTTAATGTTCAATGTTTTGATCCCTCTTTTCCCAGCTTGTTCACCACCTCAACTTGTTACTGAGAGGAAATGGAACTAGTTCTCATCAACTGCTCAATTACAGGCGCCCTACCACTCTTAACACTCTGCATATAATGATAAATGCTCTTCGCAGGGGCGTGTTTTTGTCATGCATTGATACTGTCCCCATAAGTGTTTTTCTATTAGCTTTTTATGGGTTTTGGAGGATTAGTGAATTCATTTCCTCTTCAAATCTATTTGATTCAGCTAAAGATATTTGTTTTTCTGATTTGACCTTCCACCCTTCCCATTATTGTTTGCTCCTTAAAAGCTCCAAAGGGAGCTTGCAATATCATCATCGCTCGCACCAGGTTTCCTTTTTGCTCCTATAAAGCCATGATTAAATATCTTAAGCTCAGTAGCTTTTCTGATTCATCCCTTCTCTTTCTGACTCCAAGCAATAATCCCATGTCAAAGAACTGGTTCATTCAGCATTTTAGGAAGGTGCAATCTTCCTCCTCATCAGTTTTCAGGTCAGTCCTTTAGGATAGGAGCAGCTACTTCAGCTTCACTTCAGCAAGTGGGGTGTTGGTCATCTGCCGCTTATTACTCCTACATTCGTCCAGACTCAAACTCCATACTGCCTGCTCAATGATTTCTGAAGCCTTTACTGCGGTGAGCATACACATAGTATCTCTGGTGGTGGTCTCTCCATTTGGTGGTCGCTTCTACAGTTCTGTATTTTCATGGCTTGCATTGCAGTCTCTATTGTCTCTCCTCACCACATAGCATTGCGGTTTCCACTGCATAGCATTGCAGTCTTCATTCTCTCTTCTCCCCATATCATTGTGATTTTTGCTGCAGCCTTGCAGTCACCATTCTCTATCCACCCGCAAGTGTTCTCCCTCTATGCTGCCTTCTTGCTGTCAACCAGCTAAAACTCAAGCCCACCTCCATCCCGTCACCACCTTCTCAAGATACTGGCCGTCGTCATAGGGTCAGCAGGTGGTCCCATGCTTCTACCACTACTAGTGTCTAGACCCGGAGAGAACATCTTCTCAGATGCCAGCATCTCTTCCTTAGATCAGTCACTACATCTACTCCCTGGTGTCTGAGCGCCAAAAATATTGTTTGCACAAATGTTATTGCCCTTTTCAGCTGTCTCTCTTCATCTTATTAGTCTGTCCTGATTAAAATACTTTGTCAGACGTCAGAAAGTTTATTTCAGTTTGTCTTAACTTCCTGTTTCAGGACAAGAACATTCAGTGCTCACAGTTAAAACATGAACAGCTGACAGGAAGCTGATAAACCATCATCAGTGTCAGCTAGAGTACCATCAATCAATCAGTCACTCAATCAATCAATCACTCAGTGTAGCATTCAACCACACACCTTTTGAAATTAATAAAAGGAATTATCAATGTTAACAATTAACGGAATTAATTATTATTATTAGTTATTGAATTGCACGCTAATTTGGGGAACCACCTCCAATTCAGAGCAACAGATGAACAGAATTCAAAAGAAATTGTATTGATCAATTTTATTTAAAAATGTAATACACAGTTGCTTCCGAAACAGTGATCTTTAGTTTCTGCTTTGAACGAATGGACAGACAACTACTGGTGATAAATGAAGAAATTTATTAATTATTGTCACTATTTCCATGGCTGCTATGTTTGGAGATGTTAATATTAGAATATTATCTGACACCAATTAGAGGATCAAACCAGCCAAAGCATCCTACTTTGCACAGTGGTCTCTGCCCCTAGCAGGTCCAGGAGTCAGCTTGTTGGCTCTGTTGGTTCACAGGCTCATGGTCTTGATGGGAGTTTCTGCCTGGCGACAGGATGCGCTTGCAGGGGACGGTAGTTTAGAGCTGGTTAGCTCACCTTGGTTCACCATATGAGTTGCTGTAGTGGTCACTGGAAAGCTACACAGCACTTCTGGTTCTGATTTCTGATTGCAATATTATGCTTACTTGGAAAAACATTAAATTAATCTAGTCCGGCCAAATGATATCGCCTTAACACTTAACTTCAAAATAAAAGAAAGTCCAACCATCCATCCATCTACCATTTTCGGGTCGCAGGGGCAGCATTTTAAGTACAGAAGCCACAAATTATGAATTTGCCTCAGACAATCTGTTCAGGATATGACACTCTATTGTTTACAAATGACCCTCACATCGACTAAGGGAAAACACATTAACACTCCATATAACAACAGTTAACACTCCACAACAGTTAATAGAATTGTATTAGTGTCAAAGGGGATGAAGGGCATCATCAAGCTGTCAGCAATGGATTCTGAGCAACACTTCTTCCTCTCCACCATGCCAACCACTTGATGCCTGGGCAGCACATCTTCCTCTCTACCACAATAAACAGAAGAAGCCTCAGCAAGATGTCCTCATCATCATCATGTCACTTAGAACTAGAAAATGAAGATGAAGCCTGGTCTGTCCAACCTCTACTCCACCAGGTAAACTGGCTCCATGGATATCTGTGAGATGAGAACACACAGGGACTACGAGGCACAAAACTAATTTGCAACGTGTTAAATGGAGGGAGAGGAAACACATCCTCTTCTCCACTACTCTAACAGATATGACCTAAGCAGCATTGCCTCTTCTCCATCTCACCAAACAGAAGAAGCCTGTATGACACCACCTCCTTCCCACTGAGTAGCCTCAGCTCGCGAACACCTGGGAGGTGAAAAAGCACAAGGACTTCGGGTGAGTGAGTAAACTGACTTAATGGAGGCACCCAAATGAAGAAGGTTTTAAAATAATCCCTTTATTAAACCATGTCGGGAGAAACCCATATCGTTGACACCCCCCTAAAAAAAGGCAAAAAAGGAAGAAAAACAACACAAACATTGCAACCAGTCATCAACAAAAAACTCAAATCTCAGAAATTAATAATGAGGTGACCATCGCTCCCCACAGAGCACAACACCCCCCAACTGCCCACATGCTGCAGAAATACTGCACTTTGTCCACCATGGTGTAGTAGGTGTGTTCCACCCTCAGCCTGTCTTTCACCAGTCCAACCAGAGCAGGAACTGGCTCCACTCTGCCAATGCCCTGGACCCCGTTCTTACGAGTCACACAGAAGGCTAGCTTTGCATTAGCCAATAGAAAGTTCAATAAAGTGTGCACAGCTTTCTTTTAAACAGAGTATTTGGCCCAAAGATAAACCCAGGTAGGGAAAACTCTTCCCCAAAACCCTGGAACCACTTCTTTAACAGTTGGAACAATGAAAACAGACTTGGACACTCAATGAATAAATGTTCCAAAGTCTCAACCTGTGAACAAAAAACACATCCCTCCCCCTGTATCTGTTCGTAGCTATTGCCCCATGTACGACCCTCCATTTTACAGGCACCGCCAGCTGCCTTTTGGGGAAAAATCTGGACCAAAAAACCCAGTCCACCTCGACTCCCCCACTCCCTCCAGTGACTGCCGATTCAATTGCTTCACAAGGAGCTGGTAGGTCGCCTTCCTCCCTGCATCCTGAAGTTTCCCGATGTTCGGGATCCAAATGAAAAAGGAGAGAAGCTCATTGTGTCAGAGGAAGTCCCAGGCAGACTAGACCTATAGCAGCATAATTAAGGACTGATCCAAGGCAGCCTGAGTCAGCCTTGGATCAGTCCCAACTTTAAGCACCTACAAACAGCATATACCCACAGAGAAGCTAACATTAGTATCAGGCTAATACATGCTACAACAGTAGATAAGTTAGCAAACATTACATATTTCATGGAAATAGTAACTCCTCCCGAAGCTAAACAAATAATTACCTGTCCAACAGAATGAAAGCAGAAACTTCTGCATCACTTTTCAGTCCTTCAGATGTCTCAGTGTCTCCACCGATGTTCACTCTGGTTTGTCCTCTTAGCTTTATCCAGAGTTTTGTTGCAGCCTCCCTCTTTCTTTTCTTTTCCTGTTTAGCAGGGTGAGCAGTCAGAAGTAACCCTGGAAGTGATATTTTTGGCTGCATTTTCTCTGCCACTGTTCTCTACCGAAGGGATTTTTCTGCTAACTCTGTATTTCTGCAGAGAAGTGTGCTGGACATTTCCGGCAACAGTAGGGAGGAGGGAGGGACAGAGGGGGATGTGAGCAGGACGAGACATGATTGGTTCTCCTATCTCGCTCTGAGTGTCAGGTGATTGATCAAAGTTTTTACAGTCCTGTAGCTGCCACAGAGGTCTGATTCTTTTCCGTTCCTTTTCCTGAACACATAATGTATTGACTGCTCTCAGGGTGGAAGTACCATTTCACCCAGTAGAGCAAAAAGTGTTTCTGAACACAATCATAGATTGCAGCTTTAAATTACTGAGGTACATATACTCTCAGCAAAGACAAGTTGATCATGTTTAAAAAAGAGGTGCTCAGTAACGGAAAAAACTCCGTTAAGTAATGAAGTTGGGATGGGGTCTAAAAGACAGGTAGACGGCTTGGAACAGCCTCCCACTCTCAATCAGGTGAAGCACTACACTAACCACTTTTAAAGGGAAAACTGAAGGCATGGTTGCAGGTTGTCCAGACGTGTGAACGTGCATGACCTGAGTGCAACACGGACTGTTGGGCAATAGCACATACAATGCAACTAGGCAATGTGCAATTTAAGAGACACTTGGGCACTTAAACTCAGCACTTTAACTAGGCACTCAAGCACTTCATAACTTCCTATTCTTTGTAATTTTTGGTCTATATTTACTTTTTAATTGCTCTTATTGCTGCTGTTTACAATAATTTGTTATAGTTTTATGTATCTATTGTTGTATTATTCTAGTGTTGTGAAGAGATAAAAGCAGGAAGTGAAGACTGTCTTTGTTTTACCTCAAACATGGATGGCTGATCCTGAAACAGCACGGCGATGTATTTGTAGTCGACGTAGGCCACATACTCTGACTTGGGGTATTTACAGACAGACCACACATCTGGTCCAGTCTGGTCCTGGGTCCAGCCGAGGAGCTGGTCCAGTCTGGCCTCCACATAGGAGCACTGGGTCTCAAACAGAGGCTCTATGAGAGCCAGAAACAAAACACAGTGATCAGCTTCTGTTAAACAAAGAAAATACACTTCATAATATTCATGCATCATTACATTTTCTCACTTTCTCACTTTTCCTGACACCTTCAAATGAATAAATTACAAATTACAAATGGTTTATCAGCTTCCTCTCAGCTGTTCATGTTTTAATCATAAGAACTGAATGCTCTTGTCCTGAAACAGGAAGTTACGACAAACTGAAATAAACCTGTTTGACGTCTGACATGTTAAAGTATTTCCAGAACAGACGTCATCACCTTACTGTTGTACTACTACAATAGGACGGTGTTTACCAGCTGTGATTAAGTGTAATAATGACTGCAGCTAATTATTTCTTTCAGTCTTTTCTTCACTCCTAGGAGCCTGAGGTGACATCTTTAACATCAGCCCACAGAAATCCATTTTACTGTGATTAAAATCTCCCATAAATGAAACACAAAGATGCTCCTCATACCTGCAGAACTCTTATTCAGTTCCAAACTCATATTGATAGATTCATACTTTTATATGGAATTATTTTTGAAGTCTGTCATGAATAAACATCCATAAATGTGAAAGTAGTAATTGTGTGGAATAAACTTGTAAAACTATCAGTACTTGGGCAGAAAGTAGTATTTTATTTGGCTCTGAAACAGCAGCTTCCTGTATTGCAGGAACATGGCATTGATCTCAGATACTGTAGTTTATAAATCATGCTTTAAAAGACTGTACATTAATTACATTAAAGGATCCGACAGTATTGTTGAAATAATTAATAACAGCAATAAATGGACTCCACATCAACCAACAACAGCCGTTAAATACTAATTATATGAATGATCATCAATAAACAGTCCAATATTTGAATATTTGAATAATGTATTTTCAGTACCTCATTACTTCAGTACTTCAGTTCAACCCTGAGGACAAACTGTTCCTGAAGTCAGTCACTAATTTGGAGAAGTGTCACATTCTGGGTGGAATCCAAACTCAGACTACAGACTCAACCTAAATGAATTTTAGTTCTCGTTAAGCCTGATTAACAAGTTTCTTAGAGCAGCTGAACTATTATTCTGACAAGTCAGAAATCAATCCAGGATAACAAACAACCACTGAAACACATTTTTCTGTTCAGGAATGACAGGAAATAACTGAAGAATTTATCATCTCAATCAAGAAATAACAAATATGTCCATTGATTTTTTTTCTGTTTTTTGGTCAAAAAAAAGTTGAAAATTCCTGGATAACAACAACGTTCCTTGTTGAACAACAATAATTATGTTTTATCATTACATTTACCATTACAGAAATGAAAAGAAAAGAAAAAATCAGTATCAGTCAAAAACCTGACACTGGGTGGAGGACAATAAATCGGTTAAACACTGTTTATAATATGATAAAAATCAAATGTATTTCATTTCAATGTGAGAATAGAAAGGTATTAAATTTGTTATACACACAAACACACTGCACAAAGGCTCAAAGGTTAGTTTGGAATTCAGTGGAACTAAAAGTTGTATTCCAAATATAATATTTCCATATTCATCCATAAGCAGCACCAGAGATTCCCAGGCTAGAAGTGTTAACAGTGATCAATAGTCGTCATTGAAATCCCTCTAGAATGTTTAGTTAGTTAGTTTAGTTATTGTGGAGCAGCTGCTGCTCTGTTTTCCTGCTGAGAAGTTTAACACCAGTTAATATTTTAACATGAATATTACTGTGACATAAGCTGATTCAACATCTGACCACATTTAAAGCTGTTTCACACCAAAATTTCCTTCCATTTCAGGACTATTAGACCAGTGAGATGCTTTGTTCCAGCTGATGTCACGCTATGGAGGAAATGCTGAGGGCTCATGATGCTGTTTAATGTCAGAGTAATTAAATGAGACACAACTATTATTACATTCTATACATCTGTAATTATAAAATATTTCTGTGACAATGGATGCTGTAATTAAAGGTGTGGCTACAGCAGTATCACATCGTCATCTTTACGTTTCAGTTGTTGCAGCGTTCTCATAAACTATATAAAGAGGAAGTTCTCTCTCAGCTGTCAGACATCAGCTGCTTCTTCCTCGCTGTGTCCTCACCACCTCAGAAAAAGGTAAGATTTCACCTCTTTCATTTAATTTATTAACATCATTTCATCTATTTTCATTTGCTATCATTCAGATTTGTTCCTAATAATTCATTCACTGTTCAGACAAAATGATTTGTGGAGAAAATTAGTTAGTTTATATGTTTTATAATTATATGTTATAGATTATAGCATGATGTTAATAATTTTAACTTTTCATTACTGTTTCCAAATACTCCGCATAGTATTTTCCTTTCTAATTTCACTGATAGGTAAATATCAGTAGCAGTAGTACAATCAGTAGTATTAGCAGTACCAGCAGTCGTAGTTTTTTGTCATTGCTTATGTTATATTAATATCTTTCCATATCTTCAGATGCTGTCTGGTCTTCACTTTGCTCTGTTGGTCTGTTTGGCCGGTGGGCTGCTGCCTGCAGGAGTGAACGCAGAAGTGAGTAACAAATACACAAATACTGTGTATAAGTATTTTTTAGAACCCAGTATTACCCAGTATTACTGTTAAACATGGTACCTGATCTGAACACATCAAGTACAGGAGCTTTATTACTTCCTTTTGATATGGATGGATGGATGGATGGATCAATCAGTACTGTTTTACTGTAATTTTGTTATATAAATGGTAAATGTATATCTAGAGCTGTATCTCTACGTAGCCTTTCTAGTTTTCCACTACATGTCATCATCCATTCACACAGAGGCTGCCATGCTCTGATTTTTAAACTTCTTCTCAGTATGATCAGTATGGATGGCTGAAAGAAAGTTATCCAGGGCATGGACCAAAGGGATATCCTTCATATGGACCTTCATACTACTACCCAGAGAAAGATAAAAGCTACTGCTGCCCAGGTCAGTTCAGTATCTCTGACTGATTCCAGTGCTCTCATCATATTTATCTTGTTTTATCCATCTGGAGATGAACTTTATCTCTTTTGTGTTTCAGCTCGCTGCCCTCCTGGTTGGTTTGAGCTTGGTGATCGCTGCTACTCCTACTATGACAAGCCAAAGAGTTGGCACGATGCAGAGGTACAGTCGTTGCCATAGTTGCCATAAGAAAAGAAAATACCAGGGTTTAAGTATTTCAGAAAGTACTAACAGCAAACCATGAAAATACTGTATTAGAGTAAAAGTTCAGCATTGAAATGGTTTATTCAGTAGAAGTATGGCCAGTAAAATGTAGTTTTTGAATTCTATTTGTCAACATTATTACTAATAAATCAACATCCTTAACATTAAGTCTGGAACAGTTGACTAAATTATTTCAGCTATACGTGAACTGTTGGGAAAATTAACTCACATGAAACCATCATATTTTAGATTTTTTATGCTGAAGTCTTATTTTGTTAATAACAAACAGTGGTATGCAACCAAAACACAAGTACATCAGATTCTGCCACGGGAGAATACACAAAGTAATATTTCCAATAAATGAAATGTTTTGTTAGTGACTTTTACAAATGTTCCTAGTTTTTATTTGAAACTGTCATATTAATGAAGCTTCTTATTTTCTTGGTCAGTACCACTGCCTGTCCTTGGGTGCAAATCTGGTCTCCATCCACAAAGAATACGACAGTAACTACCTCAAAAACTACATATACACAGTGTCTGGTTACAAGAAAACTATCTGGATTGGAGGCCATGACGCCGTGACGGTGAGATTTTTATCATCATTTTTATCCTTTTATCATGTAGCTGTTTTTGGTGTGATTAACTTTTTGTTGTCATTTTGTTGCAGATAGAGAATAAACTAAAACACAAACAGTTCAGCACTTATTAATCCATTGAGATTTGGTGACTGTGTGTGGAGGTTTCCAGCATCTTTTTGGCAGCAGTAATGCCCGTTGGGAGAACACGTCTGTTCAGACATGTTAGTTTCAGTGGGGTAGAATCATTGAAGAGTAGCACAGTGGGAGAGCATGGCACAGTTGTACCCAGAACATCAGAAAGAGCAGCACAAACCTCCCAGAAAACCCTCACATCCCTGCATTCCCAGAACATCTGCATGTAGGAACCCATGAGTCCATCTGTGCACAGGTTACAATTTAGGGATGAGAAGTGTTTCATGAGATAGGCCTTCCTTGGAGTGAGGTGGTGGTTTGTTTTATTTGTATTAAAACAGCAAATAATGGTGAATATTTAAGTGAAAAACTCATCTTAAAAGGCCAGAACTGGTTTGGAAGGTTGTAGCTGTCAGACTGATCAATTATTATGATTTCACTTTGAATTTAAACCAATTCTCCTCCTACAGAAGGGAAAATATATGTGGAGTGATGGAACTAAATTCAAGTATGGAGGCTGGGGTCCGTCAAAGAAATCAGACCCACTGAAGAACTGCCTGCAGATGAATGCTGGTAAATATAACACTTTAAATATCATTTCCATCAAATAAACAATGATGCAACAAAAAACCCTGAAGAATTAAAATGAAGTAATGAGTGTAACTGTCTCTACAGATTATGGCTGGACAGATGAGAAGTGTGACGTGACCCTTCCTTACCTGTGCTGCAAGTACAAAGGATATGAAGAATATTACTAAACATTGTTCCACTTATTTGCTTTTTTCTGTGACAGATGATTGGATCGATACCACTCTGGTATCTGAAAGTAAATTTTATTTATTACCATTATTATCCAAAACATTCCTTCTTTTCTTCTCTTCTTTATCATATGATCACCTGAGCATTACACAATAAAAGACATGTTGTGAAAAAACTCACTGTCTGTTCCTGACTGTTCTTTAAAGTGACAGTTACAGTTTATTAAGGGTTACTCGACACATCCAAATACAACATGTACAATTCAGACACTTTCAATCACCCGAATAATGAGATCAACTTTGTCATGAATGTTAGGATAAGTGAATTAATGAATGTAAGTATGTAAATAAATGAATAACAATGAGTTGGAAGTGCATTACACACAAAACTCTGTTTGCCCACAAGCTGTTCCTGGCATGTGACAACTCGATGGAAACACACAACCTGCTGATTTATTGGAAAAAGATTGGAGATCATTCTTGAGCACCAGGCCCAAATCAACAGCTCAATGATCTGGCCAGTGTTTTGGCTAAACAAGGCGCTCTGAACATCACACTCCGGACTTTTGGTCCAACTTTTCGGCCAAATCCTGATCCTGCTACCCTCCCTTCCATCGCTGGTGTCTGTCCTGAGCATGATTGTGATGTTTTTGTGCCTGAGGCCTCTCTCTGATTTTGTTTCTCTCTAATCCTTGGATCCGCCTGTTCACACTTTGGTCCTTCACCTCTTGAATCCCTCAACTGCATTAAGTCCATGATGAAGTGGACAGTCCAATCGCCCATAACTAGCATGGAGCACCCGAAAATGAATCGGACAAACTTAAATTTAGTTTGAGTGTTTTTTTGTTTCTAGAGTTATGTTACTTTAGATCTTTGCTTCTCAGATGATTGCTTTTGTTTCTAGTTTGTGCAGCTAGGTTTTTGCTGTGCATCTCCACCTGCCAAGGAGAGCACATGAGTCTTTGTTTCAAATATTTTTTTATTGTGAAGTAGACAGCATATCAAAAGTACACCCATCTCTGGTTTATGCAACATGTCATTATTTTTGCAATATATGCAACGAACATACAGATAAGTAAATAAATGACAAACAATAGATGGGAGAAAAAATAGACAAAGAAATATACAAAAATAAGCAAATAAATAAATTTATTAATGAAAATAAATAAATAAATGAATAATAACTCCCTCCCTGGCCCACCCCGTCCTGCCCACCCAGTACTACTCAGGTTGTCCTACATCTTGTTTCAAGAAAGAAATAATTGGTTGCCATATCCTTTTAAAGTCTTTCAACCTACCATCAAGAGAATAATGAATCCTGAATGAATGAATGAATGAATGAATCAAGGTGTAATGTATCAGTCAGTGCTGTTAACCATGCTTTGAAAGTAGGTATCTCCATTTTTTTACAGGAGAACAAGTTTTTCCTACAGGATAGACCATAGGATAGAAGGCGGCGCTGCGTGTTCTGTAGGTTCCCAGTGCTCCCTCATGTCCCGAGTATAACCAAGACTGGACCTGGTCGTAATGTAGTCTGGAAAACCTTTGAGAAAAATGAAAACACTGTTGTCCAGAAATTGTCGAGTTTGGGCCATAATGTGTAACTGTGAAGTAGATTTGCCTCCATTTGGTTATATTTTTCACAGACGGATGATATTTCTGCAATATTCTATGTAATTTTAGTCTTGAGTAATGCAGCCTATGCATAATTTTAAACTGGATCAGGCAGTATCTAGCATTCAAGGACCAAGTGTTGATGCATATATCTCAGGCTTTCCTTCCATACATTCTCCGCTATCCCATTACCCAATTCTTTTTCCCAGCCTTCCTTTAAGTATTCCATGTTCACCTGGTCTTGCTCCTGAACTGAATCGTATATAAGTGAAACTGCATTCCTTTCCATCGTACAATCTCTCAAACACCTGTCTAGTTTGTCAGGGGTGGCGGTTTCAAAATGGTCCAGATGTGTCCTTATAAAATGTCTAACTTGGAGATATCTAAAAAAAATCACTTTTTAACAAACAATATTTCTCTTGTTATTGTTGAAATGATGCAAAGGAACCTCTAACGTACAGACCACCCACACTGTGCAGTCCAAGTTCTTTCCATCTATCAAAGTGTCCATTTACAATAGAAGGGTTGAATGATTTGCTGAAATTGGGAGTGCAAAGAATAGCTTCATAAGTTTGATATTTGCCTCCAGATTTGAATAGTGCTGTGTATAATTCGGTTGAAGCTGTAAAATGATTTTTTGAGGTGGATGGGGGACATCACAATAGCACCGATCGAATAGGGATAACAATCCTCTTGCTCCGTGTCTAGCCAGCTGGCAAGCAAAACTGTCTCGTCTAGCCATCAGGAGATGTGTCGGATATTTGCTGCCCAATAATATTGACAAAATCTGGGAGGCCAGCCCACCACTTGTTTTACTTTTGCACAGATGCCCCTTGCTGATCCTACACTATATTGCCAAAAGTATTCGCTCACCTGCCTTGACTCACATATGAATTTAAATGACATCCCATTCCTAATCCATAGGATTCAATGTGACGTCGGTCCACCCTTTGCAGCTACAGCTTCAACTCTTCTGGGAAGGCTGTCCACAAGGTTTAGAAGTGTGTTTATGGGAATTTTTGACCAATTTTCTTCCAGAAGCATATTTGTGAGGTCATACACTGATGTTGGTCAGTGTGTGTCAGCTCTGTCATCCATGTCTTTAGGGGCCAAGCCCAGCTCCTGAAAAAAAACCCCACACCATAATCCCCCCTCCACCAAACTTTACACTTGGCACAATGCAGTCTGACAAGTATCATTCTCCTGGCAACCACCAAACCCAGACTCGTCCATCAGATGGCCAGATGGAGAAGTGTGATTCGTCACTGCAGAGAACACGTCTCCACTGCTCTAGAGTGCAGTGGCAGCGTGCTTTACACCACTGCATCCGTACTTGGTGATGTAAGGCTTGGATGCAGCTGCTCAGCCATAGAAACCCATTCCATGAAGCTCTCTGCGCACTGTTCTTGAGCTAATCTGAAGGCCACATGAAGTTTGGAGGTCTGTAGTGATTGACTCTGCAGAAAGTTGGTGACCTCTTCGCACTATGCGCCTCAGCATCCGCTGACCCCGCCCCGCACCTGTGGCCATGGAAGTGATTGGAACACCTGATTCTGATTATTTGGATGGGTGAGCGAATACTTTTGGCCATATAGTGTATATGCTTTGAAAGACTCCCATAAAAGAATTGGGGAAATATGATCCTTATCATTTGTTTCAAAAAAATATTTCTGAGTCTCCAAATATTCACACAATCGATTTCTTGTTAGCAATTGTGGGTGAAGCCTCCAGGATCTAAAGTTTCTCCTCAGCTCAATTAACTTCAGAGATACAGAAACCGGGCAGTGGTCTGAGATTATTATATTATGATATTTAACATTATTTACCCCAGATAGAAGTTTGCTGTCTAACAGAAAAAAAAAATGATTCTGGAGTACGGTGGATTTATGTAGATTTATTTTATGAATTATTTGACTGCTGCCCTTGCATTTACATTCCATGAGCAAAATGTTAGATTTTCTCCTGACTTCATCTCTCCTCCTGTTAAGTTGGTATGTGTAATCATAATGACATATCTGCTCCAAGTGTGATCCCTGACATGGCCTTCTTGTAGCACTTTTGCCCACCCTGCCCTTATCCCGATGCACACCGTAAAAAAAAGCCCCAACAAAAAGAAAAATCCCACCTCACCACGGGTCAACCTACAGTCAAAAAACTGGGAGTGAAACCAGGCCTCCTCCTCAGAGGTCCAATCTCCCCAACTGTTATAAAAAAAAACAATTCTTAATCATTATCCCACTCTTACAGTAACTGTGTAGCTCAGTAGTTATATAAACAACCAAAAACCTTAATAAACTGTAGTTATATTAATTTAAACGATAACTGGGACTATTCATTCAAATGGTGAATAAAGAACCTTGGGACACGGTCTCTAGTTCCTTTCCTGATGCCACCATCTAATCCAGGTTAACTGTGCTGAAAATGAAGAATTTTATTAATGGCACCTCATGGAGTCGGGAGAGGTTCTGACCCTGTTGTCAGCTTAGCAAGAGAACTATTATATGTCTTAGCATGTTGAAAATAAATGTGAAAGAGATATAACACACTAAAACTGAGAACATTAAATGTGGCTTTAAATTTAAATCTTTCTCTGCTGGCTTTGGACGAAGGCGGTCGCTTTTTATCTCCTCTCCTCCCCTGACCATCCCTGCTTCTGCACCTTTCGTCTTGTCTTGTCTATTGTCTTATACTGAGAGAGACTCTCTCTGCCCTGCTCTTCAAACTACAAAATCATGGATTCGATCAACTGGTCTCTTAACGCAATTGACACCATCTTCTCGATGATAAGTCTGGGTTCGGGGGAACCTAACTGCCCTCCCGGAAAGTTTGCAGCTAGATACATGATGGATGCCTGGGAGAGGTGGCGGTTTGTATGTCTGGCTCCTCTTTCCGTGGAAGACATTGAAGACATCTACCCATTCGGAACCGTGATCACAGGTCTTGGAGTGGGTATTGCCCTGGTTGATCGAAGAATTCAGGAAACTGAGACAGCTGTCAAAAGCCCCACTAAGCTGCCCAGCGTGACTGAAACAGTGGGCAGAGCTGTCGGCACTCAGACTGTGTCTATGAGTCGCAATATGGATAACATCGTGGGGAAGCTTTTGGCTTTGCAAAGGCAGATGGATCGTTTTGGAGATCAGAATGGACATAGAGAGCCTCTGTAAATTGGAATGGAGCTACTCGACCTAACATAAACAATCTCAATCTTATCTGCTTTTGACCTCCCTCGACTGGCACTGGCCTTGGCCAAGGCCACTGCTGGAACAACAACTCCCCTGGAAGAACGTGGCAATGGGACGCTCTTGCATTCCTTCGCCCATCCCCCAGACACCTGCTTGTTGTTGACTCCGCCTGGAGCCTGATCAATGTCGTCTCCATGGCGTATGCTGTGTTATCGCTATGACATCCTGCGAACTGAGACTCTGATTGTGGTGCAGGGCGAGGCAACTCTCCCGGCCTACAATACACAAGCTACATTAACACACACGCACTCACATTCACACACATTTCACATCCCCTCCCCCATCCAAGGCCTTCGCTGCTTATTACCTCCAGTCGGACAGGCAAGTGTGGCATCGCGCCTGTGGCTGGCGGCCTGCTTTCACTGGACTATCTCCAACCTCCCCTTCCCTCCCCTGTTGCTAGTCATGAGTTTTTCATGTTGCCAATGTATTGATTATGTGCTTATGTTGCTGAGGTGGTTTTTTCTTCACTGTTCTCACACTGTGCTTCCTTCTGGAGCTCAGTCTGGGGGTTGCCTTTTTTCTCCTCCCTCTCCTCATGTTATGCTGTATTCTCTTTATTTTCACTCATCCTCTGTCTTCCCGCCCTGTATACCCACCGTGTCATTTTGTTTGTATGTGATGTATATGTATGGATAGGTTGATGGCTAATTTCGCTGGTTACTTGTGATCAGTGACAATAAAGGCTTTCTGATCTGATCTCATCTGAAATGTAAACAAATCTCCGGCAACTGTCGTGATTGCTGATCACCTGTTGGAGTCCTCAGATACAGTTCCTCTCAGGGAATATTTACACATATCTGGACCATTGTTAAAGTCTCACCATCACCTCACTCTGATGACCCAAAGTGGTGAGTTGCGTATTGGTGTGCCTCTTCTGGATCTGTGAAAAGTCTCTCTGATTCGTTGTGTGTCACCCATAGCTTAGTAGAATAGAGAAATCCAAACAACCCCGGGTTTGTAGCGTAGTATCTTTCTGGCTGGGGTGAAGGCAGCTCGGCGTCTTGCAACTTCAGGTGGCAGGTCACTGAAGATCTGTATCCGCTGTCCCTGGTACATTAGATCTCTGATGGCCATCGCCTTCTGCATTATCTGCATTAAGAGTGGCAGTAATGTCTCCTTGCAATAAAGTGCCGAGGGAGGTTTGTCATTGCCAGGTCGTTTCTTCAGGGCTCTATTGGCTTGGTCTATAACCAGTGTACCTGTGGACTTCTTTTAACAGCTGAGCCACAAACTCACTCGGCTTTTGGCCAATAGTCCAGAATCTGAATGCTAGGCATCCTTGACTTTGGGGAGTTCTTAACTTCATCGGGTCATGAGCCCTCTGGACTTGGAAATGAGAGTGGTCACCCTGAGTACTGGGATGTGGACTGGATTGGACAGGACAAGGCGTGTGGGCGAAACTATTTTCAAAAATATATTCAAATATTATTTTTTCCACCAGAAAAAAATCCAAATCAAAGAAAGTAATGTCAGACTTCCAAACTGTCACTTTGGCGACTCAAAACCACATAGCAATTTTAGTAATAGCCTCTCTGCAAGCTAGCATCATACATCTCTCTCATGAAATGCAGAATGAGACCTTCCTTAAAAAACTCAGTGTTGGGACAATTGGGCCAATCAGGGCCCAATCATAATCTTATTATTAGGGTGTTTGAAAGTGCCTGAATTGTACACGTTGTGTTTTGTCTAGTAACTTTTAACCAGAGTGTAATAATAAACTTTGAGTGACTCTGGCAAAAGAAAAGAGTGACAAGTAAACAGTGAGCCTCAGAGCTCAACAAACTGAACACATTGAAGCTGGAAGTTGCTCACTGCTGCTTGTGGATTTAATTTTGGGAAAGAGCTCTTTATTTTATTCGTCACTTTAAAGAACAACAGTCAGGAACAGACAGTGAGTTTTTCACAATATGTCTTTTGTTGTGTAATGCTCAGTTGATCATATGATAGAGAAAAGACTAAAAGAAAGAATGTTTTGGATAATAATGGTAATGGATAAAAAAACAAATAAGTGTAAAAAAAAATGTTTAGTAATATTCTTGATATTCTCTGTTTTTGCAGCACAGGTAAGGAAGGGTCAGGTCACACTTCTCATCTGTCCAGCCATAATCTGCAGAGAAAGTTCCATTGATTACTTTATTTAAAATTACCATGTCTAGCGTGTTATCTTTCAGACATGCTACAGGGTTTTTTGTCACATCATTGTTGTTAGTTGAGGGGCATGATATTTAAAGTGTTTTAATTACCAGCATTCATCTGCAGGCAGTTCTTCAGTGGGTCTGATTTCTTTGACGGACCCCAGCCTCCATACTTGAATTTAGATCCATCACTCCACATCCATTTGCCATCCTGTAGGAGGAGGATTGGTTTAAATTCAAAGCGAAATCAGAATAATTGATCAATCTGACAGCTACAACAAATCTTCCAAACAAGTTCTGGTCCTTTAAGATGAGGTGTTCACTAAAATATTCATCATTATTTCGTGTCCAAATGCAAATAAAACAAACCACCACCTCACTCCAAGGAAGGCCTATCTCATGAAACACTTCTCATCCCTGAATTGTAACCTGTGCACAGATGGACTCATGGGTTCCTACATGCAGATGTTCTGGGAATGCAGGGATGTGAGGGTTTTCTGGGAGGTTTGTGCTGCTCTTTCTCTTACAAAATGACAATAAAAAGTTAATCACACCAAAAACAGCTACATGATAAAAGGATAAAAATGATGGTAAAAGTCTCACCGTCACGGCATCATGACCTCCAATCCAGGTGTGTTTCTTGTAACCAGACACCGTGTACATGTAGTTCTTGAGGTAGTTACTGTCGTATTCTTTGTGGATGGAGGCCAGATTTGCACCTAAGGACAGGCAGTGGTACTGACCAAGACAATAAAAAGCTTCTTTAATATGACAGTTTCATGTAAAAACTAGGAACATTTGTAAAAGTCACCAACAAAACAACTGTTTATTGGAGCTATTACTGTTTGCATTCTGCCGTGGTGGAATCCAATGTACTTGTGTTTTGGTTTCATGCTACTATTTGTTATTTCCAAAGTACAACTTTAGCATAAAAAAAACGTGAAGAGTTTCTAAAATATGATGGTTTCATGTGAGTTAAATTTCCCAACTGTTCAAGTATAGCTGAAACAATTTAGTCAATCAGTCCACTGACAGTATCATATCAAACCAGATTTAACAATGTTAATGATGTTAATTCATTAGTAATAATGTTAACAACTATAATAACAACAAAATACAATTTAAAAACTACATTTTACTGGTCATACTTTTACTGAAGAAACCATTTCAATGCTGAACTTTTACTCTAATACAGTATTTTCATGGTTTGGTGTTAGTACTTTCTGAAATACTTCAACCCTGGTATGTTCTTTTCTTATGGTAACTATGGCAACGGCTGTACCTCTGCGTCGTACCAACTCTTTGGCTTGTCATAGTAGGAGTAGCAGCGATCGCCGAGCTCAAACCAACCAGGAGGGCAGCGAGCTGAAACACAAAAGAGATAAAGTTCATCTCCAGATGAATAAAACAAGATAAATATGATGAGAGCACTGGAATCAGTCAGAGATACTGAACTGACCTGGGCAGCAGGAGCGTTTGTCTTTCTGTGGGTAGTAGTGTGAAGGTCCATATGAAGGATATCCCTTTGGAGGATATCCCTTTGGTCCATGCCCTGGATAACTTTCTTTAGGCCATCCGTACTGATCACAAGAAGTTCAAGAATCAGACTTTAGCTTTTAACGGTTATACAGGCAGTTTAATTATAGTCCTGGAGCATGGCAGCCTCTGTGTGAATGGATGAAGTGTGAATGGATGATGACATGTAGTGGAAGATGAGAAAGGCTCTGTAGAAATATAGATATAGATCTAGACATACATTTAACATTTACATAACAAAACTACAGTAAAACAGCACTAATTGATTCATCCATCCGTATCAAAAGGAAGTGATAAAGCTCCTGTGCTTGATGTGTTCAGACCAGGTACCATGTTCAACAGTAATACTGGGTAATACTGGGTTCTGAAAAATGCTTATACACAGTATTTGTGTATTTGTTACTCACTTCTGCGTTCACTCCTGCAGGCAGCAGCCCACCGGCCAAACAGACCAACAGAGCAAAGTGAAGACCAGACAGCATCTGAAGATTTGGAAAGATATTAATACAAAATAACAAAATAATATTAATACTGCTACTACTGCTAGTACTAATAGTAGTATTGATACTACTGCTATAGTATAATATTTATCATTATCAATCGAATTTAACTAAAATTTTAAATGTTCTCCATGAATCATTTTGTCTGAACTGTTAATGAATTATTAGGAATAAATCTGAATGATAGCAAATGAAAATAAATGAAATGATGTTAATAAATTCAATGAAAGAGGTGAAATCTTACCTTTTTCTGAGGTGGTGAGGACACAGCGAGGAAGAAGCAGCTGATGGCTAACAGCTGACAGAACTTCCTCTTTATATAGTTTATGAGAACGCTGCAACAGCTGAAATACGTAAAGATGACGATGTATGGCTGTTGCAGCCACACCTTTAATTACAGCCTCCATTGTCACAGAAATATTTTAAAATTACAGACTTACTGTATGGAATGTAATAACAGTGATAATAATTGTGTCTAATAATTTGATTTCTCTGATAATGAACTAAACGGTAGCATGATGGGTTCGCAGAAGGCCTCAGCATGGTTTGATGTTATCAGAGACATAGTACAAAATATTCTGTGGGTCTTGAAATATGATTCAAAATGCCCCAAATCACTGTAACAAGGCACTTTAATGAGTTAATGTGCATTGTCCCCTTCAAATGAATAAATTCCGAATGGTTTATCAGCTTCATGTCAGGAAGTTACGACAAACTGAAATAAACCTGCTGACGTCTGACATGTTAAAGTATTTCCAGGACAGACGTCATCACCTTAATGTTGTACTACTACAATAGGAGGGCGTTTTCCAACTGTGATTAAGTGTAATATGACTGCAGCTAATTATTTCTTTCATTCCCAGTGACTCTGTCTTTTCTTCACTCCTTAGGTGCTGTAGATACATCTTTAACAGCCCACAGAAATCCACTTTACTGTGATAAAAACTAACAACAGCCATATATATATATACGTATATATATATACGTATATATATATATACGTATATATATATATATATACGTATATATATATATATACACACACACCTACGTATGTACAGTTCAAGCCTGAGGACAAATTGTTCGTCGTTCACTGACTTGCAGAAGTGTCACATTCTGGATGGAATCCAAACTCAGATAACAGACTCAACCTTAATTAATTTTATTTGTCATTATGCGTGATTAACAAGTTTATTAAAGCAGCTGAACAATTATTCTGACAAGTCATAAATGAATCCAGAATAACAAACAACCACTGAAACACATTTTTCTGTTCAGGAATGTCAGGAAATAACTGAAGAATTTAACATCTCAAACAATAATTAATAACTATTAATAATTACAATAATTAATAATAATAATAACTATTAATTAATAATTATTAATAATTATTATATGTTTTCATTAAAGACATCATTTTGATGAAAGAGCTTGCTCATACTGGGTTACACACAAACACACTGTACATCGACTCAAAGGTCAGTTTGGAATTCAGTGGAACTAAAAGTTGTTTTCCAAATATAATATTTCCATATTCATCCATAAGCAGCACCAGAGATTCCCAGGCTAGAAGCGTTAACACTGATCAATCGTCGTCATTGAAATCCCTCTAGAATGTTCAGTTAGTTAGTTTAGTTATTGTGGAGCAGCTGCTGCTTTGCTTTCTTGCTGAGAAGTTTAACACCAGTTAATATTTTAACATTAATATTACTGTGACATCAGCTGATTCAACATCTGACCACATTTAAAGCTTTTTCACACCAAAATTTACTTCCATTTCAGGACTATTATACCAGTGAGATTCTTTGTTCCAGCTGATGTCACGCTATGGAGGAAATGCTGAGGCCTCATGATGCTGTTGACTTTATTATCAGGGTAATTACATGAGACACAACTATTATTCCATTCCATAAGTCAGTAATTATAAAAAAAAATTCTGTGACAATGGAGGCTGTAATTAAAGGTGTGGCTGCAGCAGCATCACATCGTCATCTTTACATATTTCAGCTGTTGCAGCATTCTCATAAACTATATAAAGAGGAAGTTCTCTGTCAGCTGTCAGACATCAGCTGCTTCTTCCTCGCTGTGTCCTCACCACCTCAGAAAAAGGTAAGATTTCACCTCTTTTATTTAATTTATTGACATCATTTCATCTATTTTCATTTGCTATCATTCAGATTTATTCCTAATAATACATTCACAATTCAGACAAAATGATTTGTGGAGAATATTAGTTAGTTATATATGTTATCAAATTGAGCATTACGTTAATAACTTTAACTTTTCATTTCTGTTTCCAAATACTCTGCATAGTATTCTCCTTTGTAATTTCACTGATAGGTAAATATCAGTAGCGGTAGGATCAGTAGTACTAACAGAAGTACTAGTAGTACCAACAGTAGTAGTTTTTGTCATTAATTATGTTATATTAATATCTTTCCATATCTTCAGATGCTGTCTGGTCTTCACTTTGCTCTGTTGGTCTGTTTGGCCGGTGGGCTGCTGCCTGCAGGAGTGAACGCAGAAGTGAGTAACAAATACACAAATACTGTGTATAAGTATTTTCCAGAACCCAGTATTACCCAATATTACTGTTGAACATGGTACCTGGTCTGAACACATCAAGTACAGGAGCTTTATCACTTCCTTTTGATATGGATGAATGATGGATGGATCAAGGATCAAACAATCACTATTGTTTTACTGTAGTTTTGTGATGTAAATGGTATATATATATATACATGTATATATACGTATATATACATATATATATATATACATATTTCTAGTCTTCCACTACATGTCATCATCCATTCATACAAAGGCTGCCATGCTCCAGGACTATAATTAAACTGCCTGTATAAACGTTAAAAGCTAAAGTCTGATTCTTGAACTTCTTCTCAATATAAGGAGTACGGATGGCCTAAAGAAAGTTATCCAGGACCTGGACCAAAGGGATATCCTCCAAAGGGATATCCTTCATATGGATCTTCATACTACTACCCAGAGAAAGATAAAAGCTACTGCTGCCCAGGTCAGTTCAGTATGTCTGACTGATTCCAGTGCTCTCATCATATTTATCTTGTTTTATTCATCTGGAGATGAACTTTAGCTCTTTTGTGTTTCAGCTCGCTGCCCTCCTGGTTGGTTTGAGCTCGGCGATCGCTGCTACTCCTACTATGACAAGCCAAAGAGTTGGCACGATGCAGAGGTACAGCCATTGCCATAGTTACCATAAGAAAAGGAAATAACTGGGTTGAAATATTTCAGAAAGTACTAATAGCAAACCATGAAAATACTGTAAGAGTATTTGTAAACATTCTTCCTAATAAAGGCAAATTTATAGTACTTCGTAAATTGCTCGTTGTGGACACGGAGAGCCCTCTACATTGCCGAAGAGCCTGATGGATAGCCTCTCCATTCTCTCCAGGCGCATGAAATATTTTTTAACTGTCTGTCACACCATCAAGGGAAAACAAAGACGACAAGGGCTGTGATTGGCCCTCTAGTTGCACCCCTGCCATGAAATGCAGCCCCTTGCCCTACAGAGAAACAGACAGGTCGCCTCTGCGCCAACGCGGACAGGACAGGAACTAATGTATCGATTAGCCTTGTGAAATGCAAGTCACTTACGTTGAACTCGCTCAAAAATCCATTTAATTCATTCAGTAATTATGGGTGGCGTATGTTTCCACAGAACATTCCAAAAGGTTTTAGTTTGCGTTCTCTATTATCTGATTTTGTGTTGAGAAGAATATCTGTTATTTGCGCTCTTTAGAGGAGCTTTGAAGACTGTAAGCAACTGAAGTTCTTCTCTTCTATCTCCCTCACAAATAAGTAAATCGTAAAATAGTATTTTCCCCTACGAATTGCTTCACTTTCTGAGGGGGTGCATTTCACAGCTTTCTGTGGCAAAAACAACAGCACCATGACAAAGAACTGTGAGGGCTCGAGGGGTCTCTTTGGTTACAGACTAGGATAACATATTACGCAGTTGGAGTATATTCCGGCCTTATATCATTAACATTATTAAATCTGGAACAGTCAAATGGTTTGATATGAAACTGTCAGGAAATTTAACTCACATGAAACCATCATATTTTAGAAACGCTTCGGTTATTTGTGCCGAAGTCTTACTTTGTAAAAACAAATAGTGTCAAGAAACCAAAACATGAAAAAATCAGACTCCACTATGGCAGAATAAACAGATTGTTTTGTTGATATTTTTATTGTTCCTAGTTTTTATATGAAACTGTCATATTAAAGAAGCTTCTTATTGTCTTGGTCAGTACCACTGCCTGTCCTTGGGTGCAAATCTGGTCTCCATCCACAAAGAATACGACAGTAACTTCCTCAAAAACTACATGTACACAGTGTCCGGTTACAAGAAACCTACCTGGATTGGAGGCCATGACGCCGTGACGGTGAGACTTTTACGATCATTTTTATTCTTTAATCATGTAGCTTATTTTGGTGTGATTAACTTTTTATTGTCATTTTGTTGCAGATAGGGAATAAACTAAACGACAAACAGTTCAGCACTTATTAATACATTGAGATTTGGTGACTGTGTGTAGGTTTCCAGCATCTTTTTGGCAGCAGTAATGCCCGTTGAGAGAACACATCTGTTCAGACATGTTAGTTTCAGTGGAGTAGTATCATTGAAGAGTAGCACAGTGGGAGAGCATGGCACAGTTGTACCCAGAACATCAGAAAGAGCAGCACAAACCTCCCAGAAAACCCTCACATCCCTGCATTCCCAGAACATCTGCATGTAGGAAGCCATGACTCCATCTGTGCACAGGTTACAATTCAGGGATGAGAAGTGTTTCATGAGATAGGCCTTCCTTGGATTGAGGTGGTGGTTTGTTTTATTTGCATTAAAACAGCAAATAATGATGAATATTTAAGTGAAAAACTCATCTTATAAGGCCAGAACTGGTTTGAAAGATTTTTTTGTAGCTGTCAGATTGATTAATTATTCTGATTTCATTTTGAATTTAAACCAATTCTCCTACAGAAGGGAAAATATATGTGGAGTGATGGATCTAAATTCAACTATGGAGTCTGGGGTCCGACAAAGAAATCAGACCCACTGAAGAACTGCCTGCAGATGAATGCTGGTAAATATAACACTTTAAATATTGTGTACATCAAATAACAACAACTAGGCGACAAAAAAACCTGTAGCATATCTGAATGAGTGTAACTGTCTCTGCAGGATACGGCTGGACAGATGAGAAGTGTGACGTGACCCTTCCTTACCTGTGCTGCAAGTACAAAGGATATGAAGAGTACTACTAAACATCGTTTGTTACACTTATTTGCTTTTTTTTCTGTGACAGATGTTTAGATCGATACCACTCTGGTGTCTGAAAGTAAATTTTATTTATTACCATTATTATTCAAAACATTCCTTCTTTTCTTCTTTTCTTTATCATATGATCACCTGAGCATTACACAATAAAAGACATATTGTGAAAAAGTCTGTTCCAGACTGTTGTTCTTTAAAGTGACAAATAAAATAAAGACCTCTCTCCCAAAATCAAATTCACAAGCAGCAGTTAGCGACTTTCAGCTTCTTCTGTCTGGACATCATAACACTTAGCTTCATGGACTTATTAAAGTTCAAACATTGTCCATTTCAAATCCCCAGTTTCCCATTCTTACCTCTTGGCGGAGGCCGATTGGATTTTTGCATCAGCATTCTCTTAAGGTGCACTCTTGATGTGCCAAGTCTGGAGGAAATCTCAGGATATCGATATTTCGGCCAAATTTGACATGTATACCAAGAGTCCCATAATGGCCAAAAATTCAGTGTTCTGTGAATGGCCAGATCTTTTCACATTAATTTAAGCTTGCCAAGAAGAGTCTGCAATTGAAGTTTCAGTGTCATCACACTTTGCTTTGGAGTCCTAAATACCTGTCATTATTCTGGGGGGGGGGGGTCCCTTATAGATATAGATAGATACTTTATTTGTCATATATATCGCTACATACATGAAATTTGTCCTCTGCATTTAACCCATCCCCTCAGGGAGCGGTATGCTGCCATGTAAGGCGCCCGGGGAGCTGGGAATTCGATGCCTTGCTCAAGGGCACCTCGGCAGTGCCCTGGAGGAGAAACTGGCACCTCTCCAGCCACCAGTTAACTCTCCAAACTTGGTCCGACCTGGACCTGAACTGGCGACCCCCCAATTTCCAGCCCAAGTCACTACAGACTGAGCTACTGCCGCCCAAATCATTATTATTACACATTATTTATTATTCACAATTATTATTATTATTATTATTATTATTATTATTATTAATCATTATTATTATCTCCGCATTGTTGCGTAATACATTTTCTCAACATGCAGTAGCCTATGAAAAGTTGTGCATGACAATGCAAGGAAACGACTTAATAAATGTCAGTGTTTTGATTTATCCTAGTTAGAAATGTTTCAAAGCCACCGTGGGGCATCTGATTAAAATGCAGACATGATGTACAGGTCCAGAGTATTTATTGCATGATTTGTGGAATTGACAGTTGGGAGGTTATGGTCCTCGAAGGCTTGTGCTTCACAATTGTTGTGCTGGTTGTGGTTTCTATAAAGTAAAACAAATGCAACCGTGCCCTTAGAAAGGTATACATATTGACTACAATATTAACATGGGTAATTATACCCTAGCACACATGAGAAATAGCTAACCAGACACTACTAGATGAAATGACTAAAAGACACATAAATCTACACATACACATTGTTATTTTAACACACTACACAGTTGTCCGACTCCGTAGCTATGGAGACCCTTCGAGCCCTCACACTTCTCTGTCGTGATGCGTGTTGTGCAGCCCTGCGTTGAAATGCACCGCCTCAGAAAGTGAAGCACTTCACCTTAAATGGATGAGTACATTTATAGGAAAAAAAGAACGGGGACTCCGGGATGTGAAATGGACAATTTTCAAAAATTCATATAAAATCAACGAAAAGTCTCATCTATCGATTAGCCAAGTTTGAGCAACAACAGCTCTTTTGAATTGGAATTCTCTTTGTCGTGGCAGATATGCTAATTCAGGTATCAGAACAGTGTAACATAAATACTCTAGAGCAGATTTAATAGTCAATCATTAATCAGTATCAAATTATGCATTTATAAACAATAACTTTTAAGTTAGCGGTGATAAAGCATAAATGGTCATAAAAGGTGAAGCAGAGTGATGAAACTCAACTTCAGGTATAATTTACTATAACTTTTCGTAGTGGACATTATCAGGGCGCCATCCAGTTTTGTTAAAAACAGGGAAAACTTGTGAATTTTACATTAATTAATAGAGTCTCTTAACCTCAGGGTGCTACGGAATTCTTGACTTGCTGGATCTCTGCAGGCGACTTCGGCTTGCTTGGGTCACCAGTCTCTCTTTTGGGCATCTGTGGACATTTGTGGACAGCTCTGGACATCTTTGGACAGCTCTGGACATCTCTGGACAGCTCTGGACACCTTTGGTCATCTCTGGACATCTCTGGACAGCTATGGACAGCTATGGACACCTTTGGTCGTCTCTGGACATCTCTGGACAGCTCTGGACAGCTCTGGACATCTTTGGTTGACATGGCTCCATCTCAGTCTCTCTCTGTCTGTCTCTTTTCTTTACAGCATAGTCTCTGTGCCCCTGGCTTCAATCCCCCCCCCCCCAAAAAAAGGAGCTGGGTCACATTTAGTTTGGGTAGAGGAGCAGAGCAGAGAGGAGAGAGGGTTTAGAGGCAAGATTCAGAGCCTTAAGTCATATCTGGAGCATGTTGAAGGTTCTGGAGAGGCTGTTCCATGGCGTGAGGCGATGGGCCCTGAGGAGGCCATTCAGAGGCAGGATAGCGTGTCTCTATCAGTGGGTCCACTCCTCCTCCCCCTTCCCAGCATGTGGGAGAGGGATTATAGAGAAGCAGTCGTGAAGAGGGAGACCAGAACAATACTGACCAAAGGACTCTGAAGAAGAGTAGAGAGAGTGCTGTTTATGGTCTTTGTTGAAGGTCCAGTGGGGGTGTGACCACTGGTCCCTCCTCATCCAGCAAATTAAATGAGATGATATTCTTTTACTTTATTTAATGTTAGTACTATTGTGTTTTATTCTATTAGATCTTTTTTTCTATTTGAAAGCTTCACTCTCTCAGCTGCAGATCAATTCCAAGTAACCTATAGTAGGAAACCACAGAACAAAGTCCATTATTTTATAATTACACTTATGTTACAACAGTAAATGAAAAAAGTGGATTATCATGATGAAATGAGTGAGTTTGGTTTCAGTTGTTCAGACAGAAGAAGCTGAAAGTTGCTCACTGCTGTTTGTGAATTTGATTTTGGGAGAGAGCTCTTTATTTTATTTGTCACTTTAAAGAACAACAATCATGTACAGACAGTGAGTTTTTCACAATATGTCTTTTATTGTGTAATGCTCAGGTGATCATATGATAAAGATAAGAAGAAAAGAAGGAATGTGTTTGGATAATAATAGTAATGGATAAAATTTACTTTCAAACACCAGAGTGCTATAGACCCAAACATCTGTCACAGAAAAAAAGCTAATAAGTGTAACAGACAATGTTTAATAGTAATATTCTTCATATCTTCTGTACTTGCTGCACAGGTAAGGAAGGGTCATGTTACACTTCTCATCTTTCCAGCCGTACTCTGTAGAGACAGTTAAACTCATTACTTCATTTTGATATTATTTTAATGTCTAGCTTATTGTCTTTCAGATATGATACAGGGTTTTTCAATGCATCATTGTTGTTATTTGATCAACATGATATTTAAAGTGTTTTATTTACCAGCATGGTTCATATACAGGCAGTTCTTCAGTGGGTCTGATTTCTTTGACGGACCCCAGCCTCCATACTTGAATTTAGATCCATCACTCCACATCCATTTGCCCTCCTGAAAGCAGATTAATTGATCAATCTGACAGCTACAACAAATCTTCCAAACCAGTTCTGGTCTTTTAAGATGAGTTTTCACTTAAATATTCACCATTATTTGCTATTTGAATGCAAATAAAACAAACCACCACCTCACTCCAAGGAAGGCCTAACTCATGAAACACTTCTCATCCCTGAATTGTAACCTGTGCACAGATGGACTCATGGGTTCCTACATGCAGATGTTCTGGGAATCCAGGGATGTGAGGGTTTTCTGGGAGGTTTGTGCTGCTTTCTGATGTTCTAGGTACAAATGTGCCATGCTCTCCCACTGTGATACTCTTCAATGATACTATCCCACTGAAACTAACATGTCTGAACAGACGTGTTCTCTCAACGGGCATTACTGCTGCCAAAAAGATGCTGGAAACCTCCACACACAGTCACCAAATCTCAACAGATTAATTAAGTGCTAAACTGTTTGTGGTTTAGTTTATTCACTCTGGAACAACATGACAATAAAATGTTAATCACACCAAAAACAGCTACATGATAAAATGATAAAAATTATGGTAAAAGTCTCACCGTCATGGCGTCATGGCCTCCGATCCAGGTAGGTTTCTTGTAACCAGACACTTTGTACATGTAGTTTTTGAGGTAGTTACTGTCGTATTCTTTGTGGATGGAGGCCAGATTTGCACCCAAGGACAGGCAGTGGTACTGACCGAGACAATAAGGAGCTTCATTAATATGACAGTTTACTATAAAAACTAGGAGCATTTGTAAAAGTCATTCACAAAAACCTTTTTAAATATTACTTTGTGTATTCTGCCGTGGTGGAATCTGATGTACTCGTGTTTTGGTTTCATGCCACTCTTTGTTATTTCCAAAGTAAGACTTAAGTACAGAAAACTTATTTAGAGTTTAATCAATCAGTCCACTGGCAGTTTCATATCAAACCATTTGATTGTTCCAGATTTAATAATGTTAATGATGCTGATTCATTAGTAATAATGTCAACAAATATAATAACAACAGTTATTTTTAATTCAATTAAAAAACTACATTTTACTGGTCATACTTCCACTGAAGAAACCATTTCAATGCTGAACTTTTGCTCTAAAACAATATTTTCATGGTTTGGTATTAGTACTTTCTGAAACACTTCAACCCTGTATTTTCCTTTGTTATGGTAACTATGGCAACGGCTGTACCTCTGCATCATGCCAACTCTTTGGTTTGTCATAGTAGGAGTAGCAGTAATAGCCGAGCTCAAACCAACCAGAAGGGCAACGAGCTGAAACACAAAAGAGATAAAGTTCATCTCCAGATGAATAAAACAAGATAAATATGATGAGAGCACTGGAATCAGTCAGAGATACTGAACTGACCTGGGCAGCAGTAGCTTTTATCTTTCTCTGGGTAGTAGTATGAAGATCCATATGAAGGATATCCCTTTGGAGGATATCCCCTTGGATATCCCCTTGGACCTGGATAACTTTCTTTAGGCCATCCGTACTCCTCATACTGAGAAGAAGTTTAAAAATCAGACTTTAGCTTTTAACGTTTATACAGGCAGTTTTATTATAGTCATGGAGCATGGCAGCCTCTGTATGAATGGATGAAGTATGAATGGATGATGACATGTAGTGGAACAGTAGAAAGGCTCTGTAGAAATAGAGATATAGATATAAGTATAGATTTACCATTTACATAACAAAACACACAGCAGTAACACAGCACTGATTGATTGATCCATCCATCCATTCATCAACCCGTTCTGAAAATTACTTTTACACAGTATTTGTGTATTTGTTACTCACTTCTGCGTTCACTCCTGCAGGCAGCAGCCCACCGGCCAAACAGACCAACAGAGCAAAGTGAAGACCAGACAGCATCTGAAGATATGGAAAGATATTAATACAAAATAAGCAATGACAATAAACTACCACTGCTGGTACTGCTATTCTATTGTTACTACTGTTAGTATTACTGATACTACTCATACTACTGCTGCTGATATTTACAGAAATTAAACGTTAATGTGATTAACATCATGCTCAAATCTATAACATTAATAAAATATTGAATAAGTGGTACATTATTATATATTTTGGGATATAAGCTATGGTATAAGGTTAATAATGTAAACTAATATGACATTATAAGTAGTACAGCAGTGTAGCCTGGAATGATCCTGAAATATAATACAACACAATAAAATACAGTAGTTCAGTGTAGTACAATGGATAATAGATACAGTATGATATTTATCATTTTAAATAGAATTTTAATAATAGTTAAAATTTTCTCTATGAATCATTTTGTCTGAACTGTGAATGTATTATTAGGAATAAATATGAATGATAACAAATAGATGAAATGACGCTAATAAATTAAATGAAAGAGGTGAAATCTTACCTTTTTCTGAGGTGGTGAGGACACAGCGAGGAAGAAGCAGCTGATGTCTGACAGCTGACAGAGAACTTCCTCTTTATATAGTTTATGAGAACGCTGCAACAGCTGAAACGTAAAGACGACGATGTATGGCTGCTACAGCCACACCTTTAATTACAGCCTCCATTGTCACAGAAATATTTTATAATTACAGACTTATGGAATGTAATAATAGCTGTGTCTCATTTAATTACCCTGATAATGAAGTAAACAGCATCATGATGAGTTCACAGTCTTCAGGTCATTTCCTCCATAACGTGACTTCAGCTGGAACAAAGCGTCTTCCCCACCATCAGAGCCAGCACACCACCAGGTGGTGATCGGTTGATTGCTCCGCCCCTCTCCTCACCTGAGTGTCTGAGACAAGCAACTGCAAGTCCGGTGATATGACCACAAAGTTTATCATTGAACTGTGGCCTAGGGTGTCCTGGTGCTAAATGTTGTGGATAATCCGCACAGAAGTCCAATAACAGAACACCACTCGGGTTCTGGTCGGGGGGGGACAATCTTCCCAATTATGCTGCTCTAGGTCTCGCTGTTATTGCCCATGTGAGCATTGAAGTCCCCCAGTAAAAAAAGAGAGTCCCGAGGGGGGGCACTGTCCAGTATCCCCTCCAAGGAGTGTAAAAAGTGTGTACTCTGCAGTGCTGTGTGATGCATAAGCACACACAACACTCACAACACTCACAACCTCCACCCGAAGGAGGAGGGAGTCTACCCTGTCGTCCACTGGTGTAAACCCCTGATGTACAGGCACCGAGCCAGAGGGCCATAAGTATGCCCACACCTGGTCTGACTTTCTCAACATCATGCTACCCCTGGTGGACAATAAAGTTTTATTGTATTTTATTGTATTGTATGCTCCAGCTCGGGCTCACAACATATCAACGGCAGAGATTCTGGTTTCCCATCTCCAGTGGCGTTCGCCAGGGCTTCGTGGCTGCTCCTGACCTCTTCAACTGCATCATTGACTGCCTGATGTCCAGAGTTTGCAAGCGGGTACTCGGAGTATCCTTTGGCAACTACCAGCTGACTGACCTGGCGTACATCGATGATACCATCCTGCTCAGCACATCCTACAACCAGCTGAGAGACACTCTGAGCATATACAGTGAAGAAGCAGAGAAATTTGGCCTTTGAGTGAGCTGGACAAAAACCAAGTTTATGTATGTCGGTGATGGACCCGATTCACCACCCCTGCAGCTTGACAACAACATTGTAGAGTCATTCAATAACTTTGTGGGGTCCATAGTGACAGACCTAAAATCTAATCTAAAACCAGAGATTATCTGCAGAAGAGCCTTGGCAGCAACAACTCTGCAGACTCACTTGTTTGAGAAGGAGTTGATGTCATCCAGGCTTCGTCTGTCCTGATGGTGGTGAGATGGAGAAGAGGCGATGCTGCTCAGGTTGTATCTGTTAGAGTAGTGGAGAAGAGGATGTGTTTACTCTTCCTCCCTTTAACACATGCTGCAGATTAGTTTTGTGCCTCGTAGTCCCTGTGCGTTCTCATCTCACAGGTATCCATGGATCCAGTCTACCTGGTGGAGTAGTGGTTGTGCAGACCAGTCAGGCTTCATCTTCTGGTTCTGAGTGACGTGGTGGTGATGAGGTCATCCTGCGGAGGTTTCTCCTGTTTGGTGTGGTGGAGAGGAAGACGTGCTGCTCAGGCTTCTTCTGGTTGGCATGGTGGAGAGGACGACATGCTTCTCATCCTTTGCTGATAGCTTGATGATGCTCTTCATCCCCTTGGACACTCTCATACAATTCTATATATACACACTGTATATTAGCTGTTGTTATATTGAGTTGGACATTTCCATACAATTTTGTATGTTAGTGTTAATGTGTTTTCATTGTTGTTATTCTGTACACATGGCATCTATTGCACGTCTGTCCATCCTGGAAGAGGGATCCCTCCTCTGTTGCTCTTCCTGAGGTTTCTTCCGTTTCTTTTTCCCTGTTAAAAGGTTTTTTTTGGGGAGTTTTTCCTTAGTCGATGCGAGGGTCATTGTAAAGGACAGAGGGTGTCATATCCTGTACAGATTGTAAAGCCCAATGAGGCAAATTCATAATTTGTGATATTGGGCTATACAAATAAAGTTGACTTGACTTGACTTGACTCTCTGGAAACCACTCTGGCAACACCAAACCCTCTCATGCAAAACAAAGCTTCAGATCTATAATTCAACAGTACTCTCCATCATGCTTTACGGCTCGGACTTGGCCCTTAAATAAGATTCTGGCTGCAAGACTAGATGGATTTGACAGCAGAGCTCTCAGAACCACTGAGAACTTCAGGTGGCCTCAGAGGGTTTCCAATGAACGACTTAGAGCCTGGACGCGCCAGCCCAGAGCATCTTGCCTTGTCGCATCTTGCCTTGTTGCACCTGCTGACTCAGCCATGTCCTCCGCCTTCCTCCTGACCCTCCGCCGAGAGCCATTCTCCAGTTTGACCCATGGGCTGCAGACTGCAGACGATCACAAGGCAAGCCCTGGACACAATGGCTCGATGTCATTGTGGGTGACCTCCAACAACACGGAGTTGCTGTCGAGGATGTAGAACAGCTGGCTCAAGACCGCCAGTGCTGGAAACAACTTGTTCATCTGATTGGTTCAATGCACAAGGACGGGGCACACCTCTCCTCGCAGGAGGGATAAAGGAAGGAAGGAAGGTGCTCAGACTCCTTCTCTGCCAGAGAGGTGACAGTAGAGCTGGCCTCCATAGCCAGTGATTGGACCACCTTCGGCCACTACCCTGTTCACACTGCACCCGACCCACTTGGCCCCTCCTACAGGTGGTGAGCCCATGAGAAGGTGGACCCACGTTGCCTCTTGGGACTGTGCCTGGACAGGCCCCATGGGTGCAGGCCTGACCACCATCCACTTGCCATCAAGCTCCACCTCAAAGCCTGGTTCCAGACAGGGGCCCAAGTCAAGGCAAGGGAAAGAGAGAAACACTGAAATTTCTCATCTTAGGGCTTTTTTGTCTGGTCCCTCACCGAGGAACTGTTTGCCCTGGGTCACCCTGTCAGGGACTTAAAGCCCCCAACAACATCATTCCTAAGGTCGTTGGGACACACAAACCCTTCCACTATAAGGTGACAGCTCAAGGAAGTGACATGAAAGAAAAATTTTTGTTCCAGCTGACGTTAGTTAAAAAATGTAAAGATGATGATGTAAGGCTGCTGCAGCCACACCATTAATTACAGCCTCCAGAAATGTTTTATAATTACAGACTTATGGAATGTAATAATAGTTGTGTCTCATTTAATTACTCTGACATTAATGTAAACAGCGTCATGATGAGTTCACAGACCTCAGCATTTCCTCCATAGCGTGACCTCAGCTGGAACAAAGCATCTCATTGGTCTAATAGTCCTGAAATGGAAGTAAATGATGGTGTGAAACAGCTTTAAATGTGGTCAGATGTTGAACCAGCTGATGTCACAGTAATATTAATATTAAAATATTAACTAGTGTTAAACTTCTCAGCAGGAAAGCAAAGCAGCAGCTGCTCCACAATAACTAAACTAACTAACTGAACATTCTGGAGGGATTTCAACGACGACTATTGATCACTGTTAGCACTTCTAGCCTGGGAATCTCTGGTGCTGCTTACTGATGAATATGGAAATATTATATTTGGAATACAACTTTTAGTTCCACTGAATTCCAAACTGACCTTTGAGTTGACGTACATCGTGTTTGTGTATATGAAACATTTAATACCTTTCTGTTCTCACAATGAAATACATTTGATTTTTATCATATAATAAACAGTGTTTAACAGATTTATTATCCTCTATCCAGTGCCAGGTTTTTACCACCACTGCTCTAAATTAACATTATTACTGATAACCAGAATATTTACTGTTTCTGTAATGGTTAATCCACCAATATGTGCAAGCTCTTTAATCAAAATGATGTCATTAATGATAAAATATAATTATTGTTGTTATCCTGGCATTTTCAATTTTACTGTTTTACAAAAAAAGCAGAAAAAATATCAAAGCACATTATTGTTATTTTTTGATTGAGGTGTTAAATTCCAGCTATTTTCTTCTTCCCAGACACTTTGAATACATAGTTTTTAAGGAAGTAACTGTTGTATTCTTTGTGGATAATTGTTGTCTTGTTTAATTACTCTGATAATGAAGTAACTATTATTCCATTCCATAAGTCTGTAATTATAAAATACTTCTGTGACAATGGAGGCTGTAATCAAAAGTGTGGCTGCAACAGCTATACATCGTCATCTTTACATCTTTCAACTGTTGCAGCGTTCTCATAAACTATATAAAGAGGAAGTTCTCTGTCAGCTGCCAGACATCAGCTGCTTCTTCCTCGCTGTGTCCTCACCACCTCAGAAAAAGGTAAGATTTCACCTCTTTCATTTAATTTATTAGCATCATTTCATCTATTTTCATTTGCTATGATTCAGATTTATTCCTCATAATTCATTCACAGTTTAGACAAAATGGTTTATAGAGAACATTTTAAACATTAGTTAAATTGTATTGATGATGATGATGATAAATGTGATACTGTATCTATTGTACCACCCTGAACTACTGTATTTTATTGTGTTGTATATTTTATGATCATGCTACACTGCTGTACTACATATCATGTCATGTAATCTAACATTATTCACTTTATTTTATCGCTTATATCTCATAATATATGTATAATAATACACCATTTTTCCTATAGTTTGTTAATGTTATAGATTTGAGTATGATGTTAATCACTTTAACTTTTCATTTCTGTGTCCAAATACTCTGCATAGTATTCTACTTTCTATTGTCAGTGATCAATAACAGTAGTAGAAGTAGTATCAGTAGTACTAACAGCAGTGGCAGTAGTAGTAGTAACAGTAGTATTGGTGGTATTAGAAGGAGTAGTAATAGTATCAGTAGTACTATTTTTATTTTATTTATTTAACGCTTTTTTTTACCAGGTAAGTCAGTTGAGAACGAATTCTCATTTTCAATGACGACCTGGGTGTAGAGGCAACTCCGATGACGAGATAATAAAAACATTTAAAAGATATATATGAAAAAACAGAGAGTACATACATAGACCAGAGCAACAGTACAAGAATATGACAAGTGTGAACAACTAGAAGCAAGTGCAAAGATGTTAAGGGATGTAATAAGTTTTTAAAAGTGGTGAGTGAAATGAGAGAGGTCAGCTTTCAAGAGTTTTGAACGTGATTTCAATCATTTGCAGCAGAAAACTTGACAGAGGTGCGACCAAAGGATGTCCAGGCTTTGGGTATGATGAGATTGATAAAGCTGCCTGAGCACAGACTACAGGTGGAGTTGTGAGTTTTGAGAAGGGACTGGAGATATGAGTTTTACAAATGAGGGATTAAATAATGAACAGAAACCAGTGTGTTTGCCTGCAAGAGTGGAGTGAAGGCCAGTTGAACTGAGAGTACAGGTGACAGTGGTGAGTGCTGAATGGATCTCCAGCAGCATGGTAAATGGCATCCAGTTTGTGAAGGAGTGTGTTTGAAGCTGACCTGTATGCTATGTCACTATAATCCATAATTGGGAGGACTGTCATTTTAACCAGGAGCTGTTTAGCAGAGTGTGTGAAGGAGGATTTGTTACAATAGAGAAAACCAATCTGGAATTTGATCTGAGAGTTGGAGACAGATTTTTAAGCCAGGATTCTGAGATAACCAGGATATCAGGACTTGCAGTAAAATCAGTAATTTTAGGAAGGAGACTCTGTATATTTACATGCATCAGTCCAAGGTTTTTGCAATTACAGAAACAATCAAAAGTTAATGTGTAAGGGTCCTCCAGGTCTACCTTGATGTATGGAAACTGTGGTGATTAACATGTTACGTGACTGGTCATTTGCCATAAATGTAATTTTCAGGAGAGGTTAAACTTAACAGGAGCCTAGTGTAAGAACATGGGTTTTAATAAGGAAAGGTATTATTGTGTATTTAATTCTGTGTGTTTCGGGGCAAATAAATAAATCAGGGGAGGGGAAAATATCGGGAGAGGATGACACGCCCAACCCGTCGGAGTTTGGAGGACACAGCCAGCAGGATTATTCTATGAATTTACACAGGAGAAATATAACATAAACTGAAAACGGATTATCAACCAACCGGATTACTGCATGCCCGCGATTCAGATGCCAAACGGGTCAGGTGAGATGCATAGGTACGCTGCTCGTTTTGTTTTTTTATTGTGACTTAGGGTAACGACCACTTTTCCACCTGTCAAAGGGAGAATTATTTTAATACTTTTTTTTAGGACTAATTTTTCCATGGACACTTTAAGTGGGGATTTGTCATGTGAACTGTGGGGACATTTTGGTTATTGTGAGTCTTGGCCAAATGTTTGTTTGTATCGGAAGTTGTCCTGTAAGGCCATGATGCTGATTATGCGAACCAGGAAAACAGAGTTTGAAAACAGTGGAGACTGGGGATGATGAAGGCAACATTTTGACCACAGTTGGGCAGCTAGAGGAGCAAGTGCTGCTGTCAGATAGAAGTGGGGCAGACAGAGCTGTGGTTGGAATGTGATAAAAATGTGATATGGCCGACACCTAGTTATGTAACTATCCAAATAACTCCACAGTTGCTCACATTTGTTTTGTATGGCTGTGAGGTATTATTATGAATTTGGTTATAATGGCTGAAGAACAGAACATTCTGAACTATGGATGTTGTCTAACTGTCGTCTATACTTTAACCTCAGCTTCAACACTCTGCTGGTTTCTTTGAGATCCTCTGTGCCTTGGTTTTCCCACAGTGCTTTGGTTAGAGGAAGATTCTACTAGCAGTAGTCACAATAGTATCAGCAGTACTAACAGTAGTACTAGCAGTACCAGCAGTAATAGTATCAGTAGTATTAGCAGTACTAGCAGTAGTAGTTTTTTGTCATTACTTATTTTGTATTAATATCTTTCCATATCTTCAGATGCTGTCTGGTCTTCACTTTGCTTTGTTGGTCTGTTTGGCCGGTGGGCTGCTGCCTGCAGGAGTGAACGCAGAAGTGAGTAACAAATACACAAATACTGTGTATAAGTATTTTTCAGAACCCAGTATTACCCAGTATTACTGTTGAACATGGTACAACATGAACTGCTGAACATGAACATGGTTGAAAGGAAGCTTTATCACTTCCTTTTGATATGGATGGATGGATGGATGGATCAATCAGTGCTGTTTTACTGTAGTTTTTTATGTAAATGTTAAATGTATATCTAGATCTATATCTATACTTCTACAGAGCCTTTCTAGTCTTCATCCATTCACACTTCATCCATTCACACAGAGGCTGCCATGCTCCAGGACTATAATTAAACTGCCTGTATAAACGTTAAAAGCTAAATTCTGATTTTTAAACTTCTTCTCAGTATTATCAGTATGGATGGCCTAAAGAAAGTTATCCAGGGCCAAGGGGATATACTCCATATGGATCTTCATCCTACTACCCAGAGAAAGATAAAAGCTACTGCTGCCCAGGTCAGTTCAGTATCTCTGACTGATTCCAGTGCTCTCATCATATTTATCTTGTTTTATTCATCTGGAGATGAACTTTATCTCTTTTGTGTTTCAGCTCGCTGCCCTTCTGGTTGGTTTGAGCTCGGCTATTACTGCTACTCCTACTATGACAAGCCAAAGAATTGGCACGATGCAGAGGTACAGCCATTGCCATAGTTGCCATAGTTACCATAATAAAGGAAAATACAGGGTTGAACTGTTTCAGAAAGTACTAATACCAAATCATGAAAATACTGTATTAGAGTAAAAGTTCAGCATTGAAATGGTTTCTTCAGTAGAAGTATGACCAGTAAAATGTAGTTTTTGAGGTATTAAAACTGATACTGATTCAACTATGATACTGTTATATCTGTTAACATTATTACTAATGAATCAACATCATTAACATTATTAAATCTGGAACAATCAAATGGTTTGATAGGGTTAGACTGTTAAACTGTCAGTGGACTGACTGATTAAATTGTTTCAGCTATACTTGAACTGTTGGGAAATTTAACTCACATGAAACCATCATGTTTTAGAAACTCTTCATGTTTTTGTACTGAAGTCTTACTTTGTAATTAACAAATAGTGGCATGAATCCAAAATACGAAAAAATCGGATTCCACTACGGCAGAATAAACAGATTGTTTTGTTGGTGACTTTTACAAATGTTCCTAGTTTTTATATGAAACTGTCATATTAAAGAAGCTTCTTATTGTCTCGGTCAGTACCACTGCCTGTCCTTGGGTGCAAATCTGGCCTCCATCCACAAGGAATACGACAGTTACTACCTCAAAAACTACATGTACAAAGTGTCCGGTTCCAAGAAACCTACCTGGATCGGAGGTCATGACGCTGTGACGGTGAGACTTTTACCATCATTTTCATCCTTTTATCATGTAGCTGTTTTTAGTGTGATTATCTTTTTATTGTCATTTTGTTCCAGATAGAGAATAAACTAAACCATAAACAGTTCAGCACTTAATTAATCTGTTGAGATTTGGTGACTGTGTGTGGAGGTTTCCAGCATCTTTTTGGCAGCAGTAATGCCCGTTGGGAGAACACGTCTGTTCAGACATGTTAGTTTCAGTGGGGTAGTATCATTGAAGAGTATCACAGTGGGAGAGCATGGCACAGTTGTACCCAGAACATCAGAAAGAGCAGCACAAACCTCCCAGAAAACCCTCACATCCCTGCATTCCCAGAACATCTGCATGTAGGAACCCATGAGTCCATCTGTGCACAGGTTACAATTCAGGGATGAGAAGTGTTTCATGAGATAGGCCCTCCTTGGAGCGAGGTGGTGGTTTGTTTTATTTATATTAAAACAGCAAATAATGGTAAATATTTAAGTGAAAAACTCATCTTAAAAGACCAGAACTGGTTTGGAAGATTTGTTGTAGCTGCCAGATTGATCAATTATTCTGCTTTCAGGAGGGCAAATGGATGTGGAGTGATGGATCTAAATTCAACTATGGAGGCTGGGGTCCGTCAAAGAAATCAGACCCACTGAAGAACTGCCTTTACATGAACCATGCTGGTAAATAAAACACTTTAAATATCATGTCCATCAAATAACAACAATGATGCAACAAAACACCCTATCTCAATCTGAAAGATAATAAGCTAGACATTTAAATAATATTAAAATGAAGTAATGAGTGTAACTGTCTCTACAGAGTACGGCTGGAAAGATGAGAAGTGTGACATGACCCTTCCTTACCTGTGCAGCAAGTACAGAAGATATGAAGAATATTACTATTAAACATTGTCTGTTACACTTATTTGCTTTTTTCTGTGACAGATGTTTGGATCGATACCACTTTGGTGTCTGAAAGTGAATTTTATTTTATTACCATTATTATCCAAAACATTCCTTCTTTTCTTCTTTTCTTTATCAAATGATCACCTGAGCATTACACAATAAAAAACATATTGTGAAAAACTCACTGTTTTTCCTGACTGTTGTTCTTTAAAGTGACAAAATCAAATCCATAAGCAGCAGTGAGCAACTTTCAGCTTCAGTGTTTTCAGTGTGTTGAGCTCTCAGACTCACTGTTAACCTGCCACTCTTTTCTTTTGCCAACATGTCACTCAAAGTTTATTATTACACTCTGGTTAAATGTTACTAGACACATTCAAATACAACATGTACAATTCAGGCACTTTCAATCACCCAAATAATAAGATCAACTTTGTCATAAATCTTGGAAGGTTGGTGCATGGAAGGGTCAGAGGGGTGCTTGTGGTCCATTAGGTACTTGGTTTATTGAATATGTAGTCCATATTATAGATAGAGGTAGGATAAATAACATTAATAATAATACTGAGTGTCATGTTAATGTGTTGTTGTGGTTTTATTATTGTTAATTCCTGCCAAATGATTGTATTATTGATAGAATCCTCATGGTAAACGATATGGCCTAACTTGCCCTGTTCGGCCCAATTGGACGAAGTTATTTAAGGAAGTTCAATCAGGACAGACTAATAGGATGAAAAGAGAGAGGTGGAAGGTGTCAAGTCAAGTCAAGTCAATTTTATTTGTATAGCCCAGTATCACAATTTACCGATTTGCCTCGAGGGCTTTGCGATCTGTACAGGATATGACCCCCTCTGTCCTTTACAAATGACCCTCACATCACCTAAGGAAAAACTCCCCCCATAAAAAAACCCCTTTTAACAGGGAAAAAGAAATGGAAGAAACCTCAGGAAAAGCAACAGAGGAGGGTGCCCTTTTCCAGGATGGACAGACGTGCAATAGATGCCATGTGTACAGAATAACAACAACGAAAACACATTAACACTCCTTAGTTATGCTGCTATAGGTCTAAGCTGCCTAACCTGGGGACTTCCTCTGACAACAATGAGCCTGTCTCCTTCTTCATTTGGATGCCTCCATTAAGTCATTTTACTAACTCGCCTTCTTCCCTGGAGTCCTTGTGATTTTTCACCTCCCAGGTGTTTGCGAGCTGAGGCTACTTGGTGGTAAGGAGGTGGTGTCATCCAGGCTTCTTCTGTTTGGCAAGATGGAGAAGAGGCAATGATGCTCAGGTCATATCTGTTACAGTAGTGGAGAAGAGACAAGAGTTGCAGATTAGTTTTGTGCCTTGTAGTCCCTGTGCATTCTCGTTTCACAGGTATCCATGGATCCAGTTTACATGGTGGAGTAGAGGTCTGACAGACCAGGCTCCCTGTGGTGACGACAAGGACCTCTAGCTGAGGCTTCTATTGTTTGGTCATCCCCTTGGACATTTTCATACAATTCTATATGTATTAACTGTTGTTAGATCTCTCCTCTGTTGCTCTTCCTGAGGTTTCTTCCATTTCTTTTTCTCTGTTAAAAGGTTTTTTTTGGGGAGTTTTTCCTTAGTCCATGTGAGGGTTGTTCGTAAAGGACAGGGTGTCATATCCTGTAAAGATTGTAAAGCTCTGTGAGGCAAAGTCTTAATTTGTGATATTGGGCTATACAAATAAAATTGACTTTACTTGACTTGACATATAACAGAATAGATATAGAATTGTATGAAAGTGTCCCAGAGGATGAAAAGCATCATAAAGCTGTCTGCAATGGATTCTGAGCAGCACACCTTCCTCTCCACCATGCCAACCAGATGAAGCCTGGGCAGCACGTCCTCCTCTCCACCACACCAAACAGGAGAAGTCTCAGCAGGATGTCCTCATCACCACCACGTGTACCAAAACACGAAGCCTTGTCTGTCCAACCTCTACTCCACCAGGTAAACTGGATCCATGGATACCTGTTAGATGAGAACGCACAGGGACTACGAAGCACAAAACTAATTTGCAAAATGTGTTAAATGAGAAGGAAACACATCCTCTTCTCATCTACTCTAACAGATATGACCCGAGCAACATTGCCTCTTCTCCATCTCACCAAACAGAAGAAGCCTGGATGACACCACCTCCTTCCCACCAAGTAGCCTCACCTTACCAGTCCTATATTTGTTGCTTTAGTCTTTGAAGTACAATAAATGCTCCAAACTGACTTTCACTCTGTGTATTTCACTTTTTGAAGTCCTTTGAACAATTCAGCTACACTTTGACTCATCTAACTTTGGGTTTAAATGGTAGTTACATTTTTCAGTTATAGTTTCACTTGTTTTATTTTTTTTCACCTTAAAAGTGTTGTAAATGTTCTTACTTACTTTCATTCAGTTTATTTCACTTTTTAAAGTGCTTTAAACTATTTGGCTATACTTTGACTCGTGCAACTTTCATTTTTGTTTGGCCATATTTTCACTTGTTTTAATATTTTTTTTCCCTGTCAGAAATGAGGCAGAAATGAGTTTGTCTTTTATACAGCTGGGAAACAGCCCTGCAAGAACCTAAATAGCTGTCACAGATCAGAGAGGGCCCACAGAATCACCAGGCAGGAATAAGACAAAGACTAAAACTTTACTGAGTCTTCTCAGTAGAACAGGGTACAGTCCGTTGCAGGGGTCAAAACCAAGAGTCAAGCAGATCAGGCAGAGGTACAAAGGTAGCAGGCAAAAACACAAACCAGAAGAACAGGCACAGGTCAAAAATCCGAGGGGCAAGACAGGAAAATGGGCGAGATATGAAGCAGGCATGAGCACAAACAACTATCTGGCAAACATCAGGGAGAAACTGACTGGTATAAGTATTGAGAGGAGAATGGGTGGATGAGTAACAGGGGTGATGGCTGAGCAGGCTGGTCACAGATTGGCTGACATTCAATGTAGGGTGAGAGTAGCTGGGCGTGGAGAGAGTATTGGAGGGAAAAGCCGGCAGGAGCTGACTGGATGAGCAGAGGGGTGTGTGCAGGAGGAGCAGCAGCAGGGTGGGCAAGGAAGCTCCAGCAGAGTCCATGACAATAGCTACGTATCTGAGGGCAGCATGGGCACAGCGATGGCCTCATCTGTAAGTTCAAACACAAAGCATGTACATCCACATGTGAAAACTCAAATTTGTATATAAATTCTCTTCTCCGCACTTCTCCCATGAGGACCGATGCAAAGTCTCAAATTTCATGTGCCATGACATTAACATGGCACACAAGTTTTATGGCAAAAACCCCAGGACATCAGAGAACAGGAAAGTATGTGACATCATTTGTGATAGCATCACATGGGGCAACAAGGAAGAGGAAGGCTGTGGAAGAAGACAAGGAGGAGGAGGACGAGGACAAGGAGGATGGCTCAAGTGAAGAGGATGACAAGGACGAGGAAAAGACTTCACAGCAGTCCGTCACCAGGCTACAGGACAAGATTGGGATTATTTCCCAAAAGGTGAGAGAGCCTATTGGGAAAAAAAGAGAGGCCCAATTTATGAGGTACATATAAAAGCAGGATTGTTTTCTGTTGTGGTTAATTCATTTTTCTGCATATTCTGAAAGATTTTCTTGTTTTTGTACTAGAAGTGCTGTTTTATGTGCTGTGTTTTACTAAACTATATGTTCTATTTTAATTGTTTGCTGTGGTGTCTTAATTATTCAGCATGTTCTTAAATATTTGTATCATCTTTTGTTAGACTAAAATTGTTATTTTAATTGTTTGCCCTTGTGTCCAACATATTTTAAATGATACTCTGTCTGTTTTGTCCACTTCAAATCCAAGGTTTTTCTCTTGGATCTCTGAATGGTCAAAATTAACAATTGTGCGATCTGCTTCATTTTTGCATCAAGAATTCACTGTGGTGTTAGGAGCATAATTCAAATTCAAATTTAAGGTGTCCATTTCACATTCCCGAGTCCCCATTCCCATTTCCATTTCCATCAAATGGCCTAGTCCATTTCCAAGAAGTGATGGTAATTTAGGTGTGTGAAATGGACAACTCAGGACAAGTAGTAATAATGGGAACCCGGTATGTGGAATGGAAAACATTCAAAAAATTGTAGAAAATCAAACAAAAGGACTTGGGCACATAGATAGACAGTGAAACTGCAGCAAATCTATTTGCATTGATTTTCTACATTTTTTTGAAAGTTGTCCATTTCACATCCCCAGTAAGTTTCAGCAAGTTTCAGTATCATAACACTTAGCTTTATGGCGTTATTAATGTTCAAACATTGTCCATTTCAAATCCCGGTTCCCCATTCTGAACTCTTGGTGGTGGATTGGATTTTTGCATCAGAATGCTCTCAAGGTACACTATTGATGTGCAGTGTTTGGAGGAAATGGGATGTCGATATTTTAGCCAAATTTGACATGTACACCAAGAGTCCCATAATGGACAAAAATTCTGTGTTCTCTGATTGGCTAAATCTTTTCACATTCAATTAAGCTTGCCAAGAGGGGTCTGCAATTGAAGTTTCAGCATTATCACACTTAGCTTTATGGAGTTATTAACGTTCAAATATTGTCCATTTCCAAATCTCTGGATCCCCCATTCTCACTTCTTGGAGGTGAACAATTTGCAAGCTAGAAAACCACCATACTCCTGTCAATCAAACTTAACAAGATGGTCAAAGTAGGATGTTTAAGTTTAGAAAACCAGCCTAGAGGTTTGGGCTGTAGAAGAGATAAAAATGGAAATCATGAATACTTTTCCGACCTCCTTCATCTTCAGTCTGAAGTTTAAGCATTTTGAAAGGAACTTGGTGTTCAAACTGCAACTTGCTAGGACTTCTTAATTCTTCAAATTATTATGCAAACTGTACTTAAAAGGTGTCTATTTGACAAATGATTAGAGAAGTGAAATATTCAACAATTAATAAAAAACAAATCAGGAAAACGTTATACAATGCTCATATTTCTGTGCCTACCTCCCATGATAATGCTGTATCTCTGTGCCAAGTTTTGAGGAAATGTGAGTGTAGAGGCAAAAAACATTTTTTTTAACTTTTGTTTCAGTTCTAAGTCCTATTTTCCTATTTATTTTTTGTGTGTTTCCAAAACATTCCTGGGAGAGTGTCTGTTTACTGTTGCCAGCCATTTATTGTAAAATAACATAATACAGAAATAAAGATGCAGGTAATGTAAAGTATTTGGTACAAGTGTTTCCAAACGAAGGAACAGGTTGCAGGAAGACCAAAACACCTCTCCATTCATGTCCCCGTGAATCACAGACCAGCGGTCAATGACGGTATGAGCTGACCAGCCTTGTCCCAGTAATGTGCTGGCAGCAGCCTTATAAAAGGTAGTATTTGTTTTCACCTATAGAGGGCACTCTCACACATTATCAGAAATAGAAATATAATTAGATCATTCAAAAAAGAAACTTTAATGCGGCTCCTATAATGAGGATATTGATATTTCGGCCAAATCTGCTATGTCGACCGAGACTCATCCATCCATACATCCATTATCTACCGCTTATCCTCATAGGGCAGCGGGGGGGGGGGCTGAAGCCTATTGGAGACCTACTAAGTCTCCAGTTCATCACAGGACACATAGAGACAGACAACCACTCACATTCACATTCACACCTACGGTCAATTCAAATTAGCCAATTAACCTAATCCCCATGCATGTTTTTGGATGGTGGGAGGAAGGCCAGGTATGACAAGGAGAGAACCCACGCAGACATGAGGAGAACATGCAAACACCACACAGAAAGGCCCCGGGCCGGGAATCAAACCTCTATTTACTGTGAGGCGACACGACCATGCTGCTCTAGCCAAGTATTGCCCAAGTAAAATGTTTCACTATTTTTTATGAATTTCTGAAAGTTGTCCATATCACATCTCCGAGTCCCCATTCACGTTTCCAGCAAATGGATGAGTCCATTTACAGAAAAAAGAACAGGGACTCTGGGATGAGAAATGGACAATTTTCAAAAATGTACATAAAATCAACGAAGAGTCTTCATATTTTGTTTTGTATATTTAACTAGGCTGGTCCATATCGATCGATTAGCCAAGTTCGAGCAACAACAGCTCTTTTGAATTGGAATGCTCTTGGTATCCCAATTCAGGTATCAGAACAGTAAATGAAAAAAGTGGATTATCGTGATGAAACGAGTGAGTTTGGTTTCACTTGTTCAGACAGAAGAAGCTGAAAGTTGCTCACTGCTGCTTCTGGATTTGATTTTGGGAGAGAGCTCTTTATTTTATTTGTCACTTTAAAGAACAACAGTCAGGTACAGAGAGCGAGTTTTTCACTATGTCTTTTATTGTGTAATGATCAGGTGATCATATGATAAAGAAAAGAAGGAATGTTTTGGATAATAATAGTAATGGATAAAATTTACTTTCAAACACCAGAGTGCTATAGATCCAAACATCTGTCACAGAAAAAAAGCAAATAAGTGTAACAGAATACTAATAGTAATAGTAATATTCTTCATATCTTCTGTACTTGCTGCACAGGTAAGGAAGGGTCATGTTACACTTCTCATCTTTCCAGCCGTACTCTGTAGAGACAATTACACTCATTACTTCATTTTGATATTATTTTAATGTCTAGCTTATTATCTTTTTTTCTGTTTTTGATGCATCATTGTTGTTATTTGATGGACATGATATTTAAGGTGTTTTATTTACCAGCATGGTTCATGTACAGGCAGTTTCTCAGTGGGTCTGGTTTCTTTGACGGACCCCAGCCTCCATACTTGAATTTAGTTCCATCACTCCACATCCATTTGCCCTCCTGTAAGAGAAGGATTGGTTTAAAGTCAAAGTGAAATCAGAATAATTGATCAATCTGACAGCTACAACAAATCTTCCAAACAAGTTCTGGTCTTTTAAGATGAGTTTTCACTTAAATATTCACCATTATTTGCTATTTGAAAGCAAATAAAACCACCACCTCACTCCAAGGAAGGCCTATCTCATGAAACACTTGAAACACACTCATCCTTGAATTGTAACCTGTGCACTGATGGACTCATGGGTTCCTACATGCAGATGTTCTGGGAATGCAGGGATGTGAGGGTTTTCTGGGAGGTTTGTGCTGCTCTTTCTGCAGAATAATTGATCAATCTGACAGCTACAACAAATCTTCCAAACCAGTTCTGGCCTTTTAAGATGAGTTTTTCACTTAAATATTCATCATTATTTGCTGTTTCAATACAAATAAAACAAACAATCATCTGCAACAAAATGACAATAAAAAGTTAATCACACCAAAAACAGCTACATGATAAAAGGATGAAAATGATGGTAAAAGTCTCACCGTCATGGCGTCATGGCCTCCAATCCAGGTAGGTTTCTTAGAACCGGACACTTTGTACATGTAGTTTTTGAGGTAGTTACTGTCGTATTCTTTGTGGATGGAGGCCAGATTTGCACCCAAGGACAGGCAGTGGTACTGACCGAGACAATAAGAAGCTTCTTTAATATGACAGTTTCATATAAAAACTAGGAACATTTGTAAAAGTCACCAACAAAACAATCCGTTTATTGGAAATATTACTTTGTGTATTCTGCCATGGTCGAATCTAATGTACTCGTGTTTTGGTTTCATGCCACTATTTGTTATTTAAAGTAAGACTTTAGCACAAAAAAGCACATGAAGAGTTTCTAAAATATGATGGTTTCAAATGAGTGAGGGTGTATTCACACCTGCCTTGTTTTGTTCACTTAAAACAAACTCAAGTTTGTTTCCTCACTTGGGTCAGACCTTTTTGGCCGATATACAATCACTCGGACCCAAACAAGCAGACCGAGACCCAGCTGAGGAGGTGGACTCGGAGCGGAGCGCTGGTGTGCTTCATTTCAGGTGTGAAAGCAGCACGACCTCGATCCGACCCAGTTGCAAAAATGTTTTTTGGGTTTGACAGGCTCCAGTCAATAATTTGATCTCACATCTCCAAATAGCCCACCTGCTCTGTCTTCTGTACAGTAGACCTGTTGTTACTGTAGCATTGTTGGACATACTGTGCATGAGAGCTCTCCCTCTCAACTGTTTTGCTACACGTCATAGTTGCAAAATTACGAGCATGATATTATAAAAATCATGTTGCATCAAACAGTCTTGATGCTCGAACATTTCTGCAAAAAGCTGTAACTGTATAAACCATATTACTATAAGGATAATGTAAAAAGTAGGCCTCCGTGTTTACGTTCACTTTTGTGCTTCCTGCTTTACCCCGCCCACCGTCAATTGTATCACTCAATGTTGTATGCCTTACATACAGGATTCATGCAAAGGAAATCTCCTTTGTATGAGACTTGTATGTGAAGCATTCAACAGTGAAACCTGATATAAGATCCTGAGTAAATTTAAAAATAATGAAATGATTTGGGTATTTATCAGAATAGTATTTGACAGTAATGATACATACATAATATCCTCATACTTCTTTTAATTATCTTGTATGAAATGAATGCAAAAATGGCCACTTTCAACAGTAAATCATATACTATTCATGAATTTCGGTACATTTGTAATAATTTTTTTTTCTGTTTCTTTTACGTGTGGGATGGTATTAGTTTTGGTTTATTATCAGCACTTTCTGAAATACTTCAAACCTGGTATTAGCTTTTCTTATTGTAACTATGGCAACAGCTTTACCTCTGCATCGTGCCAATTCTTTGGCTTGTCATAGTAGGAGTAGCAGTAATAGCCGAGCTCAAACCAACCAGAAGGGCAGCGAGCTGAAACACAAAAGAGATAAAGTTCATCTCCAGATGAATAAAACAAGACAAATATGATGAGAGCACTGGAATCAGTCAGAGATACTGAACTGACCTGGGCAGCAGTAGCTTTTATCTTTCTCTGGGTAGTAGTATGAAGAGCCATATGAAGGATATCCCTTTGGTCCGTGCCCTGGATAACTTTCTTTAGGCCATCCATACTGATAATACTGAGAAGAAGTTTAAAAATCAGACTTTAGCTTTTAATGTTTATACAGGCAGTTTAATTATAGTCCTGGAGCATGGCAGCCTCTGTGTGAATGGATGAAGTGTGAATGGATGATGACATGTAGTGGAAGACTAGAAAGGCTCTGTAGAAATAGAGGTATAGATATAGGTATACATTTAACATTTACATAAAACAGTACAGTAAACAACACTGATTGATCCATCCATCCATCCATCCATAACAAAAGGAAGTGATAAAGCTCTTGTACTTGATGTGTTCAGACCAGGTACCATGTTCAACAGTAATACTGGGTAATACTGGGTTCTGAAAAATACTTATACACAGTATTTGTGTATTTGTTACTCACTTCTGCGTTCACTCCTGCAGGCAGCAGCCCACCGGCCAAACAGACCAACAGAGCAAAGTGAAGACCAGACAGCATCTGAAGACATGGAAAGATATTAATACAAAATAAGTAATGACAAAAAAACTACAACTAATATTATGCAGAGTATTTGGACACAGAAATGAAAAGTTAAAGTTATCAACAAACTCAAAACTATAACTTATATATAAAACTAACAGATAAAATGATTTCTATTAATCATTATTATTATTATTAAGTATTATGTAGTACAGCAGTGTAGCATGGAATGAGTAAAATACAATAGTTTAGTGGTATAAAATTTATCCTTATGGATAGAATTTAAATAATATTTAAAATGTTCTCTATGAATCATTTTGTCTGAACTGTGAATGAATTATTAGGAATAAATCTGAATGATAGCAAATGAAAATAGATGAAATAATGTTAATAAATTAAATGAAAGAGGTGAAATCTTACCTTTTTCTGAGGTGGTGAGGACACAGCGAGGAAGAAGCAGCTGATGTCTGACAGCTGACAGAGAACTTCCTCTTTATATAGTTTATGAGAACGCTGCAACAACTGAAATATGTAAAGATGACCATGAGCTGCAGCCACACCTTTAATTACAGGCTCCGTTGCCACTGAAATATTTTTTAATTACAGATGTATAGAATGTAATAATAGTTGTGTCTCATTTAATTACTCTGATACTAAAGTAAACAGCGTCATGATGAGTTCAAAGGCCTCAGCATTGCCTCCACCTTATGGCCACAGCTCCGAGTGGCCACCTCTACAATGGAGGCATGGAACATCGCCCATTCGGACTCAATGTCCCCTGCCTCCCCTGGGACATGGTTGAAGTTCTGCCAGAGGTAGGAGTTGAAATTCCTTCTGACAGGAAATTCTGTCTGACGTTCCCAGCAGATCCTCACAATATGTTTGGCTTTGCCAGGTCAAACCAGCATCTTCCCCACCACCAGAGCCTGCACACCACCAGATGGTGATCCGGTCACAGCTCCACCCCTCTCCTCAACTGAGTGTCAAAGACTTGCAGCTGCAAGTCCGGTGATATGACTGTGATGTCGACCATCGAATTGTGTCTTGGTTCCAAATGTTGTGAATAATCCATGATGAGCGCAAAACTCCATAAACAACACCGCTCAGGTTCCGGTTGGGGGAAATTCCTCCCAACCATGCCTCTCCGGGTCTCACTATCATTGCCTACGTGAGCACTGAAGTCCCCCAGTAGAACGAGGAAGTCCCCAGAGGGAGGACTCTCCAGCACACCCTCCAAGGACTCCAAAAAGGGTGGGTACTTTGAATTGATGTGTGATGCATAGGCACACACAAGAGTCAGGACCCCTACCCGAAGGCGGAGGGAGTCTACCCTGTCGCCCACTGGTGTAAACCCCAATATAGAGGCACCAAGCCGGGGGGCAATAAGTATGCCAACACCTGGTCTGAATTTTTAAACCTCATGCTCCACCTTGGGCTCCTTCCCTGCCAGACGTGTGACATTCCACATCAATTGAGCTAGCCTCTGTAGCCAGGGATTGGACCACCATCGGCTGTCACCCAGCTCACACTGCACCGACCCCCTTGGCCCCTCCTACAGGAGTCCATGGGAAGGGGAACCCACATTGCCTCTTGGGGCTGTGCCTGGACAGGCCCCATGGGTGCAGGCCTGGCCACCATGCACTTGCCATCGAGCTCCACCTCAAGGCCTGGTTCCAGAGAGGGGCCCAAGTCCGGGCAAGGGAAAGACAGAAACAATTAAATTTCTCATCATCGCGGTTTTTGTCTGGTCCCTTACCGAGGACCTGTTTGCCCTGGGTGATCCTATCAGGGGCATGAAGCCCCCGACAACATAGCTCCCAGAGTCGTTGGGACACACAAACCCTCCCACCACCATAAGGTGACGGCTCAAGGAGGTGACATGAAAGAAAAATTTCTTTGATCCAGCTGATGTTAGTTGAAATATGTAAAGGTGATGATGTAAGGCTGCTGCAGCCACACCTTTGATTACAGCTTCCATTGTCACAGAATTATTTTATAATTACAGACTTATGGGATGTAATAATAGTTGTGTCTCATTTAATTACTCTGACATTAATGTAAACAGCATCATGATGAGTTCACAGACCTCAGCATTTCCTCCATAGCATGACATCAGCTGGAACAAAGAATATCACTAATCTAATAGTGCTGAAATGGATGTAAATTTTGGTATGACAAATTTAATAACTTTCTATTCTCACATCTTTCTTCAGCTTGAAAAGAAATGTGACAACTGAAGCTGAAGGAAGAGTCCTATCGGGCCTTTTCGGCCTGTGGGACTCTGGAGGCAGCTGATAGGTACCGGCAGCCTAAGTGGAATGTGGCTACGGTGATTGCTGAGGCAGCTCAGTGAGGCCATGGAAAACGACTTCTGGACGGCTTCAAGGAAATTCTGGTCCACCATCCGGCATCTCAGGAGGGGGAAGCAGTGCACCATCAACACTGCATATAGTGGGGATAGACGCTGCTGACCTCGACTCGTGACGTTGTGAGACGGTGGGGAGAATACTTCGAAGACCTCCTCAATCCCATCGACACACCCTCCAATAAGGAGGCAGAGTCTGGGGACCCCGAGGCAGGCTCTCCTATCTCTGGGGTTGCGGTCACTGAGGTGGTTAAAAAGCTCCTCCTCAGTGGCAGGGCCCCGGGGGTGGATGAGATCAGCTCTGGATGTTGTTGGACAGTCGTAGTTGACACGTCTCTGCAACATTGTGCGGACATCGGGGACAGTGCCTCTGGACTGGCAGACTGGGGTGGTGGTCCCCCTCTTTAAGAAAGCGGACAGAGGGTGTGTTCCAACTATAGGGGGATCACACTCCTCAGCCTCCCTGGTAAGGTCTATTCAGGGGTTCTGGAGAAGAGGGTCTGTGGGGAAATTGAATCTCAGATTCAGGAGGAGCAGTGTGGTTTTCATCCTGGCCTGGAACAGTGGGCCAGCTTTACACCCTCGGCACTGGAGGGTGCGTGGGAGTTTGCCCAACATGTGTTTTGTGGACTTCGAGAAGGCGTTCGACCATGTTCCTAGGGGAGTCCTGTGGGGGGTGCTCCGGGAGTATGGGGTACCGGCCCCCTTGGTACGGGCTGTTTGGTCCCTGTACAACCGGTGTCAGAGTTTGGTCCGCATTGCCGGCAGTAAGTCGGATTCATTTCCAGTGAGAGTTGGACTCCACAAAGGCTGCCCTTTGTCACCGATTCTGTTCATAAATTTTATGGACGGAATTTCTAGGCGCAGCCGAGGCACTGAGGGGGTCCGGTTTGGTGGCCTCAGTATCACATCCCTGCTTTTTGCAGATGATGTGGTTCTGCTGGCTTCATCAAGCCGCGATCTTCAACTCTCGCTGGAGCGGTCCGCAGCCGAGTGTAAAGTGGTTAGGATGAGAATCAGCACCTCCGAATCAGAGTCCATGGTACTCAGTCGGAAAAGGGTGGAATGCTCTCTCTGAGTCAGGGATGAGATCCTGTGCCTAATGGAGGAGTTTAAATACCTCAGTGTCTTGGTCAGGGGTGAGGGGAGAATGGAGTGGGAGATTGACAGACGGATTGGTGCAGCTTCTGCAGTGATGCAGACGCAGTATTGATCCGTCATGGTAAAGAGGGACCTCAGCCGAAAAGAGAAGCTCTCAATTAACCAGTCGATCTACATTCCTACCCTCACCGATGGTCACGAGCTGGTCGTAACCAAAACAACAAGATCACGGATGCAAGCGGCCAAAATGTGTTTCCTCCTCAGGGTGTCCGGGCTCTCCCTTAGAGATAGGGTGAGAAGCTCGGTCAGCCAGGAGGGGTTCAGAGTAGAGCCACTGCTCCTCTACATTGAGAGGAACCAGATGAGGTTGCTCGGGCATCTGGTCAGGATGCCTCCCCGGATGCCTCCTTGGTGAGGTCTACCAGGCACGTCCCACTGGCAGGAGACATCCCAGGTCATGCTGGAGAGACTGTCTCCTGGTTGGCCTGGGAACGCCTCGGGACCCCTCCGGAAGAGCTGGACGAAGTGGCGGCGGAGAGGGAAGTCTGGGCTTCCCTGCTTAGGCTGCTGCCCCTGCAACCCAACCCTGGATAAACAGAATAGAATGGATGGATGAATGGATCTATTCTCACATTGAAATGAAATACATCTGATTTTTATCATATTATAAACAGTGTTTAATAGATTTATTATCCTCCATCCAGTTTTTACCACCACTGCTCTAAATGAACATTATCACTGGTTACCGGGACATTTTAATGTTTCTGTAATGGTTAATACACCAGAAAAATGATATCTTTGATGTTAAAATATAATTATTGTTGTAATCCAGCAATTTTCAACTTTACTGTTTCACAAAAAAAAGCAGAAAAAAGTCAAAGCATATTATTATTATTTTTTGATTAAGATCAAATTAAATTCCAGCTATTTCCTTGTGCCTGGACACTTTAAATATGTGGTTTTTGAAGAAGTAACTGTTGTATTCTTTGTGGATAATTGTTGTGTTTTGTTTAATTACTCTGATAATGAAGTAACTATTATTCCATTCCGTAAGTCTGTAATTATAAAATATTTCTGTGACAATGGAGGCTGTAATTAAAGGTGTGGCTGCAACAGCCATACATCGTCATCTTTACGTATTTCAGCTGTTGCAGCGTTCTCATAAACTATATAAAGAGGAAGTTCTCTGTCAGCTGTCAGACATCAGCTGCTTCTTCCTCGCTGTGTCCTCACCACCTCAGAAAAAGGTAAGATTTTATTTAATGCATTACCATCATTTGATCTATTTTCATTTCCTATCATTCAGATTTACTTCTAATAGTTCATTCAGAGTTTAGACAAAATGATTAATAGAAATCATTTTATCTATTAGTTTTATATATAAGTTATAGTTTTGAGTTTGTTGATAACTTTAACTTTTCATTTCTGTGTCCAAATACTCTGCATAATATTAGTTGTAGTTTTTTTGTCATTACTTATTTTGTATTAATATCATTCCATATCTTCAGATGTTGTCTGGTCTTCACTTTGCTCTGTTGGTCTGTTTGGCCAGTGGGCTGCTGCCTGCAGGAGTGAACGCAGGAGTGAGTAACAAATACACAAATACTGTGTATAAGTATTTTTCAGAACCCAGTATTACCCAGTATTACTGTTGAACATGGTACCTGGTCTGAACACATCAAGCACAGGAGCTTTATCACTTCCTTTTGATATGGATGGATAAATGGATGGATGATGGATGGATCAATCAGTGATGTTTTACCGTAGTTTTGTTATGTAAATAGTAAATGTATATCTATATCACAGCTTCTACAGGGCCTTTCTAGTTTTCCACTACATGTCATCATCCAGTCATACTTCATCCATTCACACAGAGGCTGCCATGCTCCAGGACTATAATTAAACTGCCTGTATAAACGTTAAAATCCAAAGTCTGATTCTTGAACTTCTTCTCAGTTTGATCAATATGGAAGTTATCCAGGGCCGGGATATCCTCCAAAGGGATATCCTCCAAAGGGATATCCTCAAAAGGGATATACTCCATATGGATCTTCATACTACTACCCAGAGAAAGATAAAAGCTACTGCTGCCCAGGTCAGTTCAGTATCTCTGACTGATTCCAGTGCTCTCATCATATTTATCTTGTTTTATTCATCTGGAGATGAATTTTATCTCTTTTGTGTTTCAGCTCGCTGCCCTTCTGGTTGGTTTGAGCTCGGCTATTACTGCTACTCCTACTATGACAAGCCAAAGAGTTGGCACGATGCAGAGGTAAAGCTGTTGCCATAGTTACCATAAGAAAAGAAAATACCAGGGTTGAAGTATTTCAGAAAGTACTAATACCAAACCATGAAAATACAGTATTAGAGTAAAAGTTCAGCATTGAAATGGTTTCTTCAGTAGAAGTATGACCAGTAAAATGTAGTTTTTGAGGTATTAAAACTGAAACTGATTCAACTATGATACTATTATATCTGTTGACATTATTACCAATGAATCAGCATCATTAACATTATTGAATCTGGAATAATCAAATGGTTTGATATACAACTGTTATAAAATTGTTTCAGACATAAGTGAACTGTTTGGAAATTTAACTCATGTTTTCATATGAAAACATCATATTTTAGAAACTCTTAATATGTTTTTTTTTTTTTGTCTTACTTTGTAAATAAGAAATAGTGGCATGAAACGAAAACACAAGTACATTAGATTCCACCACGGCAGAATACACAACTTTTACAAATGTTCAGAGTTTTTATGAAACATATTATTGTTATTATTATATTATTGTCATATTAATGAAGCTTCTTATTTTCTCGGTCAGTACCACTGCCTGTCCTTTGGTGCGAATCTGGCCTCCATCCACAAAGAATACGACAGTAACTACCTCAAAAACTACATGTACAGAGTGTCCGGTTCCAAGAAACCTACCTGGATCGGAGGTCATGATGCCGTGACGGTGAGACTTTTACCATCATTTTTATCCTTTTATCATGTAGCTGTTTTTGGTGTGATTAACTTTTTATTGTCATTTTGTTGCAGATGATTGTTTGTTTTACTTGTATTAAAACAGCAAATAATGATGAATATTTAAGTGAAAAAGTCATCTTAAAAGGCCAGAACTTGTTTGGAAAATTTGTTGTAGCTGTCAGATTGATCAATTATTCTGATTTCATTTTGACTTTAAACCAATCCTTCTCTTACAGGAGGGCAAATGGATGTGGAGTGATGGAACTAAATTTAAGTATGGAGGCTGGGGTCCGTCAAAGAAGCCAGATCCACTGAGAAACTGCCTGCACATGAACCATGCTGGTAAATAAAACACCTTAAATATCATGTCCATCAAATAACAATAATGATGCATCAAAAACAGAAAAAAGATAATAAGCTAGACATTAAAATAATATCAAAATGAAGTAATGAGTGTAACTGTCTCTACAGATTACGGCTGGAAAGATGAGATGTGTAACATGACCCTTCCTTACCTGTGCAGCAAGTACAGAAGATATGAAGAATATTACTATTACTATTAGTATTCTGTTACACTTCTGTTACACACTTGCTTTTTTTCTGTGACAGATGTTTGGATCGATACCACTCTGGTGTCTGAAAGTAAATTTTATCCATTACCATTATTATCCAAAACAATCACTCTTTTCTTTATCATATGATCACCTGATCATTACACAATAAAAGACATATTGTGAAAAACTCACTGTCTGTTCCTGACTGGGCTGTAGGGCTCGGTGTGTGGCTAGGCTAATTTAGGACAGGACAGCATAGGATAGAAAGCTCCAATCTGAACATGTGGCACACCAAAATGATGGGGAGAATTTCAGCTAAAAGCTTCTATCAAACATTGTCACCTATATGAATCAATTGAATCAATAAATCAAATCCTAAGTAATTATTTAGGGTGCTAACTAGCTTTAACACTAACACAGAAACAGCATGTTTCTTTTATTGCTTCTGCTACGATCACCACTCTAACCTAACCACACAAACTGGATGCCGTAATGAAAGCAGAGGAGCTGCTAAAAACAAGGAGGTCTCACTCACCATTGTGTGACAAATATGCAGACAGCTGGAAGCCAAACAGTGCAGAAAATAATATTCGCAAAATCATAATCTTTGTCTTAGCTTTGTTGTTTTGCGACCAAAATTCATATTCTAGCTCAAAAAAACCTAACTGGTCAGATGTTACAATATCAATTAAAATTTGAATTAGTCTACTATACCATGATACAGGGGTGATTTTCACTCTAAATGTTTTTTTTTTTTGTTTGTTTTTTTACGAGAACAGAAATCTATATTTTCTGCTGTGTTCCAGATGAATTTTCTCTGAAACACTGACACATACAGTCATGGTCAAAAGTTTACATACACTTGTGAAGAACATAATGTCATAGCTCTCTTGAGTTTCTAGTTATTTCTACAACTCTGATTTTTCTCTGATAGAGTGATTGGAACAGATACTTCTTGTCACAAAAAACATTCATGAAGTTTGGTTCTTTTATGACTTTATTATGGGTCAACTGAAAATGTGACTAAATGTGCTGAGTTAAAAATATACATACAGCAACATGAATTAGTAATTTTTCTGACTTAGAAAGTTTTGTCAATGAAATGAGCTTCATAGCATGGCCTCTTAACTTCTTGTGAGTGATCATGAGTGACTACAGCTGGTGACTTCTCTGAGGCCATTTAAATAGGGCTCATTGGGTACAAACGCCCACAAACGCTACAATGGGAAAGTCAAAGGAACTCAGCACAGATCTGAAAAAGCAAATCATTGACTTGAACAAGTCAGGAAAGTTGGAGCCATTTCAAAGCAGCTGCAGGTCCCAAGAGCAACAGTGCAAACAATTGTAAGTATAAAGTACATGGCACTGTTTTGTCACTGCCACGATCAGGAAGAAAATGCAAGCCGTCACCTGCTGCCAAGAGAAAATTGGTCAGGAGAGTGATGAGTCAACCGAAAACCACCAAAAAGCAGATCTGCCAAGAATTAGAAGCTGCTGGAACACAGGTGTCAGTGTCCACAGTCAAGCGTGTTTTGCATCGCCATGGACTGAGAGGCTGCCGTGCAAGAAAGAAGACCTTGATCCAAAAGCAGCACCTTAAGGCTCGACTGAAGTTTGCTGCTGATCCCATGGACAAAGATAAGACCTTCTGGAGAAAAGTTCTGTGGTCAGACGAAACAAAAATCAAGCTGTTTGGCCACAATGCCCAGTAATATGTTTGGAGGAGAAAAGGTGAGGCCTTTAACACCGTGTCTACCATCAAGCACTGTGGTGGTAGTATTATGCTGTGGAGCTGTTTTACTGCCAATGGAACTGGTGCTTTACAGAGAGTAAATGGAATAATGAAGAAGGAGGATTACCCTCAAATTCTTCAAGATGACCTAAAATCATCAGCCCGAAGATTGGGTCTTGGGCGCAGTTGGGTGTTCCAACAGGACAATGACCCCAAACACACATGAAAAGTGGTAATGGAATGGCTAAAACAGGCTGGAATTAAGGTTTTAGAATGGCCTTCCCAAAGTCCTGACTTAAACCCCATTGAGAACATGTGGACAATGCTGAAGAAACAAGTCCAACAAACTGCACCAATTCTGTCAAGAGGAGTGGTTAAAGATTCAACCAGAAGCTTGTGGATGGCTACCAAAAGCGCCTAATTGAAGGGAAAATGGCAAAGGGACATATAACCAAATATTAGCATTGCTGTATTTATATTTTTGACCCAGCAGATTTAGTCACATTTTCAGTTGACCCATAATAAAGTCATGAAAACACAAAAATCAGAGTTGTAGAAATAACTGGAAACTCAAGAGAACCATGACATTTTGGTCTTTATAAGCTGTGGTATCACCAGGGGACATGTAGTGGAGGGGTGCTTACATTCCCCTCCAAGAGCAGCTGCCATATCACAAAATGGCCACCGGGGCCCACACTACATCTCCCAGGAAGCCTCACTCCTCGGACAGCTGTAGGTGCTGATTGAGGCAGGACTGAAAAACCCTGGGTAGAGAACACAGAGCGGAAGGACAAAGAGTAAGGGGCTGGAAGGAGCTGTACCCAAAAGCGTGAAGAAAAACCTGGAGCATGAGGAGAGAGTGGAGAGGAAACCACCCTTAATGGAAAGTGGACACTTTAGGTTGGATATTGGACCTTAGTTCGTTTTTGAAAACAGTTAGCTGAGTTACGTTTTACACATGTTCATCAGAAAATAACCCCCCCCCCACACACACACCACCACCACGTCTGTTATTCCTGTTTTGCACTGCCTCACCTGAAGCCTACCCTGGTGACCTCTCATGACATTACAGATGGTGGAGATGCGGGCATTGGGGCCTAAGTGCGTATGACTGGGGCTGAAGTTATTGAAGACCTGACTCAACTTTTTTCTGACCTCCACACCAACGACCACCAAACCGGGATGGAGCAACTGATGCAGGTACTGTTGGAGACTCAGAGGGCACAGCAAGAAACTAATGCAGCCTTGTTACAGCAGCAAATAAGGGCTAACCAACTTAAAGAACAGGAGTAGGGGATTTCATCCCTAAACTTGGAGTGACCGATGATGTGGAAGCTTACCTTCACGTTTTTAAAGCTATAGCAGCTTGGGAGGGGTGGCCAAAGGCACAATGGCTTGGACTGTTGGCTCCGTTCCTATCAGATGAGACACTCTTAAAACATTTCAAGATTTAGAGGCCGATATTAATCAAGACTGTGATCAGCTAAAAGAAGAAGTTCTGAGCCACCATGGCCTTACCAAATTTAGCATGGCTCAACGTTTTTATAATTGGACTTTCCAAAATGGACTAACTCCCCATTCCCAAATGCACAAATTGATTCAAGTAACTAAAAAGTGGCTGGAACCCGTCAAGAAGAGCCCCGCCACCATCATAAAAACACTGGTTATAGACCGTTATCTAAGAGCTCTGCCTTACGAGGCCAAAAAGATAATCATTCACCAGAAGTTGAGGACGGCCATGGAAGCAGTAAAGCAGTACCAGGCTGCTTCAGACATGCTCCGCCCTCCTCGTAAAGAGCCTATAGCCTCTGCCCCAGCTCGACCAAGTGTCCTACATCAGCCAGCCCTCACTCCAGCCCGCCGAAAAGTGGGGTTAGTCAATCAGAGCAGCAGCGAGGATTCTTGAGCCTAGAGTCCCCCCAGTGCTATCCATGTGGGGAGTTGGGACACATCTCGTGGCAGTGTGAGAAACCCGATGAGTCAATGCCCACAGCCGAGTCCGCCAACAGCACCCAGACTCACTTTGCTGCCTTTTTTGGAGAAAGTGGAGACCCCCGACTGACATGTCCAGTCACCATGAATCGGCGGGATGTAGAGGCATTGCTGGATTCTGGAAGCTCCAAAACCCTGGTCCCTGAGTCTGTGTTGGAGGCCTCCGTCCCGGCCCAGGGCAAGCCAGTCCCAGTGGTTTGTGTCCATGGAGACACAACACTGACACATACAGTACAGAACTATGCCACAGTGGAAAAAGAGTGCTTAGCCATAAAATGGGCCCTGGAAACCCTGAAATACTACCTGCTGGGAAGGAGGTTCACTCTGGTGACTGATCATTCTCCATTACAGTGGATGGCTAAAAACAAAGACACAAATAGCCCTCCACTACATGTCCCCATCACCAGGGACATGTAGTGGGGACACTACATGTCCCCATCACCAGGGACATGTAGTGGAGGGGTGCTACATTCCCCTCCAAGAGCAGCTGCCACGTTGTAAAATGGCCACCGGAGCCCACACTACATCCCCCACAGTGCAGCGGCCATATCACAAAATGGCCGCCGGGGCCCACACTACATCTCCAAGGAAGCCTCACTCCTTAGACAGGTTTAGGTGCTTAAGCCAGGCAGGACTGAAAAACCCTGGGGAGAGAACAAAGAGCCTGCAGAGTGGAAGGCAAAGAGCAAGGAGCTGGAAGGAGCTGGACCCAAAAGCGTGAAGAAAAACCTGGAGCACATGGAGAGAGTGGGGAGGAAACCACCCTTAATGGAAAATGGACACTTTAGGTTGGATATTGGACCTTAGTTCGTTTTTGAAAATAGTTACCCGAGTTCCGTTTTACACCTGTTCATCAGAAAATAACCCTGCCCCCCTTTTGTTTGGAACTTGATAAAGTATTATGTTATTCCATGTTTTGCAATGCCTCACTTTAAGCCTACCCTGGTGACCTCTCATGATATTACAAAGTGTATGTAAACTTTTGACCACAACTGTATGTGGATTCTGACACTTTTGTAGCAAACTAACAGGTGTTTATGTCATAGGTGACAAACATTATTCATTCAACCCTTGTAGTTATGAAGACACTTTATTTATTTTGGGTATGCCATTTTCAAACGGGGCAGAAATATAGGCTTAGGGATCAAGAAGTGACAAATAAAATGAAGCGCTGAACAGCAGTGAGCGACTTTCAGGTTCTTCTGTCTGAACAAGTGAAACCAAACTCACTCATTTCATCACGATAATCCACTTTTTTCATTTACTGTTCTGATACCTGAATTAGGATATCTGCCAATACCAAGAGAATTCCAACAACAGAGCTCTTTCTTTCATAAAATGTTTGTGTTCGTAAAATGCAACATATAACAAATATTAATGAAACTGCTGTTCCAGATGTTAGTCTGCTTCTTGATGAAATAAAGCATGAGATTTAAAAAAAAATAAAAATAAAAAAGCATATATGTAACTTTCTCACTACACATGCTGCCATGATTAAAGAGGTCAGTGTTATGCAGATGACACACAGCTGTTCAGTTCTGCTGAACCAAATGATGCCTAAGTCATCAACTCCATCAATTTTTTTTTTATTTTTGGCAATAAATAAACAGGTTAATATCGACCAATAGATGAGCTCTGTAAGGAATGTCGGGCTTGATAACATTAACAGTTTTAAAATAACTCCCCCTGAACAGGACAGGAACATTATCAACAACCTTTAAACCTGTTCATTTTATTTTTTGTTTGAATAGAAAAAGGTTGCACGGAGCTCCACCCTCTTGTATCGCTTCTGGTTGCAAATAAACAAGATGGCTGCCAAAATGCTGAAATCGAGGCTTTGAAACAGCGGTGACATCACAAAGACCACATCCACTTCTTCTATACAGTCGATGCTCCTGATGCGTGTTGGTTAGTTTGGCTCAGTTTGCAAATCAGAAAAATTCATGTTCAGGAGCAATGCCAGCAAATGAAGATTGACCTTGAACACCTGTGCAGTTACCATTTTATTTATGTTCTGTCATTTTGTCTTGTCAATTCTTGATTTATTTTGTATTAATTGTCTCTCTTTTGTTTCAGCCACGTCACTTCCTACCCTGCTGGGTTCACGCCTCTGACTGTTTCCTGCAAGACACGTCCAAATACAGCATGCACAATTGAGGCACTTTCAATCACCCTAAAAATGACATCAACTTTGTCATCAATCTTGGCCACCATAAATAGAAAACCTGAGAAACAGGATGTCGTTCTGTTTGTTTGAAGCTTCAGTGCCTACATATGAATTATATGATTATAGAGCACAGATGGGATTCAGTCTGCCAGATTTTTGTTCTAATTCTGTATTAATAAATGAACTCAGACTATCAGATACTTGTAGTGAAGTATAAAGTGCAGTTTACTCTGCACCATTAAAAAAAAAATAAACTAAAATGACATAACGTGAACATGTGAATTAATCTGTTTATTTCAAATCAAAGGTGAAATCATCTCTTTACAAAACTGTTACTTTTTATTGTTGAGGTGAAAGAAAACATACATCAGAAATAAAGCGGAAAGAAGGAAGGAACGAGTGTTGTATTCAATATAAAACAGTTAAAACCCCTGAAACATTCAAACATGACAGACAGAATTCACTTCAGCAAGGTTTGAATTTGTTTTCTTTTCATTCTTTTTCGGCTATAATCCAGCTGCTTTTTATTTAATATTCTTCTTATACTGTTCATACTCTTGAGAAAGGGAGAAGTGGCCACTGATATTTCAAGACAATGTTTAAACAGAAACATCAAAATTGAAACAGTGCATTGTACAACCACATTACTATATGCAAATAATAACAATAATAATAGTAATAATGGAACCAGTAGAGCAGAGTAATATGTTGAGAAAAAGATTTAAGTTGTGTATTTATGAAAAACACACATTTACAATAAAAAAACTAAATATTCTCTGAGATTGAAGTCATAAATTTATCAGAAAAATATGTTTTTTTTGCAAAGTGAATGAATAATATATATATATATATTATATTTATTTAAGTTCATAAAATAACATGAAATAAAGTTTTTTCCTCCTTAAATTTAAGACTACAAATCTGAACAAGCCACACAGTCACAGTCCTGATGTTTCTGACTGTTACACAAAATAAATACCGGCCAAAATTGACTCTGACTGACGATTATTTTGTTATGAATGTTTGCTGATACAAAGAAGTATTAAAGATTTATTTTCTACTTGGCTTTGTTAACCACAAATATGTCAGGTCGTAGAGAAACCAAAACTTCAAAGAGCACATTTATATTATAATAAAATTTAATTTAAATCACAAAATAGTCCGATGTAACTTTAACTCTTCAAACTGTCACTGTTATGTTTAAAGAAAGAAGATCAAGTGAAAAGCACAACTTTTATCATGTCGGCACTTTGTACCGGATCTTTGCACATATGAACACTGATATCCACACGCTGTACTGCTGTCACAGTAATAGCAGATAAGTACTATTTTGAAGTAGTATTAAATTTAAATTTCTAACTAAATGGCAGAAAATCAAAAAGTGTCAATACAAAGCCACAAATAATGTTTATATTGGATTCGTTCATTTTTTAAATTGGTTCATGATTCAAACCCAATATGGGTAAATACACAGCAATGTTTATACGTTTTTTTAGTTTTATATATATTCACACTCTCAGTCACGCAAAGGTAAAACAGCGACCTGCTTTTCTGTTTTCATTCTCAGCAAAGCTGCCAGTCACAGAAAATGCTAACGAGTGCAGCTACCTGCTCGTTAAGCCCTGCTCTCCTTAGTTACTGTTGCTATGGCTGTTAATCTGTTTGCCATGGTAACTCATATTATTAATTACCATCGTGGTTTTGTAGAAAATACATAAAAACAATCTAAATATACACCAAAAACCAGCGTCCCAACAGGAAGCAGAGAGAATTTCTTAAGGTAAATTTATCTTTTCCTGATCACAGCAAACTTAACTGTCTATCAAAAACAGAGACCTCAGCGCAGATTATCGGCCACTTCTCAAGCTGCTGCATTACTGCTTTTATTATTATTAGCAGCATTATTACAATTATTAGCACAAAAATAGAAATAAATTTCATTTCAAACGGCTGTGAGGATTACCCACAATCTTCCGATTCATCTGCTCCTCTGTTTTTCATGCCATTTATTTTCAGAGGTCTTTTTTCTTCTTTTGCCTTCTTTTATTGCTATAAATATTTTTCATGTTCTGCTGATCTTATTCTCCTCAGTACGTCATCTGTAGACATAAACATCTCCACAGTGGCTCAACAGAATAATGTAGCAGTTAGACATTTTTAGAATAACTTTTATAATATCTGCACGGTCGACATGATTCTGCAGCCTGCAGCTGATTAGCTTAGCATAATGTCTGGACACAGGTAGTGGCCATTAGAGCTACTAAAACAGTTTGGAACCAGAGCCAGGATACCTGTTTCCAGTCTTTAGGCTAAGCAAAGCTAAGCTAAGCTAAGTCAACCAGCTGCAGGCTGAACATCTCATTCAGTTTATTTTTCCCAAAGGTTCCTTTAAATTTAAAATGTTGATCTTAAGCTTTGAAGGTTTCACCTCTTTTGGCACAAACACAAACACAACTAGTAAAAAATTAAAATAAAAAAAATCCTTATCAAAACTTAAATCAGTACCATCATCTGCCACTCAGCAGTGAAAACAGTGAAATTCTTCCCACAGCCATTTTACCCTGAAACTTCCTGTCCTGGACTTCCTGTTTGACATCTAGGTGTCAGTGTTGCCGTTCTCCTCCGGCTGCAGCTGCTCCTTCTCAGTGCTGTCCTCCTGGGGGGGGCGGACCCTCTTAAAGAAACCCAGCTGAGCACCAAGACAAGAAGATCAGTAAGTACAGACAGCATCATTCAGAGCTTTAACTGTGTCCTTCTGCTTATTGCAATGAGGAGCTTTTCTTAGAAATTATCTGATGTCTATCTTCCTTTTATTACAATGAGGGGCTTCACTTTGAAATTATCTGGTGTCTGTCCTCCTTTTATTCCAATGAGGACCTTAACTTTGAAATTATCTGGTGTCTGTCCTCCTTTTATTCCAATGAGGACCTTTACTTTGAAATTATCTGGTGTCTGTCCTCCTTTAATTACAATGAGGAGCTTTACTTTGAAATGATGTGGTATATCAGCAGATGCATGGGCATGGGACATTGAGTCCAAGTGAGCCATGATCCATGCCTCCATTGCTGAAGCGGCTGACCAGAGCTGTGGACGTCGCGGCGACAATCCCCAAACCCGTTGGTTGACACCTGTGGTAAGTGGTACCGTCAAGCTGAAGAAGGAGTTCTATCGGGCCTTTTTGGCCTGTGGGACTCCAGAGGGTACCAGCAGGCCAAACGTAAAGCGGCTTTGGTGGTCGCTGAGGCAAAAAGTCGGGTGTGGGAGGAGTTCCTTGAGGCCATGGAGAACATACCGGGGCATGTCCCAGCGGCAGGAGACCCCGAGTACAATCCAGGACACACTGGAGAGACTGTCTCCTGGTTGTCCTGGGAGCGCCTCAGGACCCCTCCGGAAGAAGTGGACAAAGTAGCTGGGGAGAGGGTAATCTGGGCTTCCCTGCTCAAGCTGCTGCCCTCACGACCCACGACCCATCCACGATGGATGGATAGATAGATGGGTGATGTTTATTCCTCTCAGTGTTAATTCCTCACAGTATTTACTTCTCTCAGTCTTTATTCCTCTCAGTCTTTATTCCTCCCTGTTTATTTCTCTTAGTGCTTATTATTCTCAGTGTTTATTCCTCTGTTTATTCCTCACAGTGTTTATTCCTCTCAGTGTTTATCCCTCTCAGTGTTTATTCCTCTCAGTGTTAATCCCTCTCAGTGTTTATTCCTCTCAGTGCTTATTCCTCTCAATGCTTATTCCTCAATGTTAATTCCTCAGTGTTTATTCCTCTCTGTTTGTCCCTCTCAGTGTTTATTCCTCTGTTTATTCCTCACAGTGTTTATTCCTCTCAGTGTTTATCCCTCTCAGTGTTTATTCCTCTCAGTGCTTATTCCTCTCAATGCTTATTCCTCAATGTTTATCCCTCTCTGTGTTTATTCCTCTCTGTGTTTATTCCTCTCTGTGTTTATCCCTCTCTGTGTTTATTCCTCTCTGTGTTTATCCCTCTCAGTGTTTATTCCTCCCAGTGTTTATTCCTCTCAGTGTTTATTCCTCTCAGTGTTTATCCCTCTCAGTGTTTATTCCTCTCAGTGTTTATTCCTCTCAATGCTTATTCCTCAATGTTTATCCCTCTCTGTGTTTATTCCTCTCTGTGTTTATCCCTCTCTGTGTTTATTCCTATCTGTGTTTATTCCTCTCTGTTTATTCCTCTCAGTGTTTATCCCTCTCTGTGTTTATTCCTCTCAGTGTTTATCCCTCTCTGTGTTTATCCCTCTCAGTGTTTATTCCTCTCAGTGTTTATCCCTCTCAGTGTTTATTCCTCTCTGTGTTTATTCCTCTCTGTGTTTATTCCTCTCAGTGTTTATCCCTCTCTGTGTTTATTCCTCTCTGTGTTTATTCCTCTCAGTGCTTATTCCTCAATGTTTATCCCTCTCTGTGTTTATCCCTCTCAGTGTTTATTCCTCTCAGTGTTTATCCCTCTCTGTGTTTATTCCTCTCTGTGTTTATTCCTCTCTGTGTTTATTCCTCTCAGTGTTTATCCCTCTCTGTGTTTATTCCTCTCTGTGTTTATTCCTCTCAGTGCTTATTCCTCAATGTTTATCCCTCTCTGTGTTTATCCCTCTCTGTGTTTATTCCTCTCTGTGTTTATTCCTCTCAGTGTTTATCCCTCTCAGTGTTTATTCCTCTCTGTGTTTATCCCTCTCAGTGTTTATCCCTCTCAGTGTTTATTCCTCTCAGTGTTTATTCCTCTCAATGCTTATTCCTCAATGTTTATCCCTCTCTGTTTATCCCTCTCTGTGTTTATTCCTCTCTGTGTTTATCCCTCTCAGTGTTTATCCCTCTCAGTGTTTATCCCTCTCAGTGTTTATTCCTCTCAGTGTTTATCCCTCTCTGTGTTTATTCCTCTCTGTGTTTATTCCTCTCTGTGTTTATTCCTCTCAGTGTTTATTCCTCTCTGTGTTTATTCCTCTCAGTGTTTATCCCTCTCAGTGTTTATCCCTCTCAGTGTTTATCCCTCTCAGTGTTTATTCCTCTCAGTGTTTATCCCTCTCTGTGTTTATTCCTCTCTGTGTTTATTCCTCTCAGTGTTTATTCCTCTCAGTGTTTATCCCTCTCTGTGTTTATTCCTCTCTGTGTTTATTCCTCTCTGTGTTTATTCCTCTCAGTGTTTATCCCTTTCAGTGTTTATCCCTCTCAGTGTTTATTCCTCTCAGTGTTTATCCCTCTCAGTGTTTATTCCTCTCAGTGTTTATCCCTCTCAGTGTTTATCCCTCTCTGTGTTTATTCCTCTCAGTGGTTATTCCACTCTGTGGTTATTCCACTCTGTGTTTATTCCTCTCAGTGTTTATCCCTCTCAGTGTTTATCCCTCTCTGTGTTTATTCCTCTCAGTGGTTATTCCACTCTGTGTTTATTCCTCTCAGTGTTTATTCCTCTCAGTGTTTATTCCTCTCAGTGTTTATCCCTCTCAGTGTTTATTCCTCTCAGTGTTTATCCCTCTCAGTGTTTATTCCTCTCAGTGTTTATTCCTCTCAGTGTTTATTCCTCTCAGTGTTTATTCCTCTCAGTGTTTATCCCTCTCAGTGGTTATTCCACTCTGTGGTTATTCCACTCTGTGTTTATTGCTCTCTGTGTTTATTCCTCTCAGTGTTTATTCCTCACCTTGTACATGATGAAGATGAGCAGTGCCAGCAGCAGTAGTCCAGCCAGAACAGCCAGAGCCACCACCCAGCCTGGTACTGGCTGAGGAATTTCCACCACCCACAGCACTGAGACGCTCACCTGAAAACACGTCATCTGTAACCATGCTTTCAAACACAGGATGATGCTGATGACAATGAAGATGGGCTTATTACAGTGGTGGTATTGGATGGCAGCTCCGACACCAAGTTCTTGTACGGCATCTCGATGACGTTGAAGGAGGCCGTCGATCTCACCGCATAGGAACGATTCTGATTCTCAGCCTGGAAAGAAAAACAATACCATAAAACACACTGATCCATGTCCATCCATCAGCACAAAGAATAGAAGAGGAAGTGTGACAAATGCCCTATCTGCTCCGTCCCTCTTCTCTCTTACCTTGAGGAAGTTGTTGACTGAGAGTCTGGAGTAGATGAAGATGATGGCGTTCTTCCTCCTCTCCAGACGACCCACCTGACATTTGAGGCGCTGACACCCTGCTGTGCTGCAGTCCTGCACGCAAACACACCTATGATCAATGACATTCACCTATACAGATATCTAATATCAATAAGACAGAGTGCCTGCAGGATATTGACACATCAGACACATGTGACATACTCTACATACACTGTGCATCCAAAATATACAGATATAATGAGTATGTACACTGCGTACTACAGTGTGCACCAGAGTGTGTACAGTGTGTACTACAGTGTGTACCGGAGTGTGTACAGTGTGTACTACAGTGTATACCAGAGTGTGTACAGTGTGTACTACAGTGTGTACCAGAGTGTGTACAGTGTGTACTACAGTGTATACCAGAGTGTGTACAATGTGTACTACAGTGTGTACCAGAGTGTGTACAGTGTGTACTACAGTGTGTACCAGAGTGTGTACAGTGTGTACTACAGTGTGTACAGTGTGTACCAGAGTATGTACAGTGTGTACTACAGTGTATACAAGAGTGTGTACAGTGTGTACAGTGTATACCACAGTGTGTACTACAGTGTGTACCAGAGTGTGTACAGTGTGTACAGTGTATACCACAGTGTGTACTACAGTGTGTACTACAGTGTGTACCAGAGTGTGTACAGTGTGTACTACAGTGTGTACCAGAGTGTGTACAGTGTGTACAGTGTATACCACAGTGTGTACTACAGTGTGTACTACAGTGTGTACAGTGTGTACTACAGTGTATACCAGAGTGTGTACAGTGTGTACGGTGTGTACCAGAGTGTGTACAGTGTGTACAACAGTGTATACCAGAGTGTGTACAGTGTGTACAACAGTGTGTACCAGAGTGTGTACAGTGTGTACTACAGTGTGTACCAGAGTGTGTACAGTCTGTACTACAGTGTATACCAGAGTGTGTACAGTGTGTACGGTGTGTACCAGAGTGTGTACAGTCTGTACTACAGTGTATACCAGAGTGTGTACAGTGTGTACTACAGTGTGTACCAGAGTGTGTACAGTCTGTACTACAGTGTATACCAGAGTGTGTACAGTGTGTACGGTGTGTACCAGAGTGTGTACAGTCTGTACTACAGTGTATACCAGAGTGTGTACAGTGTGTACTACAGTGTGTACCAGAGTGTGTACAGTGTGTACAGTGTATACCACAGTGTGTACTACAGTGTGTACTACAGTGTGTACCAGAGTGTGTACAGTGTGTACTACAGTGTATACCAGAGTGTGTACAGTGTGTACGGTGTGTACCAGAGTGTGTACAGTCTGTACTACAGTGTGTACCAGAGTGTGTACAGTGTGTACTACAGTGTGTACCAGAGTGTGTACAGTGTGTACTACAGTGTGTACCAGAGTGTGTACAGTCTGTACTACAGTGTATACCAGAGTGTGTACAGTGTGTACTACAGTGTGTCCTAGAGTGTGTACAGTCTGTACTACAGTGTATACCAGAGTGTGTACAGTGTGTACTACAGTGTGTACCAGAGTGTGTACAGTCTGTACTACAGTGTATACCAGAGTGTGTACAGTGTGTACTACAGTGTGTACCAGAGTGTGTACAGTGTGTACTACAGTGTATACCAGAGTGTGTACAGTGTGTACGGTGTGTACCAGAGTGTGTACAGTCTGTACTACAGTGTATACCAGAGTGTGTACAGTGTGTACTACAGTGTGTACCAGAGTGTGTACAGTGTGTACTACAGTGTATACCAGAGTGTGTACAGTGTGTACTACAGTGTATACCAGAGTGTGTACAATATGTACTACAGTGTATACCAGAGTGTGTACCAGAGTGTGTACAGTGTGTACTACAATGTGTACAGTGTGTACCAGAGTGTGTACGGTGTGTACTACAGTGTGTACAGTTTGTACCAGAGTGTGTACAGTGTGTACTACAGTGTGTACCAGAGTGTGTACAGTGTGTACTACAATGTGTACAGTGTGTACCAGAGTGTGTACAGTGTGTACTACAATGTGTACAGTGTGTACCAGAGTGTGTACGGTGTGTACTACAGTGTGTACAGTTTGTACCAGAGTGTGCACAGTGTGTACTACAGTGTGTACCAGAGTGTGTACAGTGTGTACTACAGTGTGTACAGTGTGTACCAGAGTGTGGAGAGTGTGTACTACAGTGTGTACCAGAGTGTGTACAGTGTGTACTACAGTGTGTACAGTGTGTACCAGAGTGTGTACAGTGTGTACTACAGTGTGTACAGTGTGTACCAGAGTGTGTACAGTGTGTACCAGAGTATGTACAGTGTGTACTACAGTGTATACCAGAGTGTGTACAGTGTGTACTACAGTGTGTACCAGAGTGTGTACAGTGTGTACTACAGTGTGTACCAGAGTGTGTACAGTGTGTACTACAGTGTATACCAGAGTGTGTACAGTGTGTACTACAGTGTGTACCAGAGTGTGTACAGTGTATACTACAGTGTGTACCAGTGTACAGTGTACTACAGTGTGTACCAGAGTGTGTACAGTGTGTACTACAGTGTGTACAGTGTGTACCAGAGTATGTACAGTGTGTACTACAGTGTATACCAGAGTGTGTACAGTGTGTACCAGAGTGTGTACAGTGTGTACTACAGTGTATACCAGAGTGTGTACAGTGTATACTACAGTGTGTACCAGTGTACAGTGTGTACTACAGTGTATACCAGAGTGTGTACAGTGTATACTACAGTGTGTACCAGTGTACAGTGTGTACTACAGTGTGTACCAGAGTGTGTACAGTGTGTACTACAGTGTGTACCAGAGTGTGTACAGTGTGTACTACAGTGTGTACCAGAGTGTGCAGGTCGCTCTCAGGGTCTCTGGTCTCCAGGTCTCTCTTCCGGATGTGGTTCCTGTTCCTTCCCTCTGCCTCTCGTTCTCTGGGTGGAACCCCACTGGTGTTCTTGGCTGAGGACTGAGGGTCCTAACACACACATAATAGAGAAAGATGACATCACGCTGATGACATCACTCTGATGACATCATTTGGCACTGGCTCATGAAGTGTGTGCGTGCTACCGAGAGGTTCAGAGGGTTGATCTCCATGTCTGTGGTGCAGTTGATCGGCCCGTCGGTGTCGTATCTGGTGATGTAGAGCAGAGAGCTGTTCTTGTATTGGTAGGGCCACTCCACCTCCAGAGACGCCTTACTGATGGTGCTGGGGCCACTGTTCAGGAGCTGGGAGAGGGTCACCTCGTTAGTCATGGAAGATACATAGAGACTGCTAATATGTACAGACCTGTGTGTACAGCGTGTACATGTACCTCAAAGACGTGTACTATTCTTGGTCCGATGTCCTCCACAGTCTGAGGAGGCTCATTAGGTTTCCAGTTGGCGAGAGGAAGCAGCACCTGATCAGGAGACGACGACCTGGGAAGAAAAACAACACCAAAATAAAAACCAGAGTGTCCAGCTGCTCTAAGGGCCTCATGAGTTGTTTATTACTTACAGTTGTGGTCAAAAGTTTACATACACTTGTAAAGAACATAATGTCATGGCTCTCTTGAGTTTCCAGTTATTTCTACAACTCGGATTTGGGTCAAATGCTGGGTCAAAAATATACATACAACAATGCTAATATTTGGTTACATGTTCCTTGGCCATTTTCACTTCAATTATGTGCTTTTGGTAGCCATCCACAAGCTTCTGGTTAAATCTTTGACCACTCCACTTACAAGTGTATGTAAACTGTTGACCACAACTGTATATAATAATTTTTATGACTTTACCCTCTGATGGATACTTTGGCAAGGACGGCCAGCTTGGTGATGCTGGAGACTCGAGGACTCGTATTGTCGAACTGATTGGAGCTGAAACATAGAGAGGAAACATCATTTATTATCAATAAAGATATGATAAACAAGAAAAGATAAGAACTTTATTGATCCCACAGGAAATTGTTTTGCCAAGGTTGCAATACACAGAAGCAAACAAAAATAATAAGTAATCAAACAGGATAAACAAAAAAGAGATTAATTCAAAAATAAGTAGTGTAAATAATAACCGTGAGATTTAAGAATAAAAATAAGTAATATAAAAACAAAAATAACAGAGTACTATAAACATAACAGAGTAAAATTTACAGTGATAAAGTGTGGATAAAAAAAAACAACACAAACATGTTTCCAGAAGCAGAGGCGTGTTGTTGTTGTTGTAGTAAAAGAAGAAGCAGCCAGCAGGTGGAGCTGCACACATCCAACCTGACAGCAGACTGGAAACATTTATCATTTACATTTACATTCAGTCTGTCTCTCCAGCTTTGATACTGTAAATATTTAGGATTTTTATTATTTATTCTATTAGTTCATTATTGTTGTTTTATTGGTTTTTCTTACTCGTAACTTACTGCTGTAATGAGTGAATTTCCTCCAATGGGGAGCTATGAAAAATATTCTGTTCAGTTCTATAATCACTGAATTTAAAGACATTCAACAAAAAGTCAAAGAACAGCAGATTACTCAGCATTTCTATTTGTAAAATCTATTTTGAAAATAACATTTCAAAGCAGAAGGCAGCATAATAAACCCCTGGATGCAACTTCTGCTTCTTATTCAATGTTATTTAAATTTCAATTTGAACTGTTTTCTGATGCGTTGACAAAACTGTCAGAAGAGTCAATAATAAATGTGATGGGCGTTCTTTTGTTTGTGATAATCACTGAATTATTGTATGAATATAAATATCAATCTGCTGCACTAAGAACACATAGAACCACTTATGATTAAAGGGACTTAAAACAACAGAATCAGCATTTGTATTCACTGGCCACCTTATTGGGTACACCTGTTCAGTTTCTTGTTAACACTAATATCTGATCAGCCAATCACAGGGCTGCAGCTCAACTCATTCAGTCATGGAGACGTGGTCCATACAACTAGCTGAAGTTCAAATGAAGCATCAGGATGGAGAAGAAAGAGGATTTAAGAGACTTTGAACGTGGTTGTTGGTGCCAGACGGGCTGGTCTGAGTATTTCAGAAACTGAAACTGATTCACTGGGATTTTCACGAGAGCCGACTCTAGGGTTTACAGAGAATGGTCCAGAAAAGAGGAAATATCCAATGTGAGAGGTCACAGGAGAATGGACAGACAACAGGAAGTAAAATAACCACTGGTTCAAAGAATACAGAATATCATCTGGAGCCTTGAAGAAGATGGACTTGAGCAGCAGAAGAGCACACCTGGAGCCACACCTGTCAGCTAAGAACAGGAATCTGAGGCTACAATTCACACAGGATCACCAAAATAAGACAGTAGAAGACAGGCTACAGCTGAGTGATGCTATCATGTTAATATGGAGCAGAATCTCTGAGGAATGTTTCCAACACTTTGTTGAATGTATGACACCAAGAATTAAGGTGGTTCTGAAGGAAAAAGTGTCCAGCCTTTTACTAGCAAGGTGTACCTAATAAAGTGGCCAGTGAGTGCAAAAAAACAAAAAAACAAAAAAAAAACTTGTACCCTCTTTATGACTCTTTATCACTGAAGCTGCAGATGCATCAGTAACAACAGCTGCTTACTGTGTCTTTAGATTCTAATAGATACGTTTGAGGACTCAGTCTAAATTTTGTGTGAGTGAAGCGGAAACATCAGAACTCTGCTTTCTGTCATCTTCATGCTTTTTGTTTCATATTTATGCTTTTTGTTTCATATTTATTGCTTATTTATTATCTGAAGTTTTAATAAGGATTATTTCACCTGATCTGTATCAGTTAACATGTAGACAGCTCTCACTGGCAAACTTGGTTTCTAACTATGTTTATGCTGAGATGAACGTTTCATATTCAGACTGTTAACAGAGAAGCTGAAGACTCTACCTGACAATCTGCAGGTCGAACTTCACTGAGGTGTCCTCCTCCGACAGCTGGTGGACGCTGAACCGCAGCTCGGCCAGCACCTGCCCATCACATAAAGGATGACAACGTCATTTTGTATCATTATCATTATTATTATTATTGACAACAATAATAACAGAGAATATATTAGAAAAAAATCTGAGCATAAGGAGAGATAAAAACAAAACAGAGAAATGTGGCTGTGAAATCTGTAAAAACTGCAGATTTACCCAGAAAGACGTTAAAGGAACTGACCTTAGTTCCACCCTTCATGGGGTTGCCCAGGTCACAAACCACCATCTTGGTCTGGTTCTCCTTCTTGTAGGCACAGGACAGCCGGCTGAGTGCCTGAGGACAGTCAGTCAGTTTAGGACGTCACCGCTCTTCATGAGCTCATCTCATTTAAAGAGACATACTGACCATCAAATCAAGTGAATTCATTTATTTAGTGAATTCATTTGTCGCTACCTGGCTGCAGGTGACTCTGCCTGGCTGCAGGTGGCTCTACCTGGCTGCAGTTGACTCTACTTGGCTGCAGGTGGCTCTCCCTGGCTGCAGGTGACTCTCCCTGGCTGCAGGTGACTCTCCCTGGCTGCAGGTGGCTCTACCTGGTTGCAGGTGGCTCTCCCTGGCTGCAGGTGACTCTCCCTGGCTGCAGGTGGCTCTACCTGGTTGCAGGTGGCTCTACCTGGCTGCAGGTGACTCTCCCTGGCTGCAGGTGGCTCTACCTGGCTGCAGGTGACTCTCCCTGGCTGCAGGTGACTCTCCCTGGCTGCAGGTGACTCTCCCTGGCTGCAGGTGACTCTCCCTGGCTGCTGGTCACTCTCCCTGGCTGCTGGTCACTCTCCCTGGCTGCAGGTGATGTTACCTGGCTGCGTACGACCCCGGTGAAGTCGGCCTGTGGTGGAGGGTAGACATGGAGCTCAGCCTCGTAGGCGCCCTCTCCCTGGTTCTCAGCACTGATCTCCAGAGTCAGAGCATTATCGTCGCCGATGTAGATCTGCTGCCGGTCGCTGCAGCAGATTTGATTTCATTTTGACATATTTTATTTTATTTTACTTCATTTTAGATGACTGGAGTCATGACCTGCTCCTCACCTCTTCACCGACAACTTCAGGGCAGGTTTACAGATGTTGTCGTCACCACAGTCTAACAGGATGTGAGCCTGAGGGAAGGAAGGAAGGAAGAAGGGAAAAACAAAAGGAGGTGAAACAGCTGATCAGTGAATCACAACAAACACACAGGTGTGTGTAGGTGTGTTACCTGCTTGGTGACGTTGGACGGCGTCGACATATCGAGGATCGGCAGCAGGCCAGTCGGGTCGGCAGCCTGCTGGTAGTCCAGATTGTACTCCATCACCACGGAGATGGGCGTGATCTTATCCCTAAAGTCACGGTCGTCCTGAGAAAGGACCAACATTTCAACGCTTATTCTGAAGAGGTGTCACTCTAGAAATTTCAGCTGTTATTTTGAAGGGTTGGAAACACTCAGTCATCTCCTCAACTTGAAGTGAGCCTGAGGGAAGCAGGAAGTTGCCTGTCAGAGTAAAGGAGCATTTGTTGTGCTCACCCTCAGGAAGACATGCTGCTCCTCACAGGAGGAGCTTCCACCATTGGTCACCGTCATGTTCTTGGAGTACTGGAAGGTTCGGCTGTGCAGGAAGAGGACTCTCTTCGTCGCCTCCTTCTGTTTCAGGCGGTCCAGCAAGAGGTCCACCCTGAAATCTGGAGGAGGAGAGGAGCTCACAGTTGTTATTATTATTATTATTATTATGTGTGTGCGTTGTTAGTTTCCTTGAATTTTGAATGGAGTTCTGCACATTTCAGATTTGTCAAAGTAGAGACACCGTCACAAATATTAGCCTGTTAACACCAATTAATCACGTTAACATGTTAATTTTAACAGCCCTAATAATAAACGGTATCATTATAACAAAAATAATAATAATTGAGTAATAGAGTTATTGGAGAAATTAATATGAACTTTAAGCTGATGTGCAATGAGTTCATATATTAATGTTGTAAAAATATTAATGTGTTCATATATGAATGTTTAAATGTATTAATGTGTTCATATAAGAACGTTTTCATGTGTTAAGGCTACAGAGAGGCACTCACTGAGAGTAGCTGGAGCTCCACGGCCGCTGGCCTTCAGGCAGTACTTCACCCTGAAACTGAACCACAAAGATTGAAGCAGTCAAGCTTTGCATATAATAAAACACCACAACAACATCAGCAACAACAACAACAGTCGTCAGGTCATTATGATACTGGCTTGACTCAAACTGATGGATCAGGTTTCTATGATTGTATACAATATAAATACCTTATATTGCAAGTTTAAGTTTAAGTTTTGACGTAATTTTCTGCTGTACTTCGCATTTAATTGTTAATAATTAAATGTCCTAGACTTCATGATTATTATAACAAGAGGAACATGAGTGGTAATGACTGACTGATGTGAACTAAAAATAAAGATGAAATAAACTGATATAAAGAGAGGACATGTGAAACCTCACCAGGACACTGCTGTGGAGGTACCAGGAAGTGTGCAGCTCTTCTCCTCTGGGTTGATGATCTGAGGCGTCATGTCTAACGTGGCGTTCACACTGATCACAGGTCGGGCTCTGACACAACACAACACAACACACAGCCAAGGGTTAAATGTGTCCTGACAGCGTCTATAAAGTGGAAAGAACAGCAGCAGCTCTTTGATATCAGAGGTGGTCTTGCTCATTAAACTAGGGGGGTGATTACCTGTATAAAACAGCTTTGTCTGCTCCGAACACTCCCACTATTAAATCTGAAAGACACACACACATCAGCAGCTGTTCATTTATTCATTTAGTCCCTGCTGTGCCTCTACATGTACAAACATATGCAGTATATAAACAGTAGTGGGAAAAAAGTTTTGGACACCCTGAAAATTTCATCCAATCTCAATCAGTATCATGAAATATTTGCGGAAAGGCTGTGACTGTATTACAAGAAACTGCAGTTGAAGACCTAGGGGTGATTCTTGATGCAATATTTCATGGGGTGTCTGAAAACTTTTTTGCACCACTGTATATGTTAGTGTGTACCTGGATATCCGTTCTGGTCTATGTCAGTATTTCCAGTCATGGAGTATCCAAAGCTAGCAGGCATGTAGCTGGATGCCCATGTTCCCTGCAGGACCTGAGATGAGATGCAGCGAAGACTCAACACACAACAAAAACAGTTGTTTGGTTTTGGTAGTTTTGAACTTCCTTCCTGAAAATGTTCACAATGTGGTCAAAGTTTGTTTAAGCATCTAAATGTCCTCCTCCTCTCACCAGATTCACTAAAGCAGTATTTTAAGCTCTCCTCTCACAAGACTCCATTCACTAAGCAGTAATTTAAGCTCTCCTCTCACAAGACTCCATTCACTAAGCAGTAATTTAAGCTCTCCTCTCACAAGACTCCATTCACTAAAGCGGTAATTTAAGCTCTCCTCTCACTAGACTCCATTCACTAAAGCGGTAATTTAAGCTCTCCTCTCACTAGACTCCATTCACTAAAGCGGTAATTTAAGCTCTCCTCTCACTAGACTCCATTCACTAAGCAGTAATTTAAGCTCTCCTCTCACAAGACTCCATTCACTAAAGCGGTAATTTAAGCTCTCCTCTCACTAGACTCCATTCACTAAAGCGGTAATTTAAGCTCTCCTCTCACTAGACTCCATTCACTAAAGCGGTAATTTAAGCTTTCCTCTCACTAGACTCCATTCACTAAGCAGTAATTTAAGCTCTCCTCTCACCAGACTCCATTCGCTAAAGCGGTAATTTAAGCTCTCCTCTCACCAGACTCCATTCAACTAAAGCGGTAATTTAAGCTCTCCTCTCACAAGACTCCATTCAACTAAAGCGGTAATTTAAGCTCTCCTCTCACCAGACTCCATTCACTAAAGCAGTAATTTAAGCTCTCCTCTCACAAGACTCCATTCACTAAAGCGGTAATTTAAGCTCTCCTCTCACCAGACTCCACTCACTAAAGCGGTAATTTAAGCTCTCCTCTCACAAGACTCCATTCACTAAAGCGGTAATTTAAGCTCTCCTCTCACCAGACTCCATTCACTAAAGTAGTAATTGAAGCTGTTCTAGTTCTGCAGGTATTTGGTCTCAAACCAAAGCATTGGACTGATTCACATGTTGACCTGATGACTTCACTGAATGCTAAATTTTAGGTGCTGGAACATTTGTTGAGACACGTTGGTCTGGACCACAGTGGTGGACCTGTACTGCCAACACGTCTAAACAGACCTGGTTGTGGTATTTACCTGAGAAGGTGAGGCGTCGGGACCCTGAGGGCGACCGTTGTGGATGTAGACCAGGCCTTGGTGGTCTGGGCCTCCATAAGGAGCCGAGATGGCCACGTCTGAAGGGAAAGCACAGACATGAGATAGAGCAGGAATGATTCAGATCAGGGTTTGGACCTACATACATGTGGTCTATCTCACCGTTGTATCCGTCCATGTCCAGGTCTCCCAGTGCTGCGATGGCAGATCCATATCTGGCGTAAACCTCTGAGCCGGTGAGCAGCTGAGGAGGTTGGAAGGAGAATCCACCACGGCTCAGGTACACCGACACCTGGAGAACACAATCTGGATCAGTACCAGAGCGCTGGTATAATGTAAAATTATACTATATATTATCACAATAACTGATGACAACGGGGCAAAATCGATAATATAAACACTATTAAGTATAAATATTTTCAAGTATCATCAGGGCTTCTTTATATGATGGTGTTTCACAACAAAGTAAAACTTTTGAGTCATTTTGTGACTTTAATATCTGACTTTTTTTGAACTCAGTTTATTATCACTCTCCTCTATTTTATTATTCTCATTTGTTTTTATTGTCTAGTCGCACCTTTCTAATAATCTGATCATAAAAGCGTAAATATGCAGAGCCATGGTGTGCACAGCCTTCTCTTCTTCTTGTCATTAACATTTCCATGAAACTCTGCGTTACTGTTTCCTCTCTGCAGTTGGGGCACACCTGGATTAAGTTACTGCTAACACTAACGCAACACTTCCTGCTGCTTTTAGTGTGAAGCAGCCACAGGAAAGACAATGTGTCAGTGGTAAAACACGCTGTTTACCTGGTGCTGTTGTTGATCTGTCACAAGCATGATGATGTTTCATATGTTAGCATTCAGTGCTAGCATGCTAGCCTTACCTGTCCCACCTCCCTCAGCTTCCCGTCTGAGCCTCGATCCATGAAGAGAGGAGCGCCGATGAGCAGATCCACCAGGCTGACACACACACACACACACACACACACGCACACACGCACTTTTATGAGGCATTTCCTGTCTCATAAAACACGTTTAAAGTGTTCTCTTACTGACATATTACAGTTATATCCTGTGTGTGTGTGTGGACAACAGAATTATTGATAGATTCATATTTAAATAAACATCAATTAGTCCTTCCTGAGTTTCAAACTGCATCATTAAAATTTAAAGCTTGTAAAGACTATAGTGATAAACTTACTCATCATTATTAAGGTCAGTCGCTGCCACTGAATGTCCAAAGTAGGCCGCCATCTACAAGAACGAGAGGACATTATTATACAGATATACTACTGAAGGAGAGGAGGAGAGGAAGAAGAGGGAGGCAAGAAGGAGGAGAGAAGAGGAAGAGGAGGAGGAAGTCCATGTCCATCAGACAGATCCAGGGTCTCTACTCTCTCACCTGAGTTCCTGTGAAGTTCACCATGGACTCCATGTTGAGGCCGTTGAAGATGTTCACCTGGAACATGAAACACACCAACAGGAAGTCAGCCAAGCGTCACACGACATGCCACAGGATTGAAACCAGCAGTTTAAATGTGTACGTATAAATACTAGAATATATAAATACCATGATGTACACTTACATAACCCAGAGCCTTGTCTCCTCGAGGTACTCCAGTCACATAATCTGAGGAGAGAAAATACAACTGTAAGACGCTGTGAGACAAGATAAAATCAGATAAAAATCAAATAACATAAGCTAAGCTTATTATTTTCAGACCTGCTCTTCTGTTCTCACCTTCTTTTCCATCACTGTTGAAGTCTCCCACCGTCACAGAGTACCCTTAGAGCACAAGTTAAACCATTACTGCCATATTTACATGATAATGTCATCTCATGTAGTCTCATGCATCGCTAAAATTTCTTTCCATTCATTAAAATATATTTCGGTCAGAGGCGGTTACCGAGGTAACTGTCGTCGTACTGAGCGCCGGCTGACTTGGTGGTCAGAGTGTTTCCATATGGAGTGATGAAGGTTTTATCAAAGCGAGCGAAAATCTCCGAGACGTCATCAGAAATCAGCTGACCTGGGGAGAACAGTAAGAGAAGAGTTAGAGAACAAAGAGAAGAGCTAGAGAACAAAGAGAAGAGCAAGAGAACAAAGAGAAGAGAGAAAATTTAGAGAGCAGTTTAAAACAGAAAAGTTAGAGAACAGTAAGAGAACAGTGTGATGAGAGGAACCACAGAGAGGCAGCACTAATGAGAGGCTAGAGGATAATCACAACCAGAGGGCGACTCAACAGGAAGTAGTAATTGGGTTAAGACACATACATGCACACACGCGCACACACACACACACACACACACACACACACTTAAACTGCTCTGCTGGTCCAGTCCTCATTCGACCACAGAGACTCTGAGCTGTAACAACTGTCCACCAGCAGGAGGAGCTAATCTGCTCCTAAACTGAGAAAGAGATGAGCCGTTGCTAGGATACAGAGGTGAATTCAAGTGTTCTCATCACTGGGCTTCAGTCCACATGTGGCTATTTCCTCACTTCCTGTTTTGTTTCTTGTGCATCTGATATCAAATGTTTCCAAACCAGTTGATGAATAAAATGAAATAAATTATCTCTGGTTCAGAGACAGAGATACTGTATATCTGAGATGCTTCTCACCCTGCCAGTAGAAGCTTCCAGGTCCTCCCACCACCACTCTGTTGTTCTTCTGCAACCATGAAGAGGAGTTTGATTACTTGGAAGTATTCACACCTTGTACTGCAGTGTACTGTTACTACTACAGCAGAAGTACTACTATCACACCAGAAGGAATTCTCTATTAGAGGAAAAGTACTAACACCACTCAGTACAAAAATACCCTGTTACAGTAGAAGTACTAATATCACTCATTTTGTAGTGTGGTACTGGTACCACACTACAAAATACACTGCTACAGTAGTACTAATATCTCACCGTAAAAAATATTCCTTTACAGTAAATATATTCATAGAACATCATGAATATGACTCAGTTGCAGTAAAAGTACTAGTACCACATCATTAACATGATTCAGTTGCAGTAAAAGTACTAGTACCACATCATGAATATGACTCAGTTGCAGTAAAAGTACTAGTACCACATCATTAACATGATTCAGTTGCAGTAAAAGTACTAGTACCACATCATTAACATGATTCAGTTGCAGTAAAAGTACTAGTACCACATCATGAATATGACTCAGTTGCAGTAAAAGTACTAGTACCACATCATTAACATGATTCAGTTGCAGTTAAAGTACTAGTACCACATCATGAATATGACTCAGTTGCAGTAAAAGTACTAGTAGCACATCATGAATATGACTCAGTTGCAGTAAAAGTACTAGTAGCACATCATGAATATGACTCAGTTGCAGTAAAAGTACTAGTAGCACGTCATGAATTTGACTCAGTTGCAGTAAAAGTACTAGTAGCACGTCATGAATATGACTCAGTTGCAGTAAAAGTACTAGTAGCACGTCATGAATATGACTCAGTTGCAGTAAAAGTACTAGTAGCACGTCATGAATATGACTCAGTTGCAGTAAAAGTACTAGTAGCACATCATGAATTTGACTCAGTTGCAGTAAAAGTACTAGTAGCACGTCATGAATATGACTCAATTGCAGTAAAAGTACTAGTAGCACGTCATGAATATGACTCAGTTGCAGTAAAAGTACTAGTAGCACGTCATGAATATGACTCAGTTGCAGTAAAAGTACTAGTAGCACGTCATGAATATGACTCAATTGCAGTAAAAGTACTAGTAGCACGTCATGAATATGACTCAGTTGCAGTAAAAGTACTAGTAGCACATCATGAATATGACTCAATTGCAGTAAAAGTACTAGTAGCACATCATGAATATGACTCAATTGCAGTAAAAGTACTAGTAGCACGTCATGAATTTGACTCAGTTGCAGTAAAAGTACTAGTAGCACATCATGAATTTGACTCAGTTGCAGTAAAAGTACTAGTAGCACGTCATGAATATGACTCAATTGCAGTAAAAGTACTAGTAGCACGTCATGAATATGACTCAGTTGCAGTAAAAGTACTAGTAGCACGTCATGAATATGACTCAGTTGCAGTAAAAGTACTAGTAGCACGTCATGAATATGACTCAGTTGCAGTAAAAGTACTAGTAGCACGTCATGAATATGACTCAGTTGCAGTAAAAGTACTAGTAGCACGTCATGAATTTGACTCAGTTGCAGTAAAAGTACTAGTAGCACATCATGAATTTGACTCAGTTGCAGTAAAAGTACTAGTAGCACGTCATGAATATGACTCAATTGCAGTAAAAGTACTAGTAGCACATCATGAATATGACTCAGTTGCAGTAAAAGTACTAGTAGCACATCATGAATATGACTCAGTTGCAGTAAAAGTACTAGTAGCACATCATGAATTTGACTCAGTTGCAGTAAAAGTACTAGTAGCACGTCATGAATATGACTCAGTTGCAGTAAAAGTACTAGTAGCACACAGTAAAAAAATGAAGGCAGACGTGCTGGTCTACCTTCAGGAAGTCGGCGCTGAAGCCGGCCTGGCAGAAGCCCTGTCCCTCAGGTGAGTTGGCATCTGGACACAGAAATACACACAAATATGAGAGTATTTTCAGGTAGTACTTTCTGGAGCCATACTGCAGGTAAAGAAAGGGACGGACTGGATCTACAGGGCGAGTACTCCACCACTGTCCCGCCTTTCTTCAGGAAACAGGTTCCTACCGGCTCCCGTTCAGAAACACCGAAGGTGGACCACTGGTAGAGAGGAGCACAGGCCTACCAACAGGGACGACATATATAGATTAAGATGAATAAGATTAACAAAAAATATACAAGGAGAGAGCAGCTCCTAGCCACCAGAATGAGAGCGCTGAAATTCACCAACACAATAATAGAATAAAATAAGAAATAACTGTTCGCTATGACATATTTTAAATTTGTGAATGAACATAATTAATGAAACAATATAAAGTAAATAAAAGGATATCATTACTACTTAGCGTCTGTGTGTATTACTATATATGGTGTATAATGCAACATATTAATGTAAACATGACATATAAATATAAAATGTGATTATCTGTTTGGTACCAGGATGTGTTCTCCATCAGATCGAACAGAAGCACCGAACCACTGCTTGGATTTAAACTCCATCTTAGCTCCATCTTTATGCCTCCGGTCATCTGCAACAAGACAAAGATAACAACTATAATTATTATTATTATTATTATTATTATTATTATTATTATTCAAATCCAAACTTCCTCATCTACTGCACAATCTGATCTTGGCAACATATTGTGTGTTTTTGTATGTTTCTATTCTGTACTGTGTCCTTGAGCTCCTTAAAATAAAAATATATTATTAATATTATTATTTTAAGATTATCTTAGCCTTTATTTGACAGAGAAGAGAGAAGAACAATTATTATTATTATTATATTATTATTATTATTGTTATTATTATTAGACTGTATTTGAGCCAGTGAGAGTCTTGACGGGGTAATTATTGATGAATTTAATAAATTAATTTGCTGATAACACTCCTTTTCCTTCTTTTATTTGAGTAACATTTTGATTTCAGGACATTTGCTTGTGGTAAAGTATCTTTGGACTGTGGTATTTGTACTTTTCACTTATTTCACAAGCATTTTATTTGTGTTGTGATGGTGACACATAAATAAGAATAATATAATATTAATAATAACAAGCATTAGTACAGTCAGTTATCCTGGCCTCAAGCATTCAGTTCCTGTACTTAAGTAAAAGTAATAGTACTACACTTTGTCTGTTGCAGTAAAAGTACTTGTACCATGTGCTGAAATCCTCTGTTGCTGATAATAACTGTGGAGATTAAAATATTTTGATATTTGAGTCATTTTCAAGATGTTGGTAAGATTATATTTTGCAGGCCGGCAGACAAACTGTCTCTTATGAATTAATGAGTTTCTCGAGGATGAGTAATGATGAATTAAATTAGCCGTCCTAAAAGCAGAATATTTGATCCTGGTCAGACAGAGGAAATGTGGGGAGTTTCCCATCAGCTGCAGTTCTGCTTCCAATCTGTTCCCAAAAACTGCTCAGTTTAAAAAAAAAACAAAACAAGAACTGGTGATAAATCTGTGGTTTTATCCCAGGAATCTGTAATTATGCTGCCAGGGGTTTGAGCCAACCGGTTGGCATCTTAGCAGCGCCGTAACCATGGCGACATGCTCTTTTGTCTCTTTGTTATTCAACCAAAGAAAGGAGTTCATGTGGAACCAGAAGAGCTCTGTGAGGAATGTTTAGATTGTTATTAACTATTAAATGATGGAAGGTTTAATGTCCTGCAAAAACACATGGAACTAATTTAAAGATGCAAAGTGATTAATCAATGGTCAGAACAGTTGCTGATTAATTGAATAGTTGAACAGCAGCCGTCTGAGGAGCGTTTAGTTAAGTTTAAGATATAATTTAAAAAAAGCTGCCTTTACACACAGGAGAATATCAGACATCAGCTATACTGACAGTGACTTTACAGTGAATGATTCAATGATTAGTTTCCTTTCCTCCACTGATCGATCAGTTTGATCTACAAAATGATCAAAGAAGTTCAGTTTACTGTCATGGAGGGAAGAAACCAGGAAATATTCACATTTAAGTAGCTGACATCAGAGAATTCTTGAAAAATTCCTCAAAACAATTCATCTTTTTATCATGTAGTAAATATCTGAAAAATAAGAGGAAGGGGGGTGGCAAGGTGGTGTAGTGGTTAGCACTGTCGCCTCACAGCAAGAAGGTACTGAGTTCGATTCCCAGCCCAGGGCCTTTCTGTGTGGAGTTTGCATGTTCTCCTCATGTCTGCGTGGGTTCTCTCTGGTACTCTGGCTTCCTCCCACCATTCAAAAACATGCATGGGGATCAGGTTAATTGGCTAATTTAAATTGACCATAGGTGTGAATGTGAGTGTGAGTTGTTGTCTGTCTCTATGTGCGACTCCAGGGTGTACCCTTCCTTTCCCTCCACTGTGACCCTATGTGAGGATAAGCAGTAGAACATGGATGGATAAGAGGAAGCATCTGTCTGTCTGTCTTTTCCACTTCCTGTTAGGCGCTGACAAGTGAGGCAGAGACTAACAAAAGACTGATGCATCATGGGTAGACCAACGTAAAATGTTAAATGTTGGCCAGTCATCATTCAGGTTAGAACAACAACAAACAAAGGGCTTATTCACTCTGACACACACACACACACACACACACACACACACACAGCAACATAAGTAGGCCATTAAGACTGGCCTTACTGGCTGAGAGCCTGAGGCAACACTTTCTATCACTTTCCATTCATTTTCTATCATGTCCACTTCAGTCAGTTTCGATCACGAGTACATACTGTTGACTGATAATTTACTCATAATTTACTGATACTTTACTCATAATTTACTGATACTTTACTCATAATTTACTGATACTTTACTCATAATTTACTGATACTTCACTGATTATTTACTCATATTTTACTGATACTTCACTGATAATTTACTCATATTTTACTGATACTTCACTGATAATTTACTCATACTTTACTGATACTTTACTCATAATTTACTGATACTTCACTGATTATTTACTCATACTTTTCTGATACTTCACTGATAATTTACTCATACTTTTCTGATACTTCACTGATAATTTACTCATACTTTTCTGATACTTCACTGATAATTTACTCATACTTTTCTGATACTTCACTGATAATTTACTCATACTTTACTGATACTTTACTCATAATTTACTGATACTTCACTGATTATTTACACATATTTTACTGATACTTCACTGATAATTTACTCATACTTTTCTGATACTTCACTGATAATTTACTCATAATTTACTGATACTTTACTCATAATTTACTGATACTTCACTGATTATTTACTCATATTTTACTGATACTTCACTGATAATTTACTCATACTTTTCTGATACTTCACTGATAATTTACTCATACTTTACTGTTACTTTTCTAATACTTTACTGATACTTCACTGATAATTTACTCATACTTTACTGATACTTCACTGATTATTTACTCATATTTTACTGATACTTCACTGATAATTTACTCATACTTTTCTGATACTTCACTGATAATTTACTCATACTTTACTGTTACTTTTCTAATACTTTACTGATACTTCACTGATAATTTACTCATACTTTACTGATACTTTACTGTTACTTTTCTAATACTTTACTGACACTTGACTGATAATTTACTCATACTTTACTGTTACTTTTCTAATACTTTACTGTTACTTGACTGATAATTTACTCATACTTTACTGATACTTCACTGATAATTTACTCATACTTCACTGATACTTTGGTGCAGCAAAGCTAATGACACACTGTGTAAATACAGTGTTAAAGGAAAAGTACTAATACCACACTGTGTAGGAATACTCTGTCATATTAAAAGTACTAATACCACACTGTGAATATACTCTGTTAGTATAGTAAAAGTACTAAGTAGGAAAAAAACTCTAAGAGATGAAAGCTACTAATACTACTGTAAAAGTACCCATACAGAAATACTGTACACTGTAAAAAATACTCTGCTGTAGTAAAACTACTAACACCCCACAGCAGAAATACTCTGATTACTTCTCAGTGACTCAAACATGTCTCTTAATTTCTGACACGATGTTTGTTTTCTTTTCTTGTTCTTCAGATCATTTTCTACTTGTTTCTTTTTCCAGAGTAGAAGCTCAGCTCTTAAAGACAGTCTGCTGGCAGACAGTAAAGCACATAAGAGGCAGGTTGAACACTCGGTCAGCTTTAGTCATCAGGGGATCAGACATGTTTTGAAATATCACAGCAGCTGATTATCAGACTGAAATATTTATTCTGAGGCAACGCCTCCCACGCCCAACATGACGCTGATAAACCAGCCGCTGACCAGCCCAGCTTCCTGTGCTCTATTTATTCTGTATCTACATGGGCAGCAGCTTCCTGGGTTCCTGTTTTACGGCTGAGCCTTAAAGTCAGAGACAGTGGAGCTGGAGGACATGAGGAAAGAAGAGACCAGCTGGAGCTTTCTATGAGTCTAACGCTGCTACATGACCAGATGAACTAATGAACCATCCTCCACCCAGTGTCCTAACTGATTAACAGAATATTAATCACTGCTGAAATGATGCTAATACGCTAGTCAGCACTGGCATGTTTCTTTAAGACGGGACGGATGTAATGATTGGTCGATGCTTCACTGTGCCACTAGAGTACTGACAAAAGATCAAACCAGCTCAACTTTATTTGTAGCGTCATGATACCAGCTTCCATTAAAACTGAACAGAACGTCGCCTGCACAGCCCCTCAGTTTACTTTAAGAGTACTTTAGAGTACTTTAAGAACCTCCATGTGGCAGATGGATAATACTTCTCCTGCTGACCATCAGCAGCTGATCCACAGAGCTTCAGCAGGAAACTTTCATTGCAGTTCTTCAAACAACTTGACGCAGTAAAAGCTGAATAATGACCACCTCTGCTCTAAAGAGCTCTTTGCATCCCATTAAAAGAAAAAAAAAACAACAGGACTTGATCTGAGACGAGTTCATACAGCTCCTGCTTCACCACACATTCCTCAACGTGTCCTGACAACTCAAAGTTTTCATCCTTAACCTTTCCATTTAAACAAGCTCCATTTTGAATTACCACCACTATTTACTGTCCTATTATAGCCCTGATAATGAACCAGTTCACTGAATATATTGATGTATTCTGTGTGCTGTTTATTTTTATTTTTCACATTAGACTGTTGGTTAAAGCCCTGTAAAGTTGTATTTCTCTTCAGATTTCAATATTCATGACTAAATGTACTAAATGTGCTCTCTTTCAGCTCTGCTTTGGTCTCCACCAGCTCCTGATAGCTTGGCTTATTAGCTGCTGAACATGAATGTTCATTCATCATGTTGACATTCAAATTCAAACTGTACTGAAAAATAGCAGATGTTTTTTTAGAAGTACTAATATCACACTGTAAATATACTCTGTTACTGGAATAATAATACTCTGTTACATAAGAGGTGCTAATACTACACTGTAAAAAAATTAGTCTACTACTAAATACTAACGATAAACATTAATCTAATATATTACTACTAAATACTAATAATAAACTTTGCTATTAAATATTACTACCAAATGCTAATATTATACATACTCAGTACTACTACTAAATATTAACAATAAATGTGACTATTAAATACTACCATTAAATATTACCACTAAATATTACTACTAAACACTAATAACAAACATTAATACTAAATATTACTACAAAATACAACTAATAAACATTAATAAATATTATTACAACAAACTAATAATAAACATTGCAACTAAATATTACTAATAAATATTCATACTCCTCGTGAATATTACTACTAGATACTACTGATAAATATTATTAGTAAATAGTACTACTAAGTAGTACTTCTAAATACTACTACAAAATATTACTAATAAATATTACTACTAAATAGTACTCCTAAATAGGGATGCTTCATATTGGCTTTTTTTGCCAATATCATGGAACAGTTTTCAGTACCTGAGCTGTCAAAGTGAAGCTGCTGGCAGGAGGAGGAGGAGCTCCAGGGACAACTGAACACCGCTCCTCTCTCCTCAACACTGCTGGGGGAGGAGGTGTTCGCTCTGGGAGCTCCAACCAGGACATCTGACCTGAGGCGGAGGAGAGAGGAGGAGGACAGGTTGATTGGTTGATGATGATTGATATGATTATTGGTTGGATATTTTGTGGCTATAATGACTGAGTGGGTAAAGAATGGGATCAGCAAATAACATCATTTTACTGCAAAATGATGCTATGTTATGATATTATATCTGTGATCTGAGTCTTATTTCATAATATCTAAATAATATGGATTCCTTCCCCTGGTCTTTATTATTATAGATTAAACTAGCAGCGGTCGATAAAGTGATTAAAATTAGCTCCACCGTCATGGAGATTATTCTGCATGGTTAGGATTTTAACTTGTGGTACGGCAAGAGCTGTACTACTTGGAACAGAGTAGTTTTAAAAAAAAGTAATATTTACTTTATTTCTATATATATTTTAATACTCTGTTTATACTCAGCATTACACTTTTAAACAACAGCATCACTGGCTGACGTTAATACAGCTGGACTAACTTCTGTCATTTGTCATCAAAGTACAACACTAAATAATTTGTACAGAAAACTGTCTTTGTTTTTACTTTGTATATTTTCATACTTCATGATTCCCATGGTCTAATTAACAATAGTACGTCTTATTTATCTGACTCTTGTGTTTAATTTGCCATTAAAAATAATAATTTCTTTCATTTTATTTTAAACTTTTAAATTTACTACAAACAATCAACAACAACAACTGCAATAATAATGTTGTATACGCTGTTATTCAGTGACAATAAATTATTTTGGGTTTGTTTTGATCTTGATTAATATGTTTCCTCACATACAGTGAGTAAAATATGATTGAGTGATGCACTTCTGATGAAGTTATTGATTATTTAAAAACCGGAAGCCGGATATGTTCTGGTCTTACTTCTGGTCGTTGGGGGGCTTGAAGAAGTCCACCGAGAAGCCGAAGTAGCTGCCCTCCGGCCCGGAGAACACGGTGGGTTTGTCCGCATCCAGGTTGAAGGATCCGCCGCGGTGGATCCAGGATCCCAGCAGGACCAGCACACACAGAGCCGCCCGTCCTCCAGCCATGGCCGCTGCGGCTGAACCTCTGCGGGGGCAAACCGTTGGAAAGAACCGAGTTCAGCTACTGAGGCAGAGAGTCACTTCAAACAGCCTGAAGGTCGAACCGGCGCTCCCTTCCGGTTCTGGTTCCGGTTCTTTAGCCTGATTTATCCGAGAGAAGCAAGAGGAACACGGCAGGACAGCCGAGGAGAGGCCGCTACTGAGAGACAGCGGAGTGGTCTACAGAGCAGCCGGATAAAACTACAGTAAAAGACTACACTGCGTCCGGTTAAGCCCTTCAAAACAAAAGCATCGGTCCTTATTTATTTACTTTATTTATTTGGTTTAATTTATACTTTATTTTACGTTATTTTCTTGGACTTTATTTTGTTTTACCTATATCACCTATTATATTACCATATTTTATTTTATAATATCTTTAATTAATTTGATTTATACTTTAATTTATTTGTTAGGACTTAATTTATTTTATTTAAATTTACGTTATTGAATTAAATTGTTTTGTATTAAATTTATTCTTTATTTTACTTTATAAGATTTTACTTCATTTTAATTTTATTTTATTTTTAGTTTTTTTTTTGTACATTATGTTATATGTTGTACACAGTTCCTTATTCATTATCATTATTATTATTATTATTACTATTATATTATTTTCATTGTTGTTGTATTTAATTGCATTTTAATTTGACCTTTTTTACTTTTTCAATCATGACAGGTGCAACCAAACAACACATGTTTATGTTATTCATCAAAACTCCTCTGCCTCAGGTTTAGAAAACCAAATACAATAATTTTAAACTTTAACAAAACTATTACAAAAAGAAAAATAGATGAAAGTATAAATCAGATAAAAATAAGAAATAAAATTATTTGTTTAAAAAAATCTATACTGAGTTTGCATGCAGGACTTAATTATGATGGAGTATTTACTTATAATAATTACTTATCACTACTTTTCCTCAAGTAAAAGATTTGAGTACTTCTTCCTCCGCATGGCTTTTAATTCAGCTTCACATGCGACTCATCAATTGGATGTTTCATAAACGAACTAAATTTAAATGCATTTAACCAGACTGCACATATATCGCTTTTATTATGAAGGCATTATCGGTTTCCTGTGATTTCCTGTCTGCCTGGGTTTAACTTGACGCAAAACCGGAAGTTCATTCCACCGCATCCTCAGGAACTCAGGCAGGCGTGGCCAAGAGCAGGGACACTTTATTTTGGAGGAAATTCTATTCTGGGTTTGTCATGTGTTTTATCACTTCTAGATTCATCAGCTGAATGTCTGCAATCCTGGAAAGTAACTAAATTATTCATTTATTATACATTTATTCAAGTACTGTACTTTCATGCAGTACTTGAGGCACTTGTACTTTACTTGAGCATTTCATTCTACATTTCATAATCGAGTCCCACGTCTGGAGAGGCAAGTCCCACATCAAGTCTCAAGTCAAATTCCAAGTTAAAATAATCTAGTGCAAGAAAAGTTCAAGTCAAGTCCCAAATCAAGTGCAGTTCAGGACGGTCAGGAATCCTGAAAGCCAAATTCCACGTGTCGCAGTTCAAGTCCTAAGTCAAGACAAAAGCATCCCAAGGCAGGACAGACCTGTTTAGGTTAAATACAAGCCAAGTCCAGGTACTATCCAAGCCCCAAGTCAGGAGAGGAAATGACCACAAGTCCCACATGAATTTCCAAGTCAAAACAAACAAATTCAAAATCCAAGTCCTGCAGATACCACATCCCAATTCAAGTCACGGCAAGCCCATCTAAGTCAAGTCCAGATTCCAAGTTAGGACAGGTGAGACCTTCAAGTCCCAGGTCATGTTTTGCAAATCGTCAGTCAAGTCAGATTAAAGATTAAAGCCTCAAGCCAAGTCATTACAGACAAGTCATAACTCAAATCCCAAGTCTCCCATGTTCTTTAAGTCCTAAATCAAGACTGACCAAACCAGGTCAAGTTTTGGTGTCTATGCGGGTCGGCGTGAAAAACATGCCGAGCAGTGTTTTGTGTGACACCAGTGCGGAGCGCAGTCCGTGTGGACGTAAAATTTGAGCTTTGCGCACACGGACCTTGCGGACGTCCGCTTCGAGCACCCGTGGACCTCAGTGGAGTCCGTTCCATGTCTGTTCCGCCCGAGTATGAATTGGCCTTAAGAGTCACCTTAAGGTGGTTTAATAAGATGGGCTACACTATTACTTTTCTCATTTGAGTCCAGTGTTGTGAAGTCCACATAGGTGGAAACTAGGGGTCCTTAGTAAACTATGATACACAGGAAATAGAGTCTCTTTACAGCTTGAATTTTCTCAAGTTAGGGACAACTTGAGTAGTTAATAGTGTAGTCCATCTTATTAAATGTCTGTTATTTGAGAAATGGTCAAGTTTGTGTCATTTACTTGGTGCATTTCTGTGCCCCATTCACTCCTGTTTAATGGATATCGTCAAATCCATTATTGTTGGAAATACTCCAAATGACTCCAAAGTGAAACGGGTGAGTAAATGACAGTATTTTATCCCAGAAATAAGGTCCAATTTATAAAAACGGCACTTCCCCTTTAATACTGTTTGCTTGAGTTTGGTTCTGTTCTGTAGCTTTGTTTGCAGTTTTTTGTAATTTGTGCAGTAAAAAGTCTTTTTTCTTTTTGTTTTTCAACCTACAAACCATTAATTTTTGCAAAGTTAAAGCAAAATATAGGGCTACAAAAGATCCTAAATTAAGAGCCTTTTGGAGTTGAAAGAGTCGGCTCTTTTGGCTCAACTCCCAAAAAGAGGCGAACTTCCCATCACTAGTTGGTAGGTCCACGGTCCAGTGCATTGCTGAGTCAAACACCAAACTCCATTTCACTTAAGTCAAGTTCAAGTCATGAGTCAGAGGTTGTTGTAATGCCTAGAAACAGTCGGACTGAACACTTGTTCTACAAAGATAATAGTTATAATCCAGGAGCAGTTTGAATTATGGCCCTTGAATTGAATTACAACAGCTTGCAGTTTTTACGCTGATCTGATTCACAGCCTTTAAACCCACCAACAGTCATGACTGTGGAGCAACGGCCCAGCTGAGGAGTTTTCGTCTTATTTGGCCATGAGCTGCTCTGAATCACCACTTCAATGAAGTGTTCGCTCAAGAATGTGTGTGGGGGGGGTTGGGAGTGGTGTAAGACCTACAGTGAAGCCATTCTGCATCAAGATAAACATGTAGACGTTGTGTAAAGGCATAGCTCTGCAGATTACTGCTAATTACTGAGCGCTGTGTAGAACTCGCGTGGGGTGTCTATCTTTGTCAGGACCAGTTTAGTCAGGTCTTTTCTGTAGTGGTTTAAATTAAGACCAGAATTTGTCATGGTTTTCGCCACTTATTGTTCCGTGTTTTTAAATACTGTATATTATATGATCTTGTTACCACCCAGCAGCTCATTTCTAAAGCAATAAAAAAGCAACAGTCAGTTTATAGTTTTTACATCCAAAACATGATCAAATATGCTGCTTTGTTCTGCTTTGCTGCTGGTTAGACCTGCTCAGGTTGGATGAGGTCATTGTGTAATAATAAGATCAATAAAGTTGTAAACTAACAGGAAAAACCATGACGTTCTGCAAAAAAAATGCTATTGTTACAAACTATATTACAGCAGCAAATGGTGTTATTATGTGCTGCCATTATGGAATCTGAAATCCTTTCATAACTGTGTCCTGACTCAACCTTTACATCGACCAGTCTGTGATAATTCATCAGCATCTGGTCCACTGAGTTCAACTGGAGGCAAAATAATTTAAAATGGCTATTTTTTGGGGGGTCAAAATGAGGCAAATTTCATCAAAATTAGTTATGGTCAAAAGTTTAAAGTATTAAACATAAGTAAGAATGGTTTTATAACTGAAGATATACAGGCAATTATAAGGGTTCTTATAAAAACACTGAGCACAAAAAGGTTTTCAACACACAAACCATTCATTTTTTTATATATATATATAAAATACACCATGGTTTGTAGGATATAGAAGGCATCACATGAGCATTTTGTAGAAACAGGAAACAGGTTCCAGTGTCAAAATATTTCAGGAGTTTGACACCGAGAACCAAACAGTGATGTCTAGAGGACTGGGTCAGAGCATCTCCAGAACTGCAGCTCTGGTGGGGTCTTCCTGTCCTGTAGTGATCAGGATCGATCAAAAGTGGTCCAAGGAAGGACCAGTGGTGAACCAGAGACAGGGTCATGAGAGGACAAGGATCATTGATGTAGGTAGGGAGTGAAGGCTGGTCCTGGTGGTCTGATCCAACACATGCTGCTTACCTGAGGAACACCTGGCACCAGCATGCACTATGTGAAGAAGGCCAGCCAGTAGAGGCAGAGCTGGGGAACATTGGGTCTATGGTGTGGATGGTTTCTCTGTACAGTGAGCATTTCCTTGGACAGAACAATGACATGATTTCACAGTTCAGAAGACACAAAAAAAAAAAAACACTGTCAGGTCTTAGTTTAGTCAGAAAAGTTCCCTTTTTGTGATATCATGCTGTTATGCTTCATTTAGTGTTGCTAGTTACACCGATTACAGTTATTCATAAGCAACACTTTCTGGTTGATTTCAGTGTGTGCATAATTAATTTTACAGATAAACAGTCTAAACATGTTGTTTTTAACATGTAAATATCATCAAATACAAATTGCAGCTGTAGACCTAGTCTTGTACTGCTGTCATATCCTCCTGCCTCATGCATTACTGCAGCATTTTTGTACAGCACTGTGTCACTGTTTAATGTGTTCATTTTTGCTGTTTCTGGTTGATAACAGTGTGTGCATTTCACAGATTAGTTTAAACACACTGTTTTTAAATACCATCATATCCCCCATGTTCATTATGTTTGCTAATTATTGTTAAATGAGTGGATTTTACTTTGATGTGCTTTGCGAACAATGAATCAATGAGTCTTTGTATTTGTGAAGTGACGCTGCACTGACTTCTGTGGGGTTTATTCTGTCACAAATTGCAGGAAAAGGCAGGAACCAGCAGATGGCAGAACAAGCCAGCAGCTGCAGTTTTCCCACTCAGCTCAGGCCTCCACAGACATGGAGAAGCTGTGGTGAAACACTGGAAACGAAATGGACGATCGAGGATTACCAGCCATGCAAAGTCGACTGAGACTAACCCCAGATTAGCTGCAAATAATGTGATGAAATGCTCACTAGTTGTGATATGCACAGCAATCTGCACTAAAATAAGGGCATTAATTGTGTTGTTGAAGAAATACTCTTTTGTGTAGAGTAGGAGCTCTTTTAGGCTGCAGAGTCTTTGGGCCTTTAAACTGTTAACTCAAATCCCAACTCACTACAGCCCATTTTTATATTGTTCCAGTATGAAACTGGAAGCATTTCAGTACATAATAACATATACAATGTGAGTATAAAACAATATTGATATGAAAGTTTCAAGCCTCAAGGTGAGTCGGAGGGTTATAACAACCAAATCTAAAACTAATCTGAAAACAACAATTTCAAAAACATAATAGGACTCCAGTGGACTCCTGTTACTCCTGCTCAGACTTAAATTATATGATGTATTAAACACAAGTGATATATTTGTTCCATGAGAAAATAATCATGAAGGCATGATGAGTGCTTGGGATGTAAGAGGTCTGATGAGCCTCATACACATAAAACATATTAATGCACTTATGGCAGGAAAATCTTTCTTAACATGTATTGATATGTTTGGGACAATGAATTCATTCGTTCACTCATTAACTTTCTTTCTGTACTTGTTGGGGCTTAAATTACACAACAGGAAACATTTTGAGTGTCTGAAAAAATCTAGAAAGCACTTCTCTGATCTGAGGTAGGGTCAGGCCGTAAACTAGAGGGTTACTGATGGGAGGAATGATCACAAACTCCAGAGATAAAACAATAATAACAACTGGATTAACTTCATCACCCTTTATGCGACTCAGCAACATTTCACAGCAGAAAGAGAAGAAATAGTTAATGAATGTGATGATGTGAGGCAGACAGGTTTGTAATGCTTTCCATCTGAATTCAGACGAGCTTCTCCTGCAGACCAGCAGAATGTGCAGGTAGGTGTACAAGATGAAGAACAGAGGCAGGAAATAGGTGGTCACTGTTAACATAGTGCAAACTATACGGTTCACAGTTGTGTCTGCACAGGAGAGGTGAAACACAGAGCAGTAGAGCCGCTGAACTTTATTTCCACACAAAGGCAGTCGAACAGTGAGATAAACACAAACACTAACAGCAAATGTGGGGTAGAGCACAGCAAAAGTGACAAGATATCTCACCTTCATTAATGTCATTTTGCTGTGATAATGTAAGGGATGGCAAATAGCAACAAATCTATCGTAGGCCATGATGCCGAGCATCAGAGGCTCACATGCTGCGTAGCTGTAAATAACATGGATCTGTACAAAACAGGACGGACGTGAGATGAAATGAGTGTCGGACAGAATGTCCATCAGAAACCTGAGGAAGAAGCCGGCTGAGCCGAACAGAGCGTTAAAAGACAGACAGCTGATGAAAATATACATGGGCTGATGCAGAGACTTCTCCAGGCACACTACTATGATAATGACGACATTAGCAGAGATTATGGTCATGTAGACCAGCAGACACAAGCTGAAGTACAGATATCTGAGGGGCCCAAAGTCTGCAAACAGAGTGAACTGGAAGTAGAGAGGATTCAGGCTGCTGTTGTTCATCATGTCTGCAGCAGAGCAGAGCTGGAAGAAGAGAAAGAGGGAGGAAGAAGTGATGAAAAGATGACAAGATGGAGCGATACTCTGCAGGAAAATGAACTCAACACTTATTTCAACAGAAGACAGGACACAAACCGGACATGTAAGAAGCTTCCACTGCACAGTTCAAACAGTGTTACCTGATCATATTCAGTACGACGAGAACATTTCCAGTACAGAAACACAAAAGAAAGGAAAAATGTCAAAATCACCTATAATCCAGTTTATGATGGATTAAAGGGGAGACGTTTACAACAGCAGAGAAAATATACTGTATACTAATGCTTAAGTCCTGTGGTCTGTCCAGCTAATAGAGCCATAAAGACATTCAGAAAACAGTGTTTGATCATCAGTGTCTGAACACACATCCTCCCATCTGCTCCAGCAGAGTGAACAGTTATGAACTTTTATCCTGTTGAGATCAACCAGCTCTGGGTCCACAGGAAGGTGTGTTGTGTCACAAGCTGACTACAGGGTGCAGGGCCGGGTCTAGCCATACTGGGGCCCTACAGTAGAAGAGACTAGGGTTTGGTAACAACATATAGCCTAGTAACAACATAGTATATTAACAACATAGTCTAGTAACAACATATAGTCTGGAAACAGCATAGCCTAGTAACAACACAGTCTAGTAACAACAGGAAATAGAAACACAATACCCTACTAACAACATATAGTTTAGTAAAAACAGTCTTGTAACAACATAATCTAGTAACAACATATAGTCTAGTAACAATATACTCTAGTAACAACATACTGTATAGTCTACTAACAACATAATCTAGTAACAACCTATAGTCTACCAACACCATAACCTAGTAACAACATACTGTATATTCTAGTAACAACATAAACTAGTAACAATATACTGTATAGTCTGGTAACAACAAAAAGTATTAACAACATATAGTCTAGTAACAACATAAACTAGTAACAACATATAGTCTAGTAACAACATAGTATAGTAACAACATATAGTCTAATAACAACATAACCAAGTAACAACATAAACTAGTAACAAAGTATAGTAGAGTAACAACATAATCTAGTAACAGCATATAGTCTAGTAACAACATAAACTAGTAACAAAGTATAGTAGAGTAACAACATAATCTAGTAACAACATATAGTCTAGTAACAACATAAACTAGTAACAAAGTATAGTAGAGTAACAACATAATCTAGTAACAACATACTGTATAGTCTAGTAACAACATAAACTAGTAACAACATAATCTAGTAACAACATATAGTCTAGTAGAAATATAATAAAGTAACAACATGCTGTATAGTCTACTAACAACATAAACTAGTAACAACATACTGTATAGTCTAGTAACAACATAATCTAGTAACAACATATAGTCTAGTAACAACATAATCTAGTAACAACATACTGTATAGTCTAGTAACAACATAAACTAGTAACAACATAATCGAGTAACAACATATAGTCTAGTAACAACATAATCCAGTGACAACATATTGTATAGTCTAGTAACAACAAAAACTAGTAACAACATACTGTATAGTCTAGTAACAACATAAACTAGTAACAACATATAGTCTAGTAACAACATAATCTAGTAACAACATATAGTCTAGTAACAACATAATCTAGTAACAACATACTGTATAGTCTAGTAACAACATAAACTAGTAACAACATAATCGAGTAACAACATATAGTCTAGTAACAACATAATCTAGTAACAACATACTGTATAGTCTAGTAACAACATAATCGAGTAACAACATATAGTCTAGTAACAACATAATCCAGTGACAACATATTGTATAGTCTAGTAACAACATAAACTAGTAACAACATACTGTATAGTCTAGTAACAACATAAACTAGTAACAACATACTGTATAGTCTAGTAACAACATAAACTCGTAACAAAATATAGTCTATTAACAACATAATCTAGTAACAACATATAGTCTAGTAACAACATAATCTAGTGAGAACGTATACTCTAGTACTCACTGCTGAAAGTGACCACTTCAACTACTAGTCCCATTACCTAAGATTACTCTGTAACAGCACCTGAGTTGGCAGAAAATTTCAAAGTAAAGCTCCTTATTGTAATAAAAGGAGGACAGACTCCAGATCTCTCTTTTCTGCTCTTAAATATCTCAAAGGTAACAGGAAGTTGTGAACAATCAGCCCATCACAGTAAAAGTCTTCTCACTTTTTTCCGTCTAATTCTGGTTCCTTTAGAGCAACAAATTCTCAGTAATGTTCATACTTCCACCCTCTAAAGACATCTCAACGGCTCCTCCATCTTTGTTCTTCTGCTTGTTCATAAGCTCTAGCTCATGCAAGGTTGTCCAAACTCTTGTGTCTTCATCTACACAATAGGTTAGACATCTTAGGAAGAGCCTTATATTTGAATTTCAAACTTATAGAACAATTTTCTGTTTTTTTTTAATGTATTTTTTGAAGATGTCCATTTTAGATCCCTGAGTCCCCATTCTCACTTCTTTGAACTGGACAAGTCCCTACCCCCTGTCGGATTTCCATATGAAAAGTTTTTCGGTCACCAAAATTTAATACTAGACGAGTTGTCCATTTCCAATCCCCAAATCCCTGTACCCATTTCCAGTAAATGGACTAGTCCAATTCCAATAAGTGTCAGTGGGAAATAAGGGATGTGAAGTGGGCAGATTTCAAAAATTAGTATTTTGGTGCCTGACTTCCCTGGTCCTTATCTATCAATTCCTCAAGTTTGATCAACATCAGCCATCTACTATGGGAAGCCGATGGGCTTCTGGACTTGTCCATTTCCAAGAAGTGACAATGGAAACCTAGGGTTATCCAATGAGCAGCGACTTTTTAAATATTCATAAAAATCTAAGTAGTAAGTGCCAAAAATCTGATGAAAACAGATTTTTTCAAACATTTTCACTTTCTCCAGGAGCAACAGGGGATTTCAAAAACTACATTAAAAAATTTCAAATCTCCTTCGTTTTCACACCACTGAACCCCCTTGAACAATTGAGCACTCAGTGCAAGTTTCAGCCTCTCAAATGGTGGTGCTCTGGAGATATAGAGGTTAAAAAAATGTCCATTTACTGGAAAGGTATGACCCTATTTACACATTAACTCTTTAAGTGCCAAAGACTTTCCTTGTTGAGGTAGCAGGGAACAAACAGCACTCTCGAGCCCAATTTACACCGCCCACGTTACTTCAGCTTTTTCGCGCATATTACGGACGTACTGTTTGCAACATCAATATACTCCGGGAGCATTTTACAGCGTAGCGCTGCATGCGAGACTGCTCCACACTCTCACGAGATTTACAACATAACATAGTGAACTTCCTGTTCACTATGCACAGCTGCTCATTACTTCACAGCTGATATCTTCCTTTGTCCATTGTTGGCAAGTTTTTGAAAACTCATTCACACATTGCACACATAGTCTACAGTAGAGTTTACTCACTATCAACTCCAACCACTTCTGCAATTTCACTCCATGCATTCTCTTTTCCATTGCTGCCTTTATAAAAGGCATGTTGGACATCATAAATAGTGCTGTGTGTCTCCCCTCGATGATAAGTCTTTACTCGTCCATTATATTATATATTATTAACCCATGCTGCTATATATTACATTCACTGCTGTTCCTCTTATGTATCTATTATAGTATGTATTTTGGTACTTTATTTTATATTTTGTTTGCTTGAACCCTGCATGTCCATGTGTTTCTTTCAAGCTGCTGTAACTGTGAATTTCTCGGAGATGAAAAAAGTACCTATCTCTCTGTTGCATTAACATTTCAAAGTTCAAATAAGCACAAATTCCAGGTCACCACAGTCTATTCCAGTTCTGTATTGTTGCAGTGGACAACTGGGATATCTCTACACCACAAGTAAAAAAAAATAAAAGTTTTCTGAAACGAATGTTTGCAGTTTATTTAGAACAGCTATATTGTAGAAGTGCATACATATATTTTATGAAATAAAGCTTCATTAACTTTCTTTCTGTACTTGTTGGACCTTGAATTAGATAACAGGAAACCTTTTGTATGTCTGAAAAAATCTAAAAAGCACTCCTCTGATCTGAGGCAGGGTCAGGCCGTAAACTAGAGGGTTACTGATGGGAGGAATGATCACAAACTCCAGAGATAAAACAATAATAACAATTGGATCAACTTCATCAGCCTTTACACGACTCAGCAACATCTCACAGAATAAAGAGAAGAAATAGTTGATGAATGTGATGATGTGAGGCAGACAGGTTTGTAATGCTTTCCATCTGAATTCAGACGAGCTTCTCCTGCAGACCAGCAGAATGTGCAGGTAGGTGTACAAGATGAAGAACAGAGGCAGGAAGGTGGTTGTTACTGTAAACATAAAACCGACTATACGGTTCACAGTTGTGTCTGCACAGGAGAGGTGAACCACAGAGCAGTAGAGCCACTGAACTTTATTTCCACACAAAGGCAGTCGAACAGTGAGATAAACACAAACACTAACAGCAAATGTGGGGTAGAGCACAGCAAAAGTGACAAGATATCTCACCTTCATCAATGTCATTTTGCTGTGATAATGTAAGGGATGGCAAATAGCAGCAAATCTATCGTAGGCCATGATGCCGAGCATCAAAGGCTCACATGCTGCGTAGCTGTAAATAACATGGATCTGTACAAAACAGGACAGACGTGAGATGAAATGAGTGTCGGACAGAATGTCCATCAGAAACCTGAGGAAGAAGCCGGCTGAGCCGAACAGAGCGTTAAAAGACAGACAGCTGATGAAAATATACATGGGCTGATGCAGAGACTTCTCCAGGCACACTACTAGGATAATGACGACATTAGCAGAGATTATGGTCATGTAGACCAGCAGACACAAGCTGAAGTACAGATATCTGAGGGGCCCAAAGTCTGCAAACAGAGTGAACTGGAAGTAGAGAGGATTCAGGTTGCTGTTGTTCATCATGTCTGTAGCAGAGCAGAGCTGGAAGAAGAGAAAGAGGGAGGAAGAAGTGATGAAAAGATGACAAGATGGAGCGATACTCTGCAGGAAAATGAACTCAACACTTATTTCAACAGGACACAAGCCGGACATGTAAGAAGCTTCCACTGCACAGTTCAAACAGTGTTACCTGATCATATTCAGCACGACAAGAACATTTCCTGTACAGAAACACAAAAGAAAGGAAAATGTCAAAATCACCTATAATCCAGTTTATGATAGATTAAAGGGAAGACGTTTACAACAGCAGAGAAAATATACTGTATACTAATGCTTAAGTCCTGTGGTCTGTCCAGCTAATAGAGCCATAAAGACATTCAGAAAACAGTGTTTGATCATCAGTGTCTGAACACACATCCTCCCATCTGCTCCAGCAGAGTGAACAGTTATGAACTTTTATCCTGTTGAGATCAACCAGCTCTGGGTCCACGGGAAGGTGTGTTGCGACACAAGCTGACTACATGTGGCTGTAGGGCCAGGTCTAGCCATATTGGGGCCCTAGGGTTTGGTAACAACAAATATAGCCTAATGAGAACATAGTCCAGTAACAACACATAGTTTGGTCACAATATAGTCTGGTGATAAATATATGGTCTAGTAACAACATATAGTTTGATAACAACATAATGTAGTCACAACATCAAATTTTGGTCCTCCAGACCCTTTTTTGGGTGGGTGTCCAAATGCAAGTAATCCCATGGTGGTATAGGTTCTGCAGAATTCGGAGCAGGACCCCCATGTTCTGAAACAGCTTTCCCTTAGGTCATCAGAATGTTAAACTCTTAAATAGACATTATACTCACTCCTATTACCTCAGTTTTACCCCCATTTCTACCTCTTTTATTTTTGCTCTAAAGTTGTACATTTCTATTTATAATCCATGCTGCTGTATATTACATTTACTGTTGTACATATAGTTATCATCGTTTACACCTTGCATTACTCTTATGTATCTGTTATATATTTTGGTACTTTATTTTATATTTTATTTTTTTGAACTGGGCGGCATGGTGGTGTATTGTTTAGCACTGTCGCCTCACATCAAGAAGGTACGGGGTTTGATTCCCGGCCAGGGGCCTTTCTGTGTGGAGTTTGCATGTTCTCCCTGTGTCTGCGTGGGTTCTCTCCGGGTACCACGGCTTCCTCCCACTATCCAAAAACATGCAAAGGTTAATTGTCTAATTTAAATTGACCATAGGTCTGAATGTGAGTGTGAGTGATTGTCTGTCTCTATGTGTCCTGTGATGAGCTGGAGACTTGTCCAGGGTGTACCCTGCCTCTCACCCTAAGACAGCTGGGATAGGCTCCAGCCCCCCGTGACCCTATGAGGATTTTTTTTGAACCCTGCATGCCTGTGTGTTTCCTTCTTTCAAACTGCTGTAACTGTGAATTTGTTGGAGATGAAAAAAGTACCTATCTCTCTGTTACATTAACATTTCAAAGTACAAATAAGCACAAATCCCAGCCCACTACAGTCGATTCCAGTTCTGTATTGTTGCAGTGGACAACTGGGATATCTCTACACCACAAGTGAAAAAAAAACATTTTCTGAAACAAATGTTTGCAAATATTTTATTTAGAGCAGCTATATTGTAGAAGTACATACATTATATTGCCAAAAGTATTCGTTCACCCATCCAAATAATGTGTGTTCCAATCAGGTGTTCCAATCACTTCCATGGCCACAGGTGTATAAAATCAAGCACCTAGGCATGCAGACTGCTTTTACAAACATTTGTTAAAGAATGGGTCGCTCTCAGGAGCTCAGTGAATTCCAGCGTGGAACTGTGATAGGATGCCACCTGTGCAACAAATCCAGTTGTGAAATTTCCTCGCTCCTAAATATTACACAGTCAACTGTCAGCTGTATTAAAAGAACATGGACGTGTTTGGGAACGACAGCAACTCCGCCACAAAGTGGTAGACCACGTAAACTGACGGAGTGGGGTCAGCGGATGCTGAGGTGCATAGTGTGAAGAGGTTGCCAACTTTCTGCAGAGTCAATCGCTACAGACCTCCAAACTTCATGTGGTCTTCAGATTAGCTCAAGAACAGTGCACAGAGAGCTTCATGGAATGGGTTTCCATGGCCGAGCAGCTGCATCCAAGCCATACATCACCAAGTGCAATGCAAAGCGTCGGATGCAGTGGTGTAAAGCATGCCACCACTGCACTCTAGAGCAGTGGAGACGCGTTCTCTGGAGTGACGAATCATGCTTCTCCATCTGGCAATCTGATGGATGAGTCTGGGTTTGGTGGTTGCCAGGAAAACGATACTTGTCGGACTGCATTGTGCCAAGTGTAAAGTTTGGTGGAGGGGGGATTATGGTGTGGGGTTGCTTTTCAGGAGCTGGGCTTAGCCCCTTAGTTCCAGTGAAAGGAACTCTGAATGCTTCAGCTTCCCAACACATTTTGGGCAATTTTGTGGGAGCAGTTTGGAGCTGGCCCCTTCCTCTTCCAACATGACTGTGCACCAGTGCACAAAGCAAGGTCCATAAAGACATGGATGACAGAGTCTGGTGTGGATGAACTTGACTGGCCTGCACAGAGTCCTGACCTCAACCCGATAGAACACCTTTGGGATGAATTAGAGCAGAGACTGAGAGCCAGGCCTTCTCGTCCAACATCAGTGTGTGACCTCACAAATACTTCTGGAAGAATGGTCGGAAATTCCCATAAACACACTCCTAAACCTTGTGGACAGCTTTCCTAGAATAGTTGAAGCTGTTATAGTTGCAAAGGGTGGACCGATGTCATATTGAATCCTATGGATTAGGAATGGGATGTCACTTAAGTTCATATGCGAGTCAAGACAGGTGAGTGTACATATGTTTTATGAAATAAAGCTTCATTAACTTTCTTTCTGTATTTGTTGGACCTTGAATTAGATAACAGGAAACCTTTTGTATGTCTGAAAAAATCTAAAAAGCACTTCTCTGATCTGAGGCAGGGTCAGGCCGTAAACTAGAGGGTTACTGATGGGAGGAATGATCACAAACTCCAGAGATAAAACAATAATAACAATTGGATCAACTTCATCAGCCTTTACACGACTCAGCAAAATCTCACAGAATAAAGAGAAGAAATAGGTAATGAATGTGATGATGTGAGGCAGACAGGTTTGTAATGCTTTCCATCTGAATTCAAACAAGCTTCTCCTGCAGACCAGCAGAATGTGCAGGTAGGTGTACAAGATGAAGAACAGAGGCAGGAAGGTGGTTGTTACTATAAACATAAAACCGACTATACGGTTCACAGTTGTGTCTGCACAGGAGAGGTGAACCACAGAGCAGTAGAGCCACTGAACTTTATTTCCACACAAAGGCAGTCGAACAGTGAGATAAACACAAACACCAACAGCAAATGTGGGGTAGAGCACAGCAAAAGTGACAAGATATCTCACCTTCATTAATGTCATTTTGCTGTGATAATGTAAGGGATGGCAAATAGCAACAAATCTATCGTAGGCCATGATGCCGAGCATCAAAGGCTCACATGCTGCGTAGCTGTAAATAACATGGATCTGTACAAAACAGGACGGACGTGAGATGAAATGAGTGTCGGACAGAATGTCCATCAGAAACCTGAGGAAGAAGCCGGCTGAGCCGAACAGAGCGTTAAAAGACAGACAGCTGATGAAAATATACATGGGCTGATGCAGAGACTTCTCCAGACACACTGCTAGGATAATGACGACATTAGCAGAGATTATGGTCATGTAGACCAGCAGACACAAGCTGAAGTACAGATATCTGAGGGGCCCAAAGTCTGCAAACAGAGTGAACTGGAAGTAGAGAGGATTCAGGCTGCTGTTGTTCATCATGTCTGCAGCAGAGCAGAGTTGGAAGAAGAGAAAGAGGGAGGAAGAAGTGATGAAAAGATGACAATACTCTGCAGGAAAATGAACTCAACACTTATTTCAACAGAAGACAGGACACAAACCGGACATGTAAGAAGCTTCCACTGCACAGTTCAAACAGTGTTACCTGATCATATTCAGCACAAGAACATTTCTAATACAGAAACACAAAAGAATGGAAAAATGTCAAAATCACCTATAATCCAGTTTATGATGGATTACAGGGAAGACGTTTACAACAGCAGAGAAAATATACTGTATAGTAATGCTTAAATCCTGTGGTCTGTCCAGCTAATAGAGCCATAAAGACATTCAGAAAACAGTGTTTGATCATCAGTGTCTGAACACACATCCTCCCATCTGCTCCAGCAGAGTGAACAGTTATGAACTTTTATCCTGTTGAGATCAACCAGCTCTGCGTCCACAGGGAGGTGTGTTGTGTTGCCTCAGTATTTCCCACCAAGTACCACGTTTTTAGATCAATGGTTCTCAACTTTTTTACACCAAGTAGAGAGAAAGTAGCTGGCTGTCTAGGTACCACCATATGACTGATTTTAAAATACAGTCTGTTCAAAAAAGTTATACATACATTTATTAGAAACTTTTGTCAGCCACAGCCACAATGTACAAAGGGGCAGCACTAGAACTACATCCATGTGTATCTAAAACGGTTCAAATTGACTGAAGATTGAAATGTTTCATTCTCATTTAGCATTCCTAATAAATGCTGAATATCTGGACTCCTGCCTCGGGGTCATCCGAATATCATTAAATTCAATGTGCATAACTGCAGACACATTAGATCATTAGATCCATAAGAGATATTGACTAGTAAAGATGGCGGCAAGCTCGGACACAGCGGTGTATGTTTGTTTGTGGAGTCTTTCTACACTTGCTTCGGTGTCCCATCAGGACCTCCTGGATAGTGACTACCAACACAAGATAGCCATTTCATGGGACTTTCACCACAATCACAACATCCCAGTCAAACTAACACATTCTACATGGATTGTTGTCGAGTCCCTCACCCACAAAACGAAAGACCTGGAACTACAACTTGCTATGTTCGAGACTGTTGTGCCCTCATAATTATGGAGACCTGAAGATCCCGAATGATAATGTACAGCTAGCAGACTGCTCTCTGCACCACTGGGAGTGAAAGCAGAGGCGTGGGGCTCTGTATTTCCGTACATGGAGACTGGTGCAATAACAGCACGATCGTGTCTGTTAGATACCAGCCTATTTTCTCCCTAGAGAGCTAGCAGTGGTGTTCATCACCGCTGTTTATATCCCACCAGATGCTAATGCTAGCACAGCGCTCTCTCTGCTGTTGAACGCTATAAATGAAGAGCAGCGGGCCCACCCTGATGGTGCTCATATTATAGCTGGGGACTTTAAGAAGACCAATCTGAAAACTGTACTCCCTAGGTTCTACCAGCATGTTAAGTGTTCAGCAGTAGGGGAAAATATGCAGTGACCTCCACGACTGCCTCCAACACTGGGACCTTTTTGAACATCAGGACCTGGAAACATTCACAGGGACTGTACTGGACTACCTCAAGTTCTGTATGGGAACTGTGGTTGTGGACAAAACCATCTGTTTTTTCCAAACTAGGATGGATGACCAGCCAGGTCCGTTCACTCCTCAAGGCCCATGGCTCTGCCTTCAGATCAGCCAATACTGCTCTCTACAGCGTGACTCGAGCTGACCTGAGAAGAGGGATTAAAAAAGCCAAAGCAGCGTCCCATCTCTCCAGCAACAAACCATGGGAGGTGTGGCAGGGCCATCAGAACATCACAAACTTTAGAGGCTGTGATGTGACACCAGGAGACCTGAGCAAGTTGCTGGCAGAGGAGCATGATGTGAGGCATGTGTTCCAAACAGTGAACCCCAGGAAGGTGCTGGTCCAGAGTACCTGGCAAGGTGTTCAAATCATGTGCCCACCAGTTCTCCAGCATCTTCTGGCTCAAGCAGTCATCCCCACCTGCCTCAAATCTGCTACCATCATCCCTGTTCCAAAGAAGTTACCTATATCCAGCCCCAATGACTACCACCCTGTTGCCCTCACCCCTGTTATCATGTCCTACAGAACAGCAAAGACTGTCTCCTCCCCACACTCAACTCCCACCAGTTTGCATACTGGGTAAACAGATCCACTGAGAACGCCATCGCCACAGCTCTGCACGCTGTGTTTAGCCACCTGGACCAGCAGCAGGGCTGTGCCAGGATGCTCTTTGTGGACTACAGCTCGGCATTCAACAAGATCATCCCTGACATTCTGATCGGCAAACTGGACACTCTGGGCCTCCCCCTTTCACATGCACCTGGATTATTTTTTTTTTGGACGAACAGACCCCAGACTGTGAGACTTGGCCCCCACCTCTCCTCCACCCACACACTGAGCACTCGCTCAGCACAGGGCTGCATGCTGAGCCCCCTCCTGTACTGTCTCTACACCTACGACTGCAGCCCGGCTCACTGAAACAACACCATCGTCAAATTTGCTGACGACACCACAGTGGTCGTCTGATCAAAGGGAGATAACGCAGCCTGCAGAGAGGAGATCCAGAAACTCACAACCTGGTGTTCAGACAACAACATGGCTCTGAACACCAATAAGACGAAGGAGATCATTGTGGACCTCAGGAAGAACAGAACGGACCCGCTCCCCGGTGTATATCAACAGCGAGTGTGTGGAGAGGATCCACACATTCAGGTTCCTGGGAGTCCAGATATCCAACATCACAACTGTCATAAAGTAGGCTCAGCAGCATCTATACTTCCTGAGGGTCCTCAGGAAGAACAACTTGGACAGGAAGCTGCTGCTGGCCTTCTACCACTCCTCCATAGAGGACCTGCTGACATTCTGTGTTTCCACATGGTGGAGCTGCACTGCTGCAGACAGGGAGAGGCTTCAGAGGACAATCAAAGCCTCCCTGAGGGACATCCACTCCATCTGGTGCCTCAGCAGAGCCCAGAACATCATCAAGGACAGTTCACATCCTGGTTCTCAGCTGTTTGAGCTGCCTCCTGCTGGGAGGAGCTACAGGAGCATTAAAGCAGGACAAACAGACTGAAGAACAGTTTTATTTCTGAGAACCATCACCACCAACTGAGGCTGTCACATCGACAATGAATCCTGAGTGCACCATGTCCATCATTAGTATTGTGATTCACACAATGGTTAATAAAACACTCTGCATCTTAACAATCTGCTCTAAAGCAGTGTGAGCAGGTGACCAATGAGGGCCACAGGCCACTGTAAATAAGAACAATTTTACTGGGATGGATTTTGTGTATTTCTAAATGAAAACACAATAAAAGAAACAAAAAACAATCTGTGCAACATAAACTCTTATTTTCAAGACTGTTAACTACTACTACTACTAGGTCTATAGATCAACTCAGAAAACTGCAGCATTTTATAACAGTAACATTTTCAGTACTTAAAATCTTGATGTTCAGTTAATGACCATTATAAAATTTATACATATATGATACTAGTTATTACAATATGAATGGCATTAAGGTTAAGATTAACATTAAGATTGTCCCAAATACTGGGGAATTTGCACCATTACAGCAGTAAAGTGAATAGAGAAACATGACAAGGACAGCCTGCAAAAACATAAAAAGTAAGAACATCAGTAGAAAAAACAACCAAGTGGAAAAAACTAAGGCATCATATAAGCCACATAAGTGAATACAATTATGTGCTGTTTTGGTTGTTTCATCAACTTGAGCTACATTTGAAAAATGTTAAAAAGAAATCACCATTACTATATTTAAAACACACTTGTCAGAAAGCATACTTTAAATTTTGTCATGTGTTTACACATGAATTACAGAATTTGTCCTGGAAAAGAAATAAAATTATTATAATTGTATAAATGCTAATGCCTCAGATCATTTTGTCTTGACAGAACAATCTCTTCAGGTGTTTATATATTTCTTTCATGTTTAGTCCGTACATGATCGGATTGAAGAGAGGATGATACATCACTATCTGTAAAGCCATGATTAAATTTACAGTTTTGGGAAAATCTGATTCCAGCTGAACTGTAATGACATCATATGCACACAAACAGGAGAAATTGATTAAAACTATCAGATGTGGTAAACAGGTCTGTGCAGCTTTTCTCCTCACTTCTCTACTACTGTGATATGTTATTATGAATATCCTGGTGTATGTAAAAAGTATAAAGAGCACAGGCAGAAGGGCCACATTAAGGAGAATTACCATATCGTGTATAATTTGTGCTCTTGATACGACACATTGAAGTTTATAAACAGTGTTGTAGCAAAAAACTGCCTTTAAAATGAGGCTACAGAGTTTTTTATTTGCACTCAAACCAGCTGGAACTGCGACCTGAGCAGCAGGTAGAAGCCAAGCTAAAACCAAGAGAACAATAACAGTTGTTTTTGTCATGATGGTTGGATAGAGCAGAGGTTTACATATAGACACATATCTGTCATAGGCCATGGCTGCCAACAGTAAGAACTCTGAACCACCTAAAGAGTAAAATACATGAAATTGAAAGAGACAGGCTGAATATGATATGATCTGTTTCTCTGATAAAAAGTCAATCAACAGTTTTGGGTAGACAGCAGTGCTGAAAAAAACAGAGTTCAGTAACAAAGCAGCGATGAAAATGTACATGGGCTCATGGAGGTTACTGTGAACCCTGATGAGGTACACAATAGTGGAATTACTGCAGATTATTAGAATATACACTATGAATAAAATCACAAAATACACATATCTGTATTTGTTAACTTCTACATGTCCACCAAGGGTTATATATGTTACATTAAGTTCATTGTCCATGAAGGTTGTCAAAAACCCTGAATAAACCTGTACAGGAAAGAATTTATCATTTCCAGAAAGCACAAATTAAACCATACACCAGTGTGTTCATCTCCACTGTTCAACTGTCTGTGGAGTTTTAATTTTTATCACATATCTGATATATCACCCCCCACCCCCCATTGGATCTGATTAGAACTCTAACTCAACTATTAACTCATAAACAACTTAATGAAACACCAGAGGAGGAGGACATGTTTACGCAGTTCAGGAAATTCAAAGCTGGAAAAGACTGAGAAAAATACAACTTTCAACCAGGTGACCACTGAGCTTTTTCAGCTGTGCTCCCATCAGCTTGTATTGATCGGATGGTCCAGGAAGTGGACCAAATGGTGAGATGTCCACCCCTGCTGCAGAGCCTGGGCCTCCATCATCCTGGGACCAGCTGCCATCCTGGAAGTTCCCTGGAGCAGAATGGAGTACAAGCATTGCCCGCAAAGCCGAGCAGAGGTTGCTCTTCCTCAGACAACTTTGTCCTATGCCCTCGGTCTTCAAGTGTGATCATGTACCTCCTCAAGGAGTTCTTCATTTGATCTTTATTTCCTCCAGCTAGACATCAACCAAACATATAGTACTCTGCAGAGTTCCAGGCCATCCTCATCCCAGGCATGTTCGCAAACATGCCTAGCTATAATACCTTGAATTGTGCACCTTAAAGTCTTAATATGTTAATATCCCACACGATGTAGACCATTCCTCACCTCAGGCCTCTGGTCAGACCAGTTTTGGACCCTCCTGGCAGTTTGCCTACCAGGAGAACATCAGAATGGATGATACTGTGATTTACCTGCTTACTTCCACCTGAAAGAGTTTGGGGGTACAGTGAGAATCATATGCTCTGATGTCTCCAAAGTTTTCTTTTAACACAATTCAAGCTCCGCTGTTGAGAGAGCTCAGATAACAGATCACCTGATGGACCGGCCTCTCAGTCATACCATCTACAGAGAAGTTCTGATAGCTGCAATGGGATGTATGGGTAGACATTTAGTAATGCAGAGGCCTGGTGGAGTGATTTGGTGAATGAATCTTTTGAACAGATCTTTTTAATGAATGATTCGTACAGATTCAGTTCAGAACTGTTTTGCCCATCACTGCTCTGCATCTCCAGGAGAAAACAAGTCAACGGTCGTATGCTAGCAGCTCTGTGAGTCTGTACTTAGGCACAAACTGTGAGTATGTGTAGTATGTTGGCTAGTGCATCCAGAACAAATAGAGACATTTTCACTGCCAGAATTATGGTGGCACAAAAGGAGATTCATTCACAAATGTCTGTACACACTAAAAAACTGATCCAATAGTTGTGGAGATGGTTCAGATTTGACCACAGTTGTGCACAGACCAATCAACCTTCACGTTGCCCGACAACGCCACCTGGGGAGTTGCACCCCAAGAAATAAAGACAGACCAGTACCCTTATTAATAGGTCACACAGATTCGTTTCACTAGGAGACGACAAGAGACGGATTTCAACATATCACAAAGGTTTGTTGATCACAATTGACTCTTTAAAACAACAGATACCGCATTTAATATATGACTAATTAAAATAGCAATTAGTGCATTTAATATGTGACCCGAGTGCCAAAATTATCTAGTAGCGTCAAACAGGAAACAAATAAAAGGAGCAGGGCTAATACTTGGCTTGGATGGACAGACTAAACAAAAACAGGAGGACACAACACAAACAAAATAAAACACTACAAACCACCACGGCCATGCCAATTTAGAATAAGTGAGAAGGGAGCCACCACCAGTGGAGTCTGTCACACACCGCACTGTTATGCCTGTCAGGTCAAGTTATGTTTCTTATTTAAGCCTTTGTCATTTTGTCTTGTCCTTTCCTGTTTTATTTTGAAATTAACTGTCTCTCCTTTCGTTTCACCTTCACAACATCTTGTTTCCCGCATTTAGTGATTGTCTGTCCTGCCCCTGATTGTCTCCAGCTGTTTCCCTTTACCAAGTGTATTTATGTCTGTCTCCGCCAGTTCTGTGCCAGTACGTCTTGTGAGATTGCCCAAGCTACCCGCCAGTTCCATATTTGAACCAAGTCCGTCCAAGTCAAGTTTTTCCCCCCGTCCATGATTGCTGTCTGTGTTGAGAATGTTTTGTCACTTTTATCGCTTTGTTAGTCAAGTTAGTGTAGTGTAGTCTAGTATGTGTCGTCCTGTTTTGTTCATTAGTCAGTGTAGTGTTAGTCTTGCCCTCACTGTTGGAGACCATTTTTAGTTAGATCATTTCAGTTTCCTTTGCTATTCTTTACCATTGGTAAGAGTTTTGAGTTCATCCTTTTCCCCTGCCATTCCTTTTTGTTTCCTCTTGAGAGTGCCATTGTTTCATTGTAGTCAGTTTAGTCGTACAGATTTTAGTTACTAGTTTGATTGCTTTAGAGCCTGAGTATTTATGTTATTAGATAACCTTTCAAAGCCATACAGCCTGTGTTCTTTTGTTTGTAGTTAACCCTTTAACATGCTGATAATGTATATATATATATATATATATATATATATATATATATATATATATATATATATACGTATATAATATATATACGTATATATATATACACATATATATACGTATATATATATTGCAGAATAATGCTGTCCTGTGTTTTTTTCTTTGTTACCTTGTTTGTTAGGGTGTCAGTCGCCAGTGTCTTGTTTGCTACTATTGTTAATTCTGTCCTCACCTTTTATAAGCATCCTTTGTTTGTTCCTTAGTTTAGTTCACCACCGTTTCCTTCATATTTGAGTGATTTTCAGTTCTTGTTTTCATAGTTTAATCAATACTATCCCAATACTCCGGAATGACTCTTTGTGATCATTGAAAATTCAGCGAGCTTTGATTCAGAGCCTCCATGAAATAAGAATGGGATAAAGAATACGCTGCTTTCTTCTCTTTTTTCTTTTCTTTCCTCATCGTCTGAGGACTTTTCATGTGTCCTCGAGGCTCATTTGGGAAGTTTCACGTCCAATCAGTTGCTGCTGAAATGTGAATCCACTGTGACATTTTCTGTAATCAGCTCTCTCTGTTCCCTTCGTACAGATTATGCAAATCACAGCATAATAACCTGACCAATTAGAATCAAACCAAACTCTAGCTTCCATCTTGAGGGGAGGAAGAGGCCACAGCCTCTACATATATACATATATTTATTGTACATGATGTAAAGACGCTGTGCTGCCAATATTGAAACGGTTGTTCAACATCTGGAGTCTCCTTTGAGCTGATACCTGGTTGGTTAAATATGAGACAGACAGGTGTGCTCGCATACCATGGCAACGTGCATACGTACACAAATAATGCCTCGAACAGTTGTCTGAACGTTTGATTTTTATTTCGTACTTGAAAGCAAATGTCAGTGAACTGTCTTATCTTTCAGGGGTTCTGGTTTGTTTCAGAAATATTGGAGCGCTGGGTTTATTTGGTGGTTTGAATCCAAGAAAGAACAATATTATCTAGATATAAAGCTGTTTTGGAAAACATGTTGTGAGATCACAAGTGCATTCAGTTGAGACCTTCCCAAGCAGCTACAACCGTGGTTCAGTACCATAACACATTCAACGGTGTGGTCAACACCGATGCCAAAGTGCATATCCAATATTTTGCTAGTGTTCTTCGGTGTTTCCCCCAGTGACACGAACACTGAAGAGTCTTAAGCCTTCATTTAGTCTATCAGCCAGCAGGGGGCGACTCCTCTGCTTCTATATCAGTCTAATAGAAAATGATCCTACTTCTCTCTTGATTTATTCCTGGATCTGGAGAAGGGGGAGAATGGCCAACGAGTGGAGGTGTGCAGAGGGAGTTTGGATTCCCAAGGAGGAGGACTCGAGAAACATCAACCAGTTTCGGACAATCTCGCTCCTGAGTGTGGAAGGGAAGGTGCTCTTCAGCATCGTCTCCCGAAGACTGACCAAGTTTCTCCTCATGAACAACTAGACTGACACTTCAGTACAGAAGGGTGAGATTCCTAGAGCTCCTGGCTATCTAGAATAAATGGGTGTAGACACACAGCTCATCAGAGAAGCCCATGAGAACAAAGGCAATCAAGCTGTGCTGTGGTTGGACCTGACTAATGCCTACGTCCTGGGTCCATCCCACACAAACTAGTTGAGCTTGCACTACACCTCCACCACGTTCCCAGCAAGATCAAGGAGCTGATCCTGGATTATTACCATTTCTATGCACTGTTTGCACTGTTGATGAACGTGGTGGTCAAGGCTACTGAGGTGGAATGCAGAGGCCCCCTTTCCAGATCAGGTGTTCGACAGCCCATTATAAGAGCTTACATGGATGACCTTACAGTCATAACAACATCAGTCCCAAGGAGCAGGTGGATCGTCAAGGAGCAAGGATTGAAGAGGCTCATCACGTGGGCCATTTTACTCAAAAGAGATCTGAAACACTTCTCAAAACAAGGATTCTTTTATGATTTATTTTATATATTTTTTAATTATAATTAACAAGCATACTGCACTAAAAAGTAGAGAGTGAAAGGCCGCAACAATGCTTGGTTCAAACTAGACTTATCAGATCTCCTGCGTACACGAAACCTAGCATTGGCAAAAGCCACAAAATCCAAATAGGACTCTGGCTGGTTTTCAGACAGCTACGCAATGCATGTACAATTAAATTAGAAAGGCCAAAGCCAATCATTTTCTTTCTCAAAAATCAAATAATCTGAATAACCCGCCAAAATTTTGTAAAATTATGAAATCATTATCAGAAAATAATAATGAAGGTGTCGAGCTTACCCCATGCATGATAACAAATGAAGGAAAAATAACAGACAAGGCCAAAATGCTTGGTTGTTTTAATGAACTTGTTTTAATGAAAAAAAATCTTTTACTTATTTTAATGAAAATTCTATAGCTCTGGGTTTTTATTTGAGTCATCCTGTCCTAAACATGACTGTTCTTCTATAGAAGAATCTGTTGGCCAAGATCCTTCAAACATATACAACACGTATTGGACGCTTAATTTTTGAAGTTAGCAGCACATTTTATTGCCACTCCATTAACACAACACAAATGTAATTCCTTGTGTCTGGGAGTCTGCTTTTGTTGTTCCCCTGCTTAAAAGGGGTGACCCCTTCTGGTTTTAGGAAAATGCATAGCACAACAGCAGCTATTAAAGTTGTAAATAATGTTATTGAATCTTTGGATAACAAGTAGATTTGTGCAGCCTTCTTCGTTGATCTTACTAAGGCGTTTGACACAGTGGACCACTTTGTGCTCAAGCACAGACTACTCAAAGCTGGACTTTCACAAAAAACTGTGGGTTTGCGACGCCATCACATTGATTTAAGTATGCTCATAATTATGGTATGATTGCACTTAGAATGTTTATATATCATAAATGACATGCAAATGTGTAATGGTATTGAGTGTCCACTGTATACTTACTTACTAGCTTACTTTGAGTTTTGGTGAGTGGGGCGGCCTGTGGACAGATTCAGGAAGTGCAGGGATGAGGTGTATGGAGGTGCCAGTATTTTGAGCTGCAGCCACCTGAATTTTCAGTCTAAGCCTCCTTTTGGAAGTAAGAATAAGTCACTATACAGGGCGAATTCGCACCACTTTAACATGAGAGATAAATAACTTATAATAAAGTTATATGACAGCATCACTAACACAATTTGTTTTAATTTTCTAAAATTCAATATAATTAAAACATTTCCATCTATTGTCAAATCACAAAACAATAAAACTCAAGTGAAACAACAGCAGCTCGTCAATGCATTAGACAGTTTTACAGAGCAATCGCTTCAGGTGTTTATATATTTCTTTCATTTTTAGTCCATATATAATTGGATTAAAGAGAGGATGATACAACATTATTTGTAAACTAATTATGAAATTAACAGTTTTGGGAAAATGAGTGTCCAGTCGAAGTAATACAACATCATATGTAATCAAACAGCAAAAGTTGATTAAAATTATCAGATGTGGTAAACAGGTCTGTGCAGCTTTTCTCCTCACTTCTCTACTACTGTGATATGTTATTATGAATATCCTGGTGTATGTAAAAAGTATAAAGAGCACAGGCAGAAGGACAAGATCTACTAAAACAACCAAGCCATATATATTCAGTACTTTTGAAATAACACAGTGAAGTTTATGAACTGTGCTGTTACAAATTATTCCTTTCAAAATAAAGTTACAGAGTTTTCTATTTGCACTCTGTGCTATTGCCACTGAAGTCTGAGCAACAGGAAAAACCCAAGATAAAAACAGAAACATGTTGACAGTTGTTTTTCTCATGATGGTTGGATAGAGCAGAGGTTTACATATAGAAACATATCTGTCATAGGCCATGGCTGCCAACAGCAAAAACTCTGAAGCAGCCAAAGAGTAAAATATGAACCACTGGAAGAGACAGGCTGAATATGATATGATCTGTTTCTCTGATAAAAAGTCAATCAACAGTTTTGGGTAGACAGCAGTGCTGAAAAAAACAGAGTTCAGTAACAAAGCAGCAATGAAAATGTACATGGGCTCATGGAGGTTACTGTGAACCCTGATGAGGTACACAATAGTAGAATTACTACAGATTATTAAAATATATGCTGCAAACATGATCACAAAATAAAGATACCTGTATTTGTTAACTTCTACATACCCATCAAGAGTTATATATGTTACATTTAACATGGCTTCCATTTCCATTCAGGACTTCTAAATCAAAATGTTATCATTTATGTCAGATTATTGTAATCAGACAATGATACCTGACTTGGTGTTTGATACCTTGATATATTGTGGTGTTGTCCTCCAAACACAGAGACTAGAAAGTGACAAGGAATCTATTGGAGCCGGTGGACTTTTTTTTATGGTGACTGTGTCACCCTCCATGGATCTCATTAAACTCTCCAAAGATTAAACAGCTAACATGACAATGACTTCTAGAGGTCTTTGTTTGTTGGATGACATAAATCAAATCAAGTCATATTTTAGCCCTCGGGGGGTTTAGATACTGCACAGGATACAACACCCTCTGTCGTTTACAAAACTACCCTCTGTCATGCTACGCCTGTCTGTTATTGTTAAGTTAACAATTTTTGTCCTGTACCTGCATGTTTATCCTGTCTCTTCCTGTTTTATTTTGAAAGTAACCGTGTCTCCCTCTTGTTTCACGTCGCTTTGCTTCCCACTCCTGTGTCTTCCCGTATCTGTGACCACCTGTGTCCCCTCTCCTCATGTATCAATAGTTTTGTCATTTGTTTGTTTGTTGCAAGATTGTCTTGTTCTTGCGCCAGTCTCATGTTCCTGTCTCCAAGATTTTCAGCATCCCTTCGATTCTTCAGAGTATTTTTGTTTCATAGAGACAGTGCAGTCTTTTGTTTCTTATTTCTTGTTTCAGTGTAGTTATTAGTTTCTAGTTTCCCCAGTGATTTCCTTAGTTTCTAGATAAATCCTCCCAGAGAGTTGATCCTAGGTTTTTGTTTCAGTTTCAGCTGTTTTCTAGTGTAGTGTTTCTAGTGTAGATAGTGTTTCTTGTTTTCCTTTATTAAGTCCCTCTTCATAGAATTTGAGTAGTAGGTGTTTTCTGTTTCATTTCCTATTCAGCTTCCCTAGTGTACCTGTCACGGGCGCCATTAGTTCATCCCTGTTTTCTTCTCCTTATATTATTCAGCTGCCTTAGTTAGTGTTTGTGATTATTTAAGTTTTATAGCCTTTAAGAAAGATCACTTATTTTACAGGTATTGGTAATTGGTTTTCCCTCTCGTTTTGAGAGTATTTTTTGTTCTCCCTTTTTTAGTACAGTGTAGAGCCAGTGCAGGGCCTCCATAATAAAGACTCCCTAAATTGAGCCCTCACACTCTCATCTTAGGACCTCTGCATTTCTGGAACCCTACATATCCTGATGACATTAAGTCGGTGGATGGGTTCCACCATGACTCAAGGTTACCATTTGTAGGTTTTAGTCATCCAGTGGTTTTTCAGTAGTAACAGAAGTTCAGCAGTGGGAGACAGCTCAAGGCCCGCTGTGTGTCTTTGCCAATTTGCTAGACCACTCTTCATCAAGACGGGCATGTCGGCACAGCAGAGGGAGTGTCTGTGGAGAATTGCCTGACACAGTGACAATTTGGTGCCAGAAGGTCGACCTTCACGTAAGCCTGCTCAGACCACATCTAATTTCTGTATTTCTCTTGTGTATTATAATTTAATTTAATTGTAAATAGTAATATTTTTCTGTTATTTTTTACATCCTATTTACATCCAATATTTGTATTGTGATTGCATTTCTTGCTGCTGCTATACAGTAATTCCCCAAGTTGGGATCAATAAAGTAATTCTATTTTATTCTATAATTGCTGGCTCAGGGCGGCGCAGCTGGTCTAACACAATTTTGGTGGACCTGATCGGGTGGGCAGGCTGACAGATGCCAAACTGCGAACAGGTGTGGTGGATATCAGATGTATTTCATTCATGCATATGTCATAAAACACTTTGAATCGCTGCAGAAATCAATGTATAGAATATTTTTTTTAATAAAGAAAGTCTGCTTTCAATGACTGTCAGAAGGAGTTTCAACTCCCATCTCCGGTAGAACTTCAACCACGATTTTGGGGAGGCAGAGGACATTGAGTGCGAATGGGCAATGTTCCCTGCCCCCATTGTAGACCATAGCTGTGGATATAATGTTGTCGGTGCCTGCCTGGCGGCAATCCCTGAACCCATTGGTGGTTACTGGGAGTGAGGGATACCATTAAGCTGAAGAAGGAGTCCTATCGGGCCTATTTGGCCTGTGGGACTTCAGAGGCAGGTGGCACTTGCAGGCCAAGTGGAATGTGGCTTCGGTGGTCACTGAGGCAAAACATACGGCGTTGGAGGAGTTCAGTGAGGCCATGGAGAATGACTTCTGGACAGCTTTGAGGAAATTCCAGTCCACCATCCGGCGTCTCAGGAGGGGGAAGAGAGGCACCATCAGCACTGTGTATAGTGGGGATGGGGCGCTGCTGACCTACACTCGAGAAGTAGTGAGTCGGTGGGGAAAATATTTTGACGACCTCCTCAATTCCATTGACCCACCTTAAATGAGGAGCAGAGTATGGGGACTCTGAGGCGGGCCCTCCTATCTCTGGGGTTGAGAGGTCACCTCAATGTGTGGCTCGGTGTGTGGCTAGGTTAGTTTAGGACAGGACGGCATAGAATAGAAAGTTCCAATCTGAACATGTGGCATGGCAAAATGCCTCTATCAAGCGTTGTCACCTATATGGATCAATCAAATCAATCAATCAAGCCCTAAGTAATTGTTTAGGGTGCTAACTAGCTTTAACGCTAACACAGAAACAGCACACGTCTGCAGTAGCTCCCTGTAAATCTAGAGTAGAATTTAAAATCCTCCTCCTCACCTATAAGTCACTGAAGTGAAGGCACCATCTTATCTTAAAGAGCTGATAGTACCCTATAACCCTGCCAGAACTCTGCGCTCTCAGAATGCAGGACTATTAGAGGTTCCTAGGGTTTATAAAAGTAGAATGGGAGCTAGAGCTTTCTTAAGATTTAAGACTTTCCTTTTTGATATTGCTTTTTGTTAGGACTGATCCAAGGCTGACTCAGGCTGCCTTGAATCAGTCCTTAGTTATGCTGCTATAGGTCTAGGTCTGCCGGGAAACTTGCTCTGACACACTGAGCTCTTCTCCTTCATCATCTGGATGCCTCCATTAAGCTATTTTACTAACTCACCTTCATCCCCGGAGTCCTTGTTTGTTTGCTTTTTCATCTCGCAGATGTTCACGAGCTGAGGCTACTTGGTGGGAAGAGGTGGTGTCGTCCAGGTTTCTTCTGTTTGGTGAGATGGAGAAGAGGTGATTCTGCTCAGGTCATATCTGTTAGAGTAGTGGAGAAGAGGATGTGTTTCTTCTCCCTCCCTTTAACACATGTTGCAAATTAGTTTTGTGCCTCGTAGTCCCTGTGCCTTCTCACCTCACAGGTATCCATGGGTCAAGTTTACTTGGTGGAGTAGAGGTTGGGCAGACCAGGCTTCATCTTCTGGTACTGAGTGACGTGGTGATGAGGGGGACATCTTACTGAGGCTTCTCCTGTTTGGTGTGGTGGAGAGGAAGATGTGCTTCCCAGGCTTCATCCGTTGGCATGGTGGAGAGGAAGGCGTGCTGCCCAGGCATAATGTGGTTGTCGTGGTGAAGAGGAATACATGTTGCTCATCCATTACCTCCAGCATGATGATGTTCTTCATCCCCTTGGACACTTCCATACAATTCTGTATGTATTAGCTGTTGTTATACGGAGTGTTAATGTGTTTTTCATTGTTGTTACTCTGTACACATTTATTGCGTGCCTGTCCATCTTGGGAGAGGGGGTCACTCCTCTGTTGTTCTTCCTAAGGTTTCTTCCATTTCTTTTCCCTGTTAAAAGGGTTTTTGTTTTTGTTTTTCCTTAGTCTATGTAAGGGTCGTTTGTAAAGGACAGAGGGAGTCATATCCTGTGCAGATTCTAAAGCCCTCTGAGACAAATTCATAATTTGTGATACTGGGCTATACAAATAAAATTGACTTGATTGACTTGAGATAGGGTGAAAAGCTATGTCATCCTGGAGGGGCTCAGAGTTGAACCCCTGCTCCTCCATATCAAGAAGAGTCCAGGGAGGTGGCTCGGGCATCTTATCAGGATGCCTCCTGGACACCTCCCTAGTGAAGTGTACCAGGCATGTCCCACCGGCAGGAGACCCTGGGGATGACCCAGGACACACTGGATGCTATGTCAGCTGACTGGCCTAGGACTGGGATCCCTCCAGAACAGCTGAACAAAGTGGCTGGGGAGAGGGAAGTCTGGGGTTCCCTGCTTAATCTGAACTCTAGAGCTTAATTCTAGAGTCTACAATCTAAAGTTATGTCTGTGTAGGTTCTCAGTCATCCAGGTCAAGGTAAATGAAAAAAGAGCATAAAAGAGTCAACTGGACTTGTTTGAGGTTGTTTGTTTGTTTTCTGCTCCAAGAGCAGGATCGTTATCTGAACTCTCTACCAGTCAGAACTGAAGAAGGCTCTTGGATGAGAGATGAAATGTCTTCAACCAACCTCAAGCAAATCAGTTGACTCTTTTTGTTCTTTTTGACAGTCCAGAGTCCAGACCTTAAGTCTAGAGTCTAGATCTAAAATATATCGTCTAGGACCATAAAGCTGCAGTTGACAGCATTTTGAAGTTCTGAGTTGTATCAGTTTTAATCGGAAACTGATACAACTGTCAGTTCCGTCCCCCAACCTCTACTAAGCTCTGACACCGTCCACCAAACCTCTCCCCCTCTGGAGACGAGGATGTGCATGTGAGTCCACACCAGTGTATGGGCACACAAGCTGGGAGCAGGCATACCGTGTCTGAAGCAACTCACACTCAGCATGGAAGACACGGTAACAGCTGTCATATAATTTACCTGTTGAGAAGGAATATGGCCAAATCAGTGTCTAACTTGAAGCTTTTCAAGTCCTGTAGTTCCCTCCACCTCCCAAATGCGAATGTTTACACAAGTTTTATTTTGCGCTCAGTCAACTTCTTTTCTGTGAACATCCTTTTCCACATCTGTTTTCCTCTTCTTAGTCATTTTGGTTTTGTAGGCAGTGGTTGGCCATGGTGGAATTGGAGGTTTTACATGTTTTGGCTGCTCCGCCATTTCTTTTGAGAAGCTGATATCAATGCTCTGACTGGGAGAACTGTTGTGAGTGTGAATGTGCCTGGGGGAGGGAGCAGGCTTGTTAGCAGCGTGTGCACAAGCTGTGATTTACAGGCAGCTATTCCTCCCTCAAACGTGATTGGTTGGACACAACAGGGAGCGCTGGATTTTTGTAATCACTATTACAGGCTTTAGAGGGAGCTAGAGAATTAGGGATTTTTCCTAAACAGCCAATTTTATATACTACTTCCAGAATCCCATGACAGTTCAGGCAAATATGAATAGAAAGAAATGTTGCCAACTGCAGCTTTAAGTCTAGATCTGAAGTTTAGAGTCTAAAGTCTAGAGCCTAGTGTCTAGCCCTCCCATGACGCTAACATTTATGGTCCAAAATGAAATATCATCAGTTTTTCATTAAATTGTTGTGAACTTTGTTGCAGATATTTGAAGCCCCTTTGGGGTGAATTCTTGTTACTTTGGTGATCTTTTTACTGTTCTTTTGTGCCACAATGAGGTCAGTTTTATTAAGTGAAATCTCAATACTCATTCAAATCCCCCAAAAGTGAGAAACACTGAGAGAGGAAATTCAAAGTGACATCCCCACTTCTACAGATCTAACAGAAAGAACAATAAGATCATGAAGTCAATCAGTGTAAAGCGTTCCATACATCCAAAATCAGTTCTGCAAGATTTCTTTAGCTTCTAGCTGAGTCATTGATTATTGATATTGATTACCCAACTAATAAGGCCACTGGAATCTGCTCACAATGCTGGTTTTCATGAACATGTGCATGTGACAGCTGGACAAACAAACTTAAGTCTACAAATAGTGATAATAATAAAAAACTTATCTGACAGCATCACTAATAAAATTTGTTTTCATTTTCTAAAATTAAATACAATTAGAACTTTTTTCCTATTGTAAAATCACTAAATAGTAAAATGTAAAGTGAAACAACAACAGGCATCATTTTTAATGCATTAGACAGTTTTACAGAACAGTCGCTTCAGGTGTTTATATATTTCTTTCATTTTTAGTCCGTATATGATTGGATTAAAGAGAGGATGATACAATATTATTTGCAAACTCATTATTAAACGTACAGTTTTGGGGAATTCAGTTTCCAGTCGAGCTAAAAGAACATCATATACTGTCAAACAACAGAAATTAATTAAAACTATCAGATGTGGTAAACAGGTCTGTGCAGCTTTTCTCCTCACTTCTCTACTGCTGTGATATGTTATTATGAATATCCTGGTGTATGTAAAAAGTATAAAGAACACAGGCAGAAGGACAAGATCTACTAAAACAACCAAGCCATATATATTCAGTACTTTTGAAATAACACAGTGAAGTTTATGAACTGTGCTGTTACAAATTATTCCTTTCAAAATAAAGTTACAGAGTTTTCTATTTGCACTCAGTATCATGATAACTGAAATCTGAGCAACAGGAAGAATCCAAGATAAAATCAGAAACATGTTGACAGTTGTTTTTCTCATGATGGTTGGATAGAGCAGAGGTTTACATATAGAAACATATCTGTCGTAGGCCATGGCTGCCAACAGTAAGAAATCTGAAGCAGCCAAAGTGTAAAATATGAACCACTGGAAGAGACAGGCTGAATATCGTATGATCTGTTTCTCTGATAAAAAGTCAATCAACAGTTTTGGGTAGACAGCAGTGCTGAAAAAAACAGAGTTCAGTAACAAAGCAGCAATGAAAATGTACATGGGCTCATGGAGGTTACTGTGAACCCTGATGAGGTACACAATAGTAGAATTACTGCAGATTATTAGAATATATGCTCCAAACATGATCACAAAATAAAGATACCTGTATTTGTTAACTTCTACATGCCCACCTAGAGTGATATATGTTTCATTAAATTCATCGTCCATTGACATAATTACAAATCATCAACGATAGTGTATAATAGGCAGATAATATTACAGGTATACATGAATTGTCAATAGTGACAGTCTGACTTTCATCATCTGATCTCCAGTTACCTGCTGCAGTTAGTCTGTGTTGACCTTCAGACTTCAGAAAGTGAACTGATCGGATCAGAGGGCTGTTTTTATCTTTTATCTTCTGTCTGTCTTCACCCCCATGGATCTCATTAAAACTCTTCCCAACATGTAAACAACTCTATCAAACTCTGGAGGCCTGTAGACAGGAGCACCAGCTGAGGGTGAAGTCTCCATGTATCTGGGAACCAAAAGCTGGAGATTTGATATTCTGTGACCCCAGAAACTCTGTTGTTTTGGAGGCCAGAGCTTATTGTGTTCCAGATATTTTATTAGTCCATGTGCATGCCCCCTCTGTGGCCAGTGATTTAAGCGTGTTAACTTCCTGTGTATTCACGCTTCCTGTGTGTGAAAGTGGAAAAGGAAGATGTGTTGGGAGGATTTGCAGGAGATATAAGAGTTGAGGGGAGTGCAGTGAGAACTAGGGTGGAGGAGGAGGACTCTGCCATCATCTACAGAACTTCAACAAGGGAACCAGAATGATATGATGATGCTGGAAACTATCCAATACTGATCAAAGTGGCACAGGGACAGTCCATACCATGGACCATACCACTACTTCTGGTCACATGATAATGGGACATCTTCATTAGCAATAAAACCAGGAACACGCTGCAACTCTGAAACTGCATTGTCACATCTTCTCACTCTGGAACTCGTTGGCAGAAAATACCATTTTGGGTCACAGACAACACCTGAGCCGTCTGTACATAAGGCGGAATCTGTAAGTTTGTCAGATTCAAAGAATTCTATTGTTGTGTGGACAGCACCTAATACTCTACATAAGAAGAGTTGATACATATAGAATCGTATGAAAGTGTCCAAGGGGATGAAGAGCTTCATCAAGCTGTCGGCAATGAATTGTGAGCAACACGTATTCCTCTCCACCAAGCCAAAACAGATGGAGCATAGCAGCATGTCTTCCTCTCCACCACGCCAACCAGAAGAAGCCTTGCAGCACATCTTCCTCTCCACCATGCCAACAGATGAAGCCTGAGTAGCACGCCCTCCTCTCCACCCACCAGCGAGATGTCCTCATCATCACCATGTCACTCTGTACCAGAAGATGAAGCCTGGTCTGCCCAACCTCTACTCCATCAGGTAAACTGGACCCATGATACCTGTGAGATGACAACGCACAGGGACTACGAGGCACAAAACTTATTTGCAACATGTGTTAAAGGGAGGGAAACACATCCTCTACTCCACTACTCTAACAGATATGACCTGAGCAGCATCACCTCTTCTCCATCCATCCAAACAGATATCAGGGGAAAAGGATTTTGGGGAGAGGTTAGTGTCTGCATAGGCTCCACAATGGAGCTGAAGTTGCTGTATGACATTATTCCAATCTGGATTTGACCGTGGTGAGAGTCGCCGAGTAGGTTCGGGCATACTTATTGCCCCACAGCTCGGTGGCTGTATATTGGGGTTCACCCCGGTAGATGAGAGGGCAGCCTCCCTCCACCTTCGGGTGGGGGAATGGGTCCTGAATGTTGTGTGTACCTATGCACCAAACAGCAGTTCAGAGTACCCACCTTTTTTGGAGTCTTTGGAGGGAATGCTGGAGAGTGTCTCCTCTGGGGAATCCCTCGTTTTGCTGGGGGCTTCAGTGCTCACATAGGCAATGAGAGTAAGATCTGGAGAGGCATTATTGGGAGGAATGGCCCCTCTGTCTGGAACCCAAGTGGTGTTCTGTAATTGGACTTTGACCACGTCCCAGGGGAGGCGGGGGACATTGAGTCTGAATGGGCCATGTTCCATGCCTCCATTTTTGAGGCAGCTGACTGGAGCTGTGGCTGTAAGGTGGTTGGTGCTGGTCACAGCGGCAATCCCCGAACCCTTTGGTGGACACCTGCGGCGAGAGATGCCATCAAGCTGAAGAAGGAGTCCTGTTGCCAGATGCTCTTCCAGTATCTCTCTGTCTCAGCTCTTGGTGAGTCTGGGCTGATGTTACTTCCCTGCCACTGAGAGTACACCGTGGCCGGGTGAGTGGAGAACATCTTGTTTATTCTCCTAACCTCTACCTCCTTAGTGTATCTCTTCAGCTGAGAGGCCAGGGGTCCGTTTCACAAAGCAGGTTTAGTGAAAACCCTGAGTCTGTTAACCCTGAAATTAGGGAAACTCTGAGTTTTCCGTTTCAGAAAGGGAGGTAACTCAAACCAGAGACAGAGGGGTAACTCTAGCCTGTTTCACAGAGAGAGCTAACTGAAGCTCTCGGTCAGTTACCATAGTAACAGACTCTGTGAACCTAACCTGGTCGGGACCAGGTTTTTCCTCAATGAACCTCGAGTTTCTCTCTGTCGCCGCCCTCTTTCAGCCACACACGCTGTTTGATTTCCTCATTCATTCATTCAGTCAGACAGCAGGCGAGTTCTGCCGTCTGTTAAAATGGCATGTTCGTTCATAAACGATCCAGTGGATGAAGGAGCAGCATTACTGGGCAGAGAACTAAATATTCGTCGGGAGATTGTCATCAGACCGCGCATAGATGTTCTCGCATTTCCGGACAGTTATCTTTTTGAGCGGTATTGTGTCACGTCACAGTCCATAATCTACATACACAACCGAATCCGTCTTTACATTTGCAACATGACCCACCGCAGTCATGCTCTTACATCCCATCAGATAGTGTGTGTTGCGCTGCGGTTCTTTGCAAATGGGAGTTTTTTTATATAATGTAGGAGATGCAGAGCACATAAGCACTACCATCCGTTTACGGGCGTCTGCTTTTTTTTCTGTTGGCTGCGTAGAAGTCTGTGTTAGTTTAAATGAGCTTAATTATTTAACAGAAGCTGATATTATGGATGGAGATATTTAGGCTGTATGTGGGATAAAACAATTACACAGTCAAAAAGCCACTTAATATTTTGGCAACTTCATAATGTAAAACATGATAAAAATGTGCACCTCCATGAAATCATGCCAAGGTTTTACCTGTTTGAACGAAGTTTTTATATTTCATCTTTTACTGCTGCCAGGTGCGCTTCTCCCCCGCAGGATTGCAACTAAATTAATAGGTTAATAGGCTTAAAAGTTAATAAGCTACTGTACCATTCAAACAGTTTTGCCCTGTAATATTATTGTGATCACAAAGGACTACATTTAACCTTACGCATTGACCCGGGCAGCAATGTTCTCCCACACCATCTCCCTTTCTTTTGCTGCAGCAACGGTGTTGAACTTTTTCTTAAAAACATGTTCAAACTCGCCATAAATGCCCATTAAAATTTCTAATTCGAGCGGTGTGAAAAACGCTGCCCTCCTCTTGCCTGTTGCCATGGTGACTCGTCGAATCGGGGCTCCATTGATCCTGGCTTTTTTTTCGCTGTGGTATACACGCTTAACTCCAGGTGAAACTACTCAGAGTTGATCAAACCAACTTAAATCAGCTGTTGTGGAACCAGAAACTCAGAGTTTCATATCTCAGAGTAGATCAACTCAGAATTCAGAGCTACACTCAGAGTTTGTTGAACCTGCTTTGTGAAACGGACCCCAGAGCTGTTAGTCTCTGTTTGGCAGTTTTGAGTTCTTCATGTATGGGCAGCTTGTTGTATTTCCTGGGTACCCCGTTATTCACCATGTTCCTTTTCTGCATTTCTGTTAGCTGGCTGACTTCTCTCCGTGTTGCCTTTATCTTGGCCTCCAACCGTCTCTTGCATGGAGGGTACTGCCTCCTGCCAAGGGTACCGATCTTATGTCCTAACATCTCAAGGAATACTGTTGCTGTACTGTGTATTGTTGTACAATACACAGTACTATGTATTGTATATTGTAGCTGGGATTGTTCTTATTGTAGCATTTACATCTTCTAGCAGGTCTTCTGAAGGTACTTGACAATTCCGCTTCGGTAGTTGTCAGAGGCTCCATGTTACATACAGCAACATGTATTAGCAATTTTGGTGACTTAGAAAGTTGTGTCAATGAACTGAGCTTCAGAGCATGGCCTCTTACATTATTGTGAGTGATCATGAGTGACTACAGCTGGTGACATCTCTGAAGCCATTTAAATGGGGCTCATTGGGTACAAACGCCCACAAACGCCACAATGGGAAAGTCAAAGGAGCTCAGCACACATCTTAAAATGTGAATCATTGACTTGAACAAGTCAGGGAAGTCACTTGGTGCCATTTCAAATCAGCTGCAGGTCCCATGAGCAACATTGCAAACAATTGTAAGTATAAAGTGCATGGCACTGTTTTGTCACTGCCACGATCAGGAAGAAAATGCAAGCTATCACCTGCTGCTGAGAGAAAATTGGTCAGGAGGGTGAAGAGTCAACCGAGAACCACCAAAAAGCAAACTCCTGAAACACAGGTGTCAGTGTCCACAGTCATGGACTGAGAGGCTGCCGTGCAAGAAGGAAGCCCTTGCTTCAAAAGCGGCACCTTAAGGCTCGACTGAAGTTTGCTGCTGATCACATGGACAAAGATAAGACCTTCTGTAGGAAAGTTCTGTGGTCAGACGAAACAAAAATTGAGCTGTTTGGCCACAATGCCCAACAATATGTTTGGAGGAGAAAAGGTGAGGCCTTTAACACCATGTCTACCGTCAAGCACAGTGGTGGTAGTATTATGCTGTGGGGCTGTTTTATTTCCAATGGAACTGGTGCTTTACAGAGAGTAAATGGGATAATGAAGAAGGAGGATTACCTTCAAATTCTTCAAGATGACCTAAAATCATCAGCCTGAAGGTTGGGTCTTGGGCACAGTTGGGTGTTACAAAAGGACAATGACCCCAAACACACATGAAAAGTGGTAATGGAATGGCTAAATCAGGCTAGAATGAAGTTTTTAGAATGGCCTTCCCAAAGTCCTGACTTAAACCCCATTGAGAACATGACAATGCTGAAGAAACAAGTCCATGTCAGAAAGCCAACAAATTTAACTGAACTGCACCAATTCTGTCAAGAGGATTGGTCAAAGATTCAATCAGAAACTTGCCAGAAGCATGTGGATGGCTATCAAAAGTGCCTAATTGAAGTGAAAATGGCCAAGGACCATGTAACCAAATATTAGCATTGCTGTGTGTATATTTTTGACCGAGCACATTTAGTCACATTTTTAGTTGACCCATAACAAAGTCATAAAAGAACCAAACTTCATGAATGTTTTTAGTGACAAAGAAGTATCTGTTCCAATCACTCTATCAGAGAAAAATCAGAGTTGTAGAAATAACTGGAAACTCAAGAGAGCCATGACATTATGTTCTTTACAAGGGTATGTAAACTTTTGACCATGATTGTATGCCATTTGAACATTATTATTACTGCAGAAGAAATTCCTGTAGATGAGTCTTTGTTCATGGATTATTTCAGTTTTCCTTGACAGAATAACCTCCTGATATGTTTATATATTTCTTTCATTTTTAGTCCATATATGATTGGATTAAAGAGAGGATGATACAACATTATTTGTAAACTCATTATTAGACGTACAGTTTTGGGAATATCAGTTTCCAGTCGAATTGAAAGAACATCATATACTGTCAAACAACAGAAATTAATTAAAACTATCAGATGTGGTAGACAGGTCTGTGCAGCTTTGCTCCTCACTTCTCTACTACTGTGATATGTTATTATGAATATCCTGGTGTATGTAAAAAGTATAAAGAGCACAGGCAGAAGGACAAGATCTACTAAACCAATCAAGCCATATATATTCAGTACTTTTGAAATAACACAGTGAAGTTTGTGAACTGTGCTGTTACAAATTATTCCTTCCAAAATAAAGTTACAGAGTTTTTTTTTTGCACTCTGTGATATTGTCACTGAAAGCTGAGCAGCAGGAAGAATCCAAGATAAAAACAGAAATACACTAACAGTTGTTTTTGTCATGATGGTTGGATACAGCAGAGGTTTACATATAGAAACATATCTGTCATAGGCCATGGCTGCCAACAGTAAGAAATCTGAAGCACCTAAAGAGTAAAATATGAACCACTGGAAGAGACAGGCTGAATATGATATGATCTGTTTCTCTGATAAAAAGTCAATCAACAGTTTTGGGTAGACAGCAGTGCTGAAAAAAACAGAGTTCAGTAACAAAGCAGCAATGAAAATGTACATGGGCTCATGGAGGTTACTGTGAACCCTGATGAGGTACACAATAGTAGAATTACTGCAGATTATTAGAATATATGCTGCAAACATGATCGCAAAATAAAGATACCTGTATTTGTTAACTTCTACATACCCATCAAGAGTTATATATGTTACATTAAATTCATCGTCCATTAATATTATTACAAATAATCAATGTTAGTGTATAATGTAGGCAGATAATATTACAGGTATACATGAATTATCAGAAATGACAATCTGACTTTCATCATCTGATCTCCAGTTACCTGCTGCAGTTAGTCTGTGTTGACCTTCAGACCTCAGAAAGTGAACTGTTCGGATCAGTGGACTGTTTTTATCTTTTATCCTCTGTCTGTCTTCACCCCTGTGGATCTCATTAAAAGTCTTCACCAACATGTAAACAACTTTATCAAACTCTGGAGGCCTGTAGACAGGAGCACCAGCTGGGGGTGAATTCTCCTCCATGTTTTTGGGAATCAAAACCTGGAGATTTGATAACCTATGACCCCAAAACTTTTCATGGATACCAGAACAAACATGTACAAATATTGTGCTTTGCACCCTTCATGAACAGGATACTGATTTGTACACTGACACTGCCACGATCAGGAAGAAAATGCAAGCTATCACCTGCTGCTGAGAGAAAATTAGTCAGGAGAGTGAAGAGTCAACCAAGAACCACCAAAAAGCAGATCTGCCAAGAATTAGAAGCTGCTGGAACACAGGTGTCAGTGTCCACAGTCAAGTGTGTTTTGCATTGCCATGGATTGAGAGGCTGCCGTGTAAGAAAGAAGACCTTGATTCAAAAGTGGCACCTTAAGGCTCGACTGAAGTTTGCTGCTGATCACATGGACAAAGATAAGACCTTCTGTAGGAAAGTTCTGTCGTCAGACGAAACAAAAATCGAGCTGTTTGGCCACAATGCCCAGCAATATGTTTAGAGAAGAAAAGGTGAGGCCTTTAACACCATGTCTACCATCAAGCACAGTGGTGGTAGTATTATGCTGTGGGGCTGTTTTACTGCCAATGGAACTGGTGCTTTACAGAGAGTAAATGGAATAATGAAGAAGGACGATTACCTTCAAATTCCTCAAGGTGACCTAAAATCAACAGCCTGAAGGTTGGGTCTTGGGCACAGTTGAGTGTTCCAACAGGACAATGACCCCAAACACACATGAAAAGTGATAATGGAATGGCTAAATAAGGCTAGAATTAAGGTTTTAGAAAAGTCCTGGCTTAAACCCCATTGAGAACATGTGGACAATGCTGAAGAAACAAGTCCATGTCAGAAAGCCAACAAATTTAACTGAACTGCACCAATTCTGTCAAGAGGAGTGGTCAAAGATTCAACCAGAAGTGTGTGGATGGCTACCAAAAGCACCTAATTGGAGTAAAAATGGCCAAGGACCATGTAACCAAATATTAGCATTGCTGTATGTATATTTTTGACCCAGCAGATTTGGTCATTTTATCAGTTGACCCTTAATAAAGTCATAAAAGAACCAAACTTCATGAATGTTTTTTTTGACAAAGAAGTATCTGTTTCAATCACTCTATCAGAGAAAATTAGAGTTGTAGAAATAACTAGGAACTCAAGAGAGCCATGATGTTCTTTACAAGCGTATGTAAACTTCTGACCATGACTGTATGCCATTTGAACATTATTATTACTGCAGAAGAAATTCCTGTGGATGAGTCTTTTTTCATGAATTATTTCAGTTTTCCTTGACAGAATAACCTCCTGATATGTTTATATATTTCTTTCATTTTTAGCCCGTATATGATTGGATTAAAGAGAGGATGATACAACATTATTTGTAAGCTCATTATTAAACGTACAGTTTTAGAAAATTCAATTTCCAGTCGAGCTAAAAGGACATCATATGTACTCAAACAAGAAAAGCTGATTAAAGCTATCAGATGTGGTAAACAGGTCTGTACAGCTTTTCTCCTCACTTCTCTACTACTGTGATATGTTATTATGAATATCCTGGTGTATGTAAAAAGTATAAAGAGCACAGGCAGAAGGACAAGATCTACTAAAACAACCAAGCCATATATATTCAGTACTTTTGAAATAACACAGTGAAGTTTGTGAACTGTGCTGTTACAAACTATTCCTTCCAAAATAAAGTTACAGAGTTTTTTATTTGCACTCTGTGATATTGTCACGGAAACCTGAGCAGCAGGAAGAATCCAAGATAAAAACAAAAACATACTGACAGTTGTTTTTGTCATGATTGTTGGATACAGCAGAGGTTTACATATAGAAACATATCTGTCATAGGCAAAAACATATATCTGAAGCAGCCAAAGAGTAAAATATGAACCACTGGAAGAGACAGGCTGAATATGATATGATCTGTTTCTCTGATAAAAAGTCAATCAACAGTTTTGGGAAGACAGCAGTGCTGAAAAAAACAGAGTTCAGTGACAAAGCAGCGATGAAAATGTACATGGGCTCATGGAGGTTACTGTGAACCCTGATGAGGTACACAATAGTAGAATTACTACAGATTATTAGAATATATGCTGCAAACATGATCACAAAATAAAGATACCTGTATTTGTTAACTTCTACATACCCATCAAGAGTTATATATGTTACATTAAATTCATCGTCCATTAATATTATCACAAATAATCAATGTTAGTGTACAAAGTAGGCAGATAATATTACAGGTATACATGAATTATCAATACTGACAATCTGACTTTCTTCATCTAATCTACAGTTACCTGCTGCAGTTCGTCTTGTCATGCCTGTCAAGTTAAGTGTGTTTATTATTTCAGTCTTGTCATTTGGTCTTGTCATTTCCTGTTTTATTTGAAATTAATTGTCTTCCCTTGTGTTTCAGCTTTACTCTTCCTGCCCTGTTGTCTGGTGATTGTCAGCCCCACCCCTGATTGTTTCCAGCTGTTCCCCATTACCTGGTGTATTTATGTCTGCGTCTCCCCCAGTCCTGTGCCGGTAAGTCTTGTGTCTCCGTGCCAAGCTACCCGCCATCTTCCACGTCAATAGTTCAAGTCAGGTTTCCCTATCTGTGTTTTGAGCTGTTTGTTTCTTTTGTCACTTTGTCTTCCTTTGTGTAGTCTGTAAGTGTAGTCAGTCCTCTGTGTTCGTTGTTTTTCTGTAACTTAGTGTTTCCCTCACCTTTGTGAGCGCTTTAAGTTAATAGTTATCGTGTCCATAGTTTTCCTCACCTTTGTGAGCGCTTTCTGTTAATTCATAAAGTCACCTTTTCCGTTTGTGAGAGTTTTCTGTTTAAGTTATTTTTCCCCGTTAGAGAAGCTCTAGATAGCCTCAGGGTTTTGTGTTGGTAATTTTCATAGCCGTGTTGTTTTGTTGATAACTTTAATAGCTAATTAGCTGATGTATTTGTGTTTCCCTTTCCAGATAGTCTGGTTAGAGTGTTAATTTCTCCCTGTACTGTTGTTCTTTGTTACTCTTCATAAATCCTTGTTTGATACTTTGATTTTTGAGTTGTGCGTTGGGGTTCATTCTTGTCATGTTGCCAAGTTCTAACAAGTCTGTGTTGACCTTCAGACTTCAGAAAGTGAAGTGTTCAGATCAGAGGGCTGTTTCTATCTTTTTATCTTCTGTCTGTCTTCACCCCCGTGGCTCTCATTAAAACTCTTCAACATGTAAACAACTTCATCAGACTGTGGAGTTGCATATTGTTTTGCTAACAGTAGTGAAGCCCTGCCAGGATGAATCTGTTCTTCAGCACCAAAAAGCTCTTGATACCTAACCCGTAATTTCCACTGGATGCAAAATGACGTCATCGTCCGTCCATGTCTGGCAGCTGGAATCATTGGAACAAAACATATAATTGCGCGATATAGTGGGCTGTCATGGAGCGTCAGTGAAAGAGAACCACCCTGTTTTCACTGAGTAGAAGGAAATTGATTAAATGATCTACCACTAACACGCATTATTTTATTTTGAAAATGAAGCAGATGTTTTATTTTGTGTGTGTACATGACTTCCGGTCAATGTCTGACAAACATAGAAGCTCTGTTGATTTGTTTCAGCAGGCGCTGGCACGTCGGCGTCGTTCCGCATCCAGCGGAAATTAGGGGTAAGATGTCTACTCATCACGTCCTGATGCGTTCTCCGGTCCCTCTGTGTCACTTTTGAGCTGCAATAAATTTCTGTTTGTTATTGGTAGTTAAATAAAAACACCTGCTTTGGATCAGGCAACCAAAACACTATCGGCAGGTTTAAGAAACCTAAAAGCACTACTAAGTAGTTTGCACTGCAGTTTACAGCTACACCCAGAATGGCTCCATCTCCATCTTTGGCTACTCCACCCATCCTACCTGTCCCAGGTCATCTACTTGAGTTTCCCGCTCTAATCTTCAGCTCCCAGGCCTTTCCAGGACTCAGATTCCACCTCTTGCTTCTATCAGTCCAATATTTATATTATATGCACTTTCTCACTTTTCTCTGCTGTGGTTTTTGTTGTCTTTGGCCTCTCAATAGATTTCATCCTTCTACACAAATTATTTTCAACTCCTCGTTAAAAAAACAAAGGCATGCGCAGATTTTTTTTTTAATATTATGGATGGCATAGTTTCATTCTTCTGGCTACTCATTTTCTCTTCTTCAGCCAAACTGGTTTCTGCTTTGCCGTACACCACAGCTCAGTGAAGATCATGTTCCAAACATGACTTTCTTCAGTTTTAATAAAGGCCTCTTTTATTGATTGTAAATTTTTATACTGATGTTGTTATTCACATCATAAAAGCCAGACCCGACATTTTCTGATACTTTTTGATACTTGAGGCTTATATGTACAAATGAAATGGTATTGTCCTCACCATCACATGCTAACAATCCTCTCCATGAATGAAATCCTTGTATTATTTATGGCTTTATTGTCTGCCAGTCAAAGCCATCATTGCTAAATATGCTGCCAACTGCTGAACATCAGGGGTCTGTTTCACAAAGCAGGTTCAACAAACTCTAAGTGTAACCCTGAACTCTGAGTTGATCTACTGTGAGATAGGAAACTCTGAGTTTGCGGTTGCTGATTTGAGTTGATTTAATCAACTCGAAGTAGTTTCAGTAATAGTAGTTTAGGGCGTACACCACAATTATAAAAAGCCAGCATCAATGGAGCCCCGATTCGACGAGTCACCATGGCAACGGGGAAGCGGAGAGCTGTGTTTGTCACACCACTTTAATTGGAAATCTTAATGCGCTGATATGGTGAGTTTGAAGACGTTTTTAGAAAGAAGTGCAACCCCACTGCAGCTGCAAAAGAGAGGGCGACGGCGTAGGAAAACATTGCTGCCCGCTGGTTAATGCATAAGTTTAAATGCAGTCCTTTATAATAATATTACAAGGGAAAACTGTTTGTGACTTAATGATCACTAAAATGGTTTCTTAGCTCACAATGTCCAATATTCAGAATTCAATATTCACAATTTTTTTGACAAGCAGAGCCAGTCAATCTTGTGCCCATATGCAAATTAGACATGTGCAATTTGCATGTTTCTGTCCCCAGTCCTCATCTTTGACAAGTGCAGTGATTGCATGTCGATACCTGACATTTATTCAGTCGTTTCCTTGCATTGTAATGCACAACTTTGCATAGGCTACTGCATGTTGAGAAAATGTATAGCTGTATTGCGCAACAATTTGGAGCTGGGGTCCCCCCGAATATTAACGGATATGGCAATGTTGCAATGTAAGGATGGATTAGGTTGTGTCTGTAGATTATGGGCTGTAACGTGAAACGGTACCGCTCAGAAATGCAAGAACATCTATGCGCAGTCGGATAACAGTCTCCAGACGAATATTTAATTCTCTGTGCAGTAATGCTGCTCCTTCATCCACTGGATCGGTGATGAAAGGACATGTCACTTTGACAGACGGCAGAACTCATCTGCTGACTGACTGAATGAATGAGGAAATCAAAGAGGGCAGAGACAGAGAGGAACTCGAGGTTCATTGAGAAAAACCTGGTCCCGACCAGGTTGGGTTCATAGAGTCTGTTACTATGGTAACTGACCGGAAGCTTATCTGTGAAACAGGCTAGAGTTACCCCTCTTTCTCTGGTTTGAGGTACCTCACTTTTTGAAAAAGAAAACTCAGTTTCCCTCATTTCAGGGTTATCAGACTCAGTGTTTTCACTTATCCTGTTTTGAAATGGATCCCAGCTTCTCACCAAAAAAAAACCAAAAAAAACAGAGGATGTACTTCCTGTGGCAGCTGAATAACTTCAACCTGCCAAAAAGTGATGGTGCCCTTCCATACTGCCATCATCGAGTCTATCCTCACCTCCTCCATCACCATCTGGTGCTCTGCTGCCACCACCAAGGACAAGGCCAGGCTGCAGCCAGTCAGACTGTGGCTGACCCTTCCCACCCTGGACATGACTTGTTTCAGTCCCTTCCCTCTGACAGGAGGCTGATCCATCAGGACCAGAACCTCAGGCCATAAGAACAGTTTCGTCCTCCTGCAGTTGGAGTCCATTGTCTCCATTTAACTGCAATACTACATTGTTCCTAGTCACTTTATCATCTTTTGGTTCTTATCTCTGCACTGTGTTTATATGTTTATGTTTATACGTCAAGCACCAAACCACCAAGTTCAATTGCTTTTTGTTCAAACTTCCGTGGCAATAAGCTTGCTTCTGATTCTCATTCTGATTCTCTTATTTATCCTGCAGTTATTGTGTTTATTGTTTGACCTGGCCCTCAGTGTATCTTATTGTTGTTGATTTGTTTCGCTTTGCCTGCAGTGTGGTTTCTCCACATTGGATTCTATAATTAATGCACCTTTCTGTATCCCTACAAAGACAAACAAAGATGTATTTTTGCATTAATTCAGCTTATTGAGTCATCACTACACTGTTAAAACTGCAGATACTCCTTACTTACTGCATGCACATGGATGAGCTCAATCGTATAATAAAGGCATTGAAAACGTATCAAATTCATGTGCACAGGTTCAGGATCATATAGGGACTGGATTCACAAATACGATAGAAACCCCTGGATTAAGATGTTGTTAGTCGGCTTTGTGCCTCTTGTGTGTGGTATCGTATTGTATTCATGTCCTGCTCGAGAATGTTCGCTGGGGATTTCACCAGGAAGTGGAAGGAGGCGCCGATGCTGTCATCAATAGTAATGTTGTCAAGTCAAACAATACCATGGCTTTGAAGAAATCGACAACTCACTTTTGGACAGCCGAGGAGGTGAAGTTTGTTATTTATTGTTGTTGTTAAGTAGCCATCTACTGGAAGCAGTTCTCACACCATTTGTTGAAAGGGCTACAGCGCCACATAGCGTAGCGGAGCTAGCCAGGTTCCCATTATCTGAATCAAGCGAACTCCATGTGCATTTGGATTTTGGGACAGACTACCCGCCGAGTTTCAATATCGTATCTGGCAAAATTCTGTACGATCCTATCATGTGACTGCATTGACTGTTTCCATGGCAAATGGTTTGTTTACAGCATGGAAAGAAATCCTTGCATTAATACTATCCAAAGATCTCTGCAGTAGTATTGCAGAAGGAATGATGATACATTAGCCTCATTTTTACCGTAACATTTCACTTCACTTTGGCTTGACAGAACAACTGCTTTAAGTGCCTGGAGATTTCTTTCATTTTGAGTCCATATATAACTGGATTAAAGAGAGGATAATACAGAAATGCTTGTAAAGTCATTATGAAATGCAAATCAGACCCCAGTTGAATTATAATAACATCATATGCACACAAACAAGAGAAGCAGATTAAAACTATGAGGTGGGGTATACAGGTCTGAGCAGCTTTTCTCCTGACATTTCTAGAACTTCGATACGATATTATCAGTATCCTGCTGTATGTAAAGAGTATGAAGAGGAAAGGGAAAAGTGCCATGTTTATCAGAGCAACCGCATCAAATATATGTATCACTCTGGAACTCTCACAGAAGAGATTGTAAATTGAATTGTTACAGAAAATTGCTTTTAAAGTGAAATTACAGAGTTTTGTATCAGCACTCAATAATGTTGATGCTGCCATCTCACTAGCAGGAACAAGCCAAGCCAGAAGCAGGATAATACTCACTGTGGTTTTCCTCATGACGGTTGGATAGAGCAGAGGCTTACAGATCGACACATATCTGTCATAGGCCATGGCTGCTAACAGGAAGAAATCTGAAGCACTTAAGGTGTAATATACAAAAAACTGGAAGAGACAGGCTGAATATGATATGATCTGCTTTTCAGATAAAAAGTCAGTTAACAACTTTGGGTACATAGCTGTGTTGTAAACAATAGAGTTCAGCAGCAAAGCTGCAATGAAAATGTACATGGGCTCATGGAGGTTCTTGTGTATCCAAATAAGGTACACAATAATAAGATTAAAAGAGATTGTTAGAATATACACTATGAGCATAATAAAAAAATACAAATACCTGTATTTGCCCATTTCCACATACCCATAAAGAGTTATATATGTCACATTGACTTCGTCATCCATGAGGAATGATCAGAGGAGCAGATTTAACAAGTAGAAATGAACAAAGTGAGAAAAGTGACCTAAATAAATGCAGACGGCATTAACATAGAGCAGGCATTAGATTGGTTTACAGAGTCCTGACCTTGAACTGCCCTTTGTGTGTTTTCATCCTCAGAATCAGATCAGAAAGTGAACTGTTTGAGTCAGGCAGAATATTTTATGACATTTCTTCACCCTCCATGGATCTCATTAACTCCTCCACCAACAAGTGCAACTTCATCAAACTCTGGAAGTCTGAACCCACAGGTGCTCATCTGTGTTACATGGAGTGTGTTATGTCAACGTCTCCCTGCAACTCCTCAAACACCACCTTCACCACACTGAGATCAGAGCAACCAGGGTCGGCCTGAGGCCTTCATCATTGACCTGAATGGACACAAAGACACAGCTTGATGTTGTTGGATGGCACAAAGAAGCATTTTCTCATTTCACCGCTATTAGTAGGTGATAAAATGTATCTGTCATGCCACTATGGTTGGTGTTTGGATAGGTTTAGGCACAAAAACCTTGGTTAGGTTGGTGTATGAATACAGAGAAAGAGGAGACTCAGTGTATCATGCCAAACAAAATTTATAATAATAATAATAATATTAATAATATATGGTATCTTGTTCCAATGATGATAATACAGATTGACACACTAATAAAAATTGTAGCAAAGGGCAACCTGAACAGGATGAAGACAGCTGGAGAGAACGTAACCAGGATGGTGGCAGCCTGAACTAGATCATCTCTTTATATACTGTTTATAGGATTATATACTGATCAATCATGACCACTGGCACTGATAATCTCCTCATCAAATGAACAGTTAGTCCTGTGCACTGGTGCACAGTCATGTTGGAAGAGGAAGGGGCCAGCTCCAAACTGTTCCCACAAAGTTGGGAGCATGGAACTGTCCAAAATGTCTTGGTATGCTGAAGCATTCAGAGTTCCTTTCACTGGAACTAAGGGGCCAAGCCCAGCTCCTGAAAAACAATCCCACACCATAATCCCCCCTCCACCAAACTTTACACTTGGCACAATGCAGTCCGACAAGTATCGTTCTCCTGGCAACCACCAAACCCAGACTCGTCCGTCAGATTGCCAGATGGAAAAGCGTCATTCATCACTCAAGAGAACGCATCTCCACTGCTCTAGAGTCCAGTGGCGGCGTGCTTTACACCACTGCATCCGACATTTTGCATTGCACTTGGTGATGTATGATTTTGTGTAACTGATTAACCCTGATCTCTCTAGTGATGGCTAGAGGACTGGGTCAGAGCATCTCCAGAACTGGTGGTCAGGATCTATCAAAAGTGGTCCAAGGAAGGACCAGTGGTGTACCAGAGACAGGGTCATGGGAGGCTGAGGGGTGTTTAGGCAGAAAAAGAGGGATGCTAACAATATTAGGAGGTGGTCAGAATAAGATGATCAGTAGATATATAGTTACATATTAAATTTACTCTGAACTTCAAAGATTACAGAAACTCATTTCCTCCATGACTTGAGTAATTTTATTTTCCTTTCTTTTAAAATACCAAATCTTTAGATTTAACTTTCAGTTTTTTCAGATTTTTACCACTGTAAACATTGATGTAGAGAGACTCGGGTCAAAGAATTTAGTTTCAAACAACTGTGTCGGTAATTGTTTGTGCACATGACAATAATGAACCTTGAACCTTGAAGATAAAAATCCCAAAGAGAAGGGGGAGCATCATCATCCCGACTGGATCAACCCAGGGTTGAAGCTGCAGGACAACAACGTGAGAATACAGTGAAGCTGCAGCAAGGCCTCAAAACATGACGCCTTATTGGAAGGTGCATCTACAGCGTCGCCAGGAGAGACCAACTCTGGGTCCAAGTCATGCCCTGATAACACCAGAGCCAATGGTAGATGGAGGGGCCTGAGGGGCCTGAACAGGAGAGGACAAATTGGACCTCGCTGTACTGATGCCTGAGGCTCAAAACCCCACAAGTTGGTCATGGCGACACTGGAGAGAGACAACAGACCAACATAAGACACCTGACTGGCTCCAGCACCTCATCCAGTGACCCCTCACCAGGTCTGGAGTCAGGTCATCACCAATCACATCCTTCATGGATTTAGGGGTCATGTGTGTCCTGCAGGTGCAGACCTTGATGGTCCACTGCAGAATCATGATAAGACAACAACAACAGCAACAGTGTGCTTTATTTTAAGGTTTAATTTTTTGACTTTTCTCATCATAGATTGATATAATATATTATTATAAACAAAGCTGCCATTCCAGCCAAAAACACACAAATCTCCATTCCATGTTTGTTCCAGCACACATGATCTAAAGTCACAATTTGAAGCGAAAAAAAAAATAAACATGATTTTCTTAGTAGGTACAGACAGGAAAATATGATTCTTAATCAAAAACATGTGCATAAAAAACCTTGAGAAACTATTTGGGAGAAATGCATACACTTTAAGTGGAGTCTAAACACCTTAGACATTTGCATTAATGCAATTTATGTTGCTTGATTTGAAGGCATAACTTGATCAATTTACCCAGAGCCAGATATAAATATGAATATATGTACGTACAAATTAAATTCATGACATTGAGGTAAGATACAGAGAAACACCTTGATGAAACCAGAACAAATGTTGGCAGTGAATGTTTTTGCAAAGCACGGCATAACAATGTAACATGAGTACTGCATTTGGGTTCAAGAAGAGACATTTGTACAGTGAAAATGACTCTGATGTTGTGAAAACGTGTTTTAAATTGAGTCACTTGCTTTGACCAAATAAAAAATGATGCTGGTTTGCTGAAACATGAAAATGCCAACTTTTATTGCTGGCGTCTGGCTTTCAGGTTGTGAGGAATCTGGAAGTAACCAGCGTTAACACATCAAATCATTTTGGCTCGACTCAACAGCTTCTTCAGGTGATTAAAGATTTCTTTCACTTTCAGTCCGTAAACTACTGGATTAAAGAGAGGATAATACAGAAAAGCCTGCAGTGTCATTATGAAATGCATGTCAGAGTTTGCGTCAAGAAGCACAATGATGACATCATAGAGGCACAAAGAGGAAAAGCTGATTAAAACTATGAGGTGAGGTGAGCAGGTCTGAGCGGCTTTTTTCCTGACGTTTCTAGCACTGCGATAAGATATTATCAGTATCCTGGTGTATGTAAAGAGTATGAAGAGCACAGGTGCAAATGCCAGATTAAACAGATTAAACATGTCAAATATAGACCGAAATGTTGAACTCTCACAGAAGAGACTGTAATATGTATTATTACAAAATATAGATTTTAAAGTCAAACTACAGAGTTTCATGTCAGCACTCAGAATTGTTGAGACGGCGACATGACAAGCAGGAACAAACCAAACTACACCCAGGATAATACTCACTATGTTTCTGCTCATGATGGTTGGATAGAGCAGAGGCTTACAGATAGACACATACCTGTCATAGGCCATGGCTGCCAACAGTAAGAAATCTGAAGCACTGAAGGAATAATATACAAAACACTGGAAGAGACAGGCTGAAAAAGTTATGACCTGCTTTTCAGATAAAATGTCAATCAACAGCTTTGGGTAGACAGTAGTGCTGGTAATAATAGAATTCAGCAGCAGAGCAGCAATGAAAATGTACATGGGCTCATGGAGGTTACTGTGAACCCAAACAAGGTACACAATGGTGCAATTAAAAAAGATTGCTAGAATATACACTGTAAACATAGCAAGAAATAGTAAATACCTGTACTTGCCCATTTCCACATACCCATAAAGAGTTATATATGTCACATTGACTTCATCATCCATGAAGAATGATCAGAGGGGCAGATTTAACAAGTAGAAATGAACAAAGTGAGAAAAGTCACCTGAATAAATGCAGACGGCATTAACATAGAGCAGGCATGAGATTGGTTTACAGAGACCTGACCTTGGTGTGTTTTCATCCTCACAGATCAGAAAGTGAACTGTTTGAATATTGGCAGAACTGGCACTGGCAGAATATTTTATGACATTTCTTCACCCTCCATGGATCTCATTAACTCTTCCACCAACAAGTACAACTTCATCAAACTCTGGAGGCCTGAACCCACAGGTGTTCATCTGTGTTACATGGAGTGTGTTATATTAACGTTTCCCTGCAGCTCCTCAAACACCAACTTCACCACACTGAGCTCAGTTGGTAGAGTGGTCATCCCTGAACCCCAGGGTGAGGGATTCGATCCTACCTCCTGCTCTCTGCTGCCTAAGTGTCCTTGAGCCAGACACTGAACCCTGTTGTTCCCCAGGCCCCTTACATGGCACCACTGCTCCCCGAGGCATGGGTTAAATGCAGAGGACAAATTTCACATATCTATACATTTGTACATATGTATATGATTATTAAGAAATCTAAATCTAGAATTATCGTGGCTGAATGCCTCTGACAACCAGCAACTACAGCAGCACAGCACATCTTTTTCCACCAAATTCTCATCAGTTCATCCTTGAGGCTATTGATGGACAAGCCTCTTATTTCTGAGTGTGGTTGGATCAGCTCAGAACATTTCACAACTATAACTATCCATCCATCCATTTTCTACCTCATTTTCTACCTTATCCTCACATAGAGTACTGGGGGGGCTGGAGTCTATCGCAGCTGTCTTAGGGCGAAAGGCGGGGTACACCCTGAACAAGTCGCCAGTTCATTGCAGGGCACAGAGAGACAGACAACCACTCACTCTCACATCTACGGTCAATTTAAATTAGCCTAATCCCCATGCATGTTTTTGGATGGTGGGAGGAAGCCGGAGTACCCGGAGAGAACCCACGCAGACACGGGGAGAATATGCAAACTCCACACACCTGGTACCTTCTTGCTGTGAGGCGACAGAGCTAACCACTACACCAACGTGCTGCCCACACAACTATAACTAATTTGCCCTAATTTGCACAGCAAATATTTTATTTTATGTCTATCTTAAACTTATACATCGTTTCTATTTCACTTCATTTGCCATTATAAACAATTGTAACTATCACTACTTATTCTTTTATTTAATTATTTCATAATGTTAATTTTATCCCCTTCCTTGAACGGTTGCATTATCATGGCGGAAGGGTTTGTCTGTCCAAATGACCCTAGGAGCTAGGTTGTCAGGGGCTTTATGCCCCTGGTAGGATCACCCAGGGCACACGGGTCCCAGGTGAGGAAACAGACAAATCACGGCTCAAAATACCCCTTATGAAGACAGATATCTATGGACCTCGTCTTTCCTCACCTGGACGTGAGTCATGAGTAACCCCTCTGGAGCCAGACCTGGGGGTGGGGCTCAATGGCAAGCACCTGGTGGCCGGGCCTACACCCATGGGTCCCAGGTGGGCATAGCCAGACGAAGCTCACCACAGGTAAGAGTGGCCAAGGGTGTCGGGTGTAGTGTGAGCTGGGTGGCAGTCGAAGGCAGTCCTTGGTCCTTGGCGGTCCACTCCTTGGCTACAGAGGCCAGCTCTAGGGATATGGAATGACACCTTTCTGGGAGGGAAGGAGCCCAAGCTGGTGCATGAGATTGAGAAATTTCAACTAGAATGGGTTCACCTTGACGCACAACTTGCACTCTAGTACTGGTCCTCTTGAGAGGGGTTGGACTCTATTGCACTCTGGAGTTGCCCCCAGTGAGAGGTGCAGGTTTGGGCTTGTATGTGGGGTTCAGACCGGTGGACGAGGGGGTAGCCTCCCTACAACCTTCGGGTGCCAGGATGGGTCCTGACTGTTATTTGTGCTTATGCACCAAACAGCAGTTCAGAGTACCCACCCTTTTTGGAGTCCCTGGAGGGGGTGCTAAAGAGTAGGGACTCCCTCGTTCTACTGGGGGACTTCAATGCTCATGTGGGCAATGAAAGTGAGACCTGGAGAGGCGTGACTGGGAGGAACAGCCCCACCCCTGACCAGAACCTGAGTGGTGTTCTGTTATTTGACTTCTGTGTTTGTCACGGATTGTCCATAACCAACACCGTGTCCATATGTGCTCTTGGCATCATGATATCCTGGGCCGCAGTTTGATGATCAATTTTGTGGTAATGTCAACAAACTTGAGGCCACATGTCTTGGACACTTGGGTGAAGAGAGGGACAGAGCTATCAACTGATTGCCATCTGGTGGTGTGTTTACTATGATGGTGGGGGAAGATGCCAGTCTGACCTGGCAGACGCAAACATGCTGTGAGGATCTGCTGGGAATGTCTAGAAGAGTCCCCTATCAGAAGGAGTTTCAACTCCCACCACTGGCAGAACTTCAATCTTGTCCCGGGGAGGTGGAGGACATTGAGGCTATGTTTACATGATGAAGGTCTGAACAGAAAATGCAAAAGTGGCATCACGTTTTCAGTTTTTATTCTGCGCTTAGATGAGCATTTTAGAGAGGAAATCTGCATGCATACAGTGACACAAAAGTGTGTGGAATTCAACTGGGTATGCATGCCAGGCGGCTAGTTGGTGCTGTGACTTACAATCACACGACACTGCCATGGCCACACGTAATTACAGATCCTTTTCTGTTCAATGATACTATATGTGCAGATTCTGCCAGTCTGTTATCTTGTTCAAAGATAGAAAGTTTTTTTTACCATTACCATCAGGAGGTCATGACAGTGCGGATACCTGAGAGAAAATGACACTGAATCCCATTTTTACAAAGATTTAGGCTTTTAAAATCTGTGGTCTTAAACTTTTGATCAGCTGATGAACAGATGAATTTTTTTTGTCTAACTCTTTATTCTTTGCATTTTGAAGCATTACTTAGAACCTTCTTAAGATCCAACAGTGCAAAAGGTAAATTATTGCAATTTTTAACTGGTCTTAAAATTTTGATCAGGAGTGTATATGCTGCCACTTGGGTCAGTTATAGCCAGGCACAACATTTCTTTTCATTTTTATGCCGATGACGTACAAATTTATCTGCCAGTGAAGCCAAATACTGACAGTACACAAAGTTCCTTGTATGGTTGTAAACTGAATGTATTATGGTTGGGGATACTGTAACGGCTGACTTTGGCACCTTATCTTCCAAGCTCAGTCCAGTTGTGAGGAATCTGGGGGTGATTTTTGACAGACACCTGAAGTTCAACAAACAAATCAACAATCTTGCCAGGACCAGTTTTTTCCAGCTACATCTACTGGCCAAAGTTAAAATGTTTTTAAGCAGCCAGGGCCTTCAGATAGCCATCCACACTCTAATCAGTTCGAGATTTGACTATTGCAATGCACATTATGTTGGTGTGTCCAAGTTTTCTCTTGGTTGCTAACAACTTGTGCATAATGCTGCTGCCCATCTTTTAACAAACACTAACAGATGAGAGCACTTCACTCCTGTTCATAGCTCCCTTCACTGGCTTCCCGTCCATCATAGAACTGATTTTAAGCTTTTAATGTTTGTTTTTAAAGCTCTGAACAGCCTCACCCCATCTTATCAGTCTGAGCTTTGAACTGTTCATGAACCTGGTCGAGCTTTGAGGTCGTCAAACCAACTTTTGTTGGAAGTGCCCAGGTCAAGGTGCAAACACTGGGATGACCGAGCCTTTTCTGTTGCTGCCCCCAGGCTCTGGAATAAAATCCCTGTTGAAATTTGTCTGATTTCTGACCTGAGCCTTTTTAAATCTAAATTGAAAAGTTATTAATTTAGGATGGCTTTTAATACCCAGTAGTGTGGGTACACATTTTGTTATTTTAATTTCATTTTATCTCAATTATATTCAATTTGATTGCTTTTATTGTTCTTATTGTTTTTAATTGCTCTTATTTACTATCTGTTGTAAAGCACAACAGCCACAACAGTTGGTTCTTGTAAAGGGCTGTATAAATAAAGTCCATTTACATCAACATGACCTAAAGTTACAGTTTGAAGCAAAAATAAAAATGATTTTCACTCAAAAAAAACCTTTGAAGTGAATATGTTGTGCATGTTCTATGCAAAAAAAAATGAAAGGGAAACAATTTTGGAGCAAAAAAACGTGCACACTTAAAGTGGAGTCTTAACACATTAGACATTAATATAATTTATGTTATGTTGATATGAATGCATGACTTGATCAATATACCCAGAGCCAGATATGAATATGAATATGCAAGTTTACAAATTAAATTCTTGACAGTGAGGTAAAATTCAGTGAAAATTTCAACGTTTCTGATCTAAAAATGTGTTTCATGAACACGTCAGCGTCGTTTGCAGAAACACAATGCTGTATAGGGTGTTTATTGAGATGACTCGCTCAGCTTAGGCTACAAGCCCTCTCAGTTAAAGAATAAAGAACAGAATAATGGTTTGTGTTCAAATAAGAAAGTAATTGTATAACAATGTAGCATCAGTACTGTATTTAGTTTTCAGGAAAGAGACTGAAAACTACATTTGTACAGTGAAAATGACTCTGATGTCGTGAACACGTTTTAAATTGAGTCACTTGCTTTGACCAAACAAAAAAATGTTGCTGGTTTGTTGAAACATGAAAATGTCATCATTTATTGCTGGCGTGTGGCCTTCAGGTTGTGAGGAATCTGGAAGTAACCAGTGTTAACACATCAAATCATTTTGGCTCGACACAACAGCTTCTTCAGGTGATTAAAGATTTCTTTCACTTTCAGTCCGTAAACTACTGGATTAAAGAGAGGATAATACAAAAAAGCCTGTAGCGTCATTATGAAATGCATGTCAGAGTTTACATCTAGAGGCACGATGATGACGTCATAAAGACACAAAGAGGAAAAGCTGATTAAAACTATGAGGTGAGGTGAGCAGGTCTGAGCGGCTTTTTTCCTGACATTTCTAGAACTGCGACAAGATATTATCAGTATCCTGCTGTATGTAAAGAGTATGAAGAGCACAGGTGCAAATGCCAGATTAAACAGACTAAACATGTCAAATATAGACCGAAATGTTGAACTCTCACAGAAGAGACTGTAATATGTATTATTACAAAATATAGATTTTAAAGTCAAATTACAGAGTTTCATGTCAGCACTCAGAATTATTGAGACGGCGACATGACAAGCAGGAACAAACCAAACTACACCCAGTATAATACTCACTGTGTTTCTGCTCATGATGGTTGGATAGAGCAGAGGCTTACAGATAGACACATACCTGTCATAGGCCATGGCTGCCAACAGTAAGAAATCTGAAGCACTGAAGGAATAATATACAAAACACTGGAAGAGACAGGCTGAAAAAGTTATGACCTGCTTTTCAGATAAAATGTCAATCAACAGCTTTGGGTAGACAGTAGTGCTGGTAATAATAGAGTTCAGCAGCAGAGCAGCAATAAAAATGTACATGGGCTCATGGAGGTTACTGTGAACCCAAACAAGGTACACAATGGTGCAATTAAAGGAGATTGCTAGAATATACACTATAAACATAACAAGAAATAGTAAATACCTGTACTTGCCCATTTCCACATACCCATAAAGAGTTATATACGTCACATTGACTTCATCATCCATGAAGAATGAACAGAGGGGCAGATTTAACAAGTAGAAATGAACAAAGTGAGAAAAGTCACCTAAATAAATGCAGACGGCATTAACATAGAGCAGGCATTAGATTGGTTTACAGAGTCCTGACCTTGAATTGCCCTTGGTGTGTTTTCATCCTCACAGATCAGAAAGTGAACTGTTTGAGTCAGGCAGAATATTTTATGACATTTCTTCACCCTCCATGGATCTCATTAACTCTTCCACCAACAAGTACAACTTCATCAAACTCTGGAGGCCTGAACCCACAGGTGTTCATCTGTGTAACATGGAGTATGTTATGTCAGCGTCTCCCTGTAATTCCTCAAACACCAACTTCACCACACTGAGCTAAGCTGGTTGTCCCTGAACCCCAGGGTCAGGGGTTCAATCCTCCATCCTGCTCTCTGCTGCCTAAGTGTCCTTGAGCCAAACATTGAACCCTGTTGTTCCACGGGCGCCTTACATGGCACCACTGCTCCCTGAGGGATGGGTAAAATGCAGAGGACAAATTTTGGATATGACAAAGCTGATTATTATTATTATGATTAAATCTAAATCTAGAATTACTGTGGCTGAATGCCTCCGACAACCAGCAACAACAGCAGCACAGTGATCTTTCACCACCAAATTCGATGGATAACTCTGAGTGGATCAACCCAAAACAATTCACGAGAACTAATTTGCACAAATTTGAACAGCAAACTTTACTTTTTGTCTTTTTTATATGTATACATCATATCAATTTCACTTCATTTCATTTGCCATTAAAAACTATTGTTACTTTCATTACTTATTCTTTTATGTTGTTATTTCATTATTTTCATTTTATCCCCCTTTTTTTGAGTGCCCTGCGATAAGGTCGAGACTTGTCCAGGGTGTACCCTGCCTTCCACCCTAAGACAGCTGGGATAGGCTCCAGCCCCCCACGACCCTATGAGGATAAGCGGTAGAAAATGGATGGCTCCCCCTTTTTGAACCATCACCTTATCGTGGTGGAGTTGTTTGTGTTTGTCCCAACAACCCTAGGAGCTAGGTTGTCAGGGGCTTTATGCCCCTGGTAGGGTCACCTAGGGCAAATGGGTCCTAGGTGAGCGACCAGACAAAGCACGCCTCAAAAGACCTCTTATGAAGACAAATGTCTATGGACCTTGTCTTCCCTTGCCCAGACGTGGGTCACTAGTGCCCCCTCTGGAGCCAGACCTGGAGGTGGGGCTCGATGGCGAGCATCTGGTGCCCGGGCCAACACCCATGGGTCCCAGCTAGACACAGCTTGAAGAGTTAACGTGGTCCCCCTTCCCATGGGCTCACCACCAGTAGGAGTGGCCAAGTGCATGAGATTGGACTCTATTCCACAGGCTAAGTGTCTATACATAGGGCTTTACCTCTGTGGATGAGACAGTAGCCTCCTTCCTCCTTTGGGTGGGGGGGACAGGTCCTGACTGTTGTGTGTGCTTATGCACCAAACAGCAGTTCAGAGTACCCACCCTTTATGTAGTCCTTGGAGGGGGTAAAGAGCACTCCCTCTGTCGATTCCCTCATTCTACTGGGTGAATTCAATGCTCCTGTGGGCAATGAAAGTGAGACCGGGAGAGACGTGACTGGAAGGAACATTGGGAAGTTGAATCTCAGATTCAGGAGGAGCACTGTGTTTTTGTCCTGGCCGTGGAACAGTGGACCAACTCTGCACCCTCAGCAGGGTCCTGGAGGGTACATAGGAGTTAGCCCAACCACTCTACATGTGTTTTGTGGATTTGGGGGTGTGCGACTGTGTCCCTCGGGGAGTCCTGTGGGGGGGTGCTCGGGGGTATAGGGTACCGGACACCTTGATATGGGCTGTTCGTTCCCGAAAGGACCAGTGTCACAGTTTGGTCCGTAATGCTTGCAGTAATTCGGATTTGTTTCCTGTGAGGGTTGGACTCTGCCAAGGTTGCCCTTTGTCACCGATTCTGCTCATAACTTTTATTTACAGAATTTCTAGGTGCAGCCAAGGAGTTGAGGGGGTCTGGTTTGGTGCCTCAGTATTGTGCTTCTGCTTTTCGCAAATGATGTGGTTCTGTTGGCGTCATCGAGCCACAATTTTCTTCCAGTGCAAAGACTTTAGGACTGGAGTGGAGCTCTGATCTCTTTGTTCTGGTCAGAGCCCAAGCTGCTGCATTCTGAATGAATGCAGCTGTTTAATGCTCTTTTGAGTCCAGTCAGAAGACCATTTCAATAATCAAGTCTACTGGAGATACAAGCACATATGAGCTTCAGACTCTTCACTCTGGAAATGTTCTTCAGCTAGTAAAAGGCTGTTTTGGTGATTGATATGATGTAACTGCTGAAAGTCAATCTGAGTCTATCAGCATGCCAAGGTTTTAGACTTGGTCTTTTTAATTTTTAAAAATAGTGACTCCAGTTATTTACTGACAGCAATCCTCTTATCTTTCTACTGCTAAAATTTAACCAAAAATTCCCTCAGTTTGGTTGTGGCTTAAAGGCAAATGAAATGAAGCGAAATGGATATCATTAAGTAAATCATTGAGTATAAGATAGATATAAAATAAAATGTTTGCTGTGCAAATTAGTTACTCCTCAGTCTGGGGGAGACCAACAGTGGGCGGAGGACCTTCACCTGTTCTTCAACAGGATTGACCAGGTATCTGCCCCCCCCCGTCCAGTCCTTCATGCTGCACCCCACTCACGTCTGCACCGCCTACCTTCCTGCCTTAACCCCCTCAACTTGTCCTTTACTTCACTCCAGGTGAGGAGGCAACTGAGGGGGCTGAAGACAGGAAAAGCAACGAGTACAGACGGCATCTCCCCCAGGCTCCTCAAGTCCTGTGCTGACCAACTCTGTGGGATTGTTCAGCACCTGTTCAACCTGAGTCTGAGGCTAGGGAGAGTGCCACGGCTAGTCCCAGTTCCAAAGACTCCATACCCCAAGGAACTCAACGGCTACAGGCTTCCCTGTTCACGGTCGACACAGCTCATTTCACCCACAAAACTAAAAACTCTTTGGACTCATCAAGGACGGAGACAACAATGAGTACAGAGAACTGATCCAGGCCTTTTTGGACTGGTACCTGCAGAAAATCCTCCAGATCAGTGAGGGTAAAAACAAGGAGCTGGTGGTGGATTTCTGCAGGCGACAGACAACATTCTCCACCTGCACCTGTGAACATCCATGGAACGGACATTGAGGTTGTCAGATATTACAAGTACCTGGGTGTACAATAAACTGGATAACAGAGGTGGTCTGTTTAAGAGGGTAGTAGTAGTAGTAGTAGTGTTTATTTCGATTTATATGAAAAAAAATACAAATAGTACAAGGCTTATAGTAGTACAAGGAGTGATACTGGACAAATCTTTGCACAACATAATATAGAAATGAAAGTTGAGGAAAAAAGATAATAGTGAAACACAAAGAAACAAAAATATATGACATATTAGAAAAGGAGTGAGAAGAAGCCTGGCTTATTAGCTCCCACCCCTTTGTCTACATCAAAAAATCACATCTTTCATATATTTATATATACACACACATATATATGGTCAGAGGAGACTCTTCTTTCTCAGGAGACTGAGGTCCTTTGGGGTGCAGGGGTCACTCCTGAGGGCCTTCTAGGACTCTGTGGTGGCATCAACCATCTTTTATGGAGTGGTCTGCTGGGCAAGCAGCCTCACATCCAGGGACAGGAAAAGACTGGACAGACTGGTGAGGAAGGCCAGCTCTGTACTGGGATGTCCTCTGGACTCAGTTGAGGTGGTGTGAAACAGGAGGATATGTTTATCAAGCTTTGTACATATATAATATAATAAATGACAAATATAAATGAAAATCATCAGGAAACAACAACATGAAAAATATTTCAAACTGCTGGGATTAAATGTGTTTATATATAACGAAAAACAAGTTGTAAATTCTTGTACATGGTAGTTTTGGGTTTAAACTGTTCATCTTTATTTTATTGCCATGATTGACTTCATCAATACAGCCAGAGATAATATCACATGTTCATTTTTTTTCCACACAGTTATGTGTTAGTACAGCTAAGGAAAAGTCATTCATGAATATTGAATAAAAGGTGGCCATGCATCATTTTGGTTTTTAAAAAAATCATTAAACGTTTCAAGGACGATTCAAATCACTGAAACACATTATATCGATTATTTGTGGTGGCAGTAGCTCAATCTGTGACTTAGGCTGGGAACCACAGGGTCGCTGATTCAAGTCCAGGTCCGACCAAATCTGGAGAGTGGACTGGTAGCTGAAGAGGTGCCAGTTCCTCCTCCTGGGCTCTTCTGAGATGTCCTTGAGCAAGGCACCAAACCACCAACTGCTCAGGGTGCCTGGATACGGGGCAATACTAACAGAGTGAAAAAAAAACTGCAATTTCCTTAATACAGGAATTCTTCTCTTTCTTTTTCTATTTTACTGTGCATTATATAAGAACATATCACTTTACTTGACAGAACAACCTCTTCAGATGTTTATATATTTCTTTCATTTTTAGTCCGTATATGATTGGATTAAAGAGAGGATGATACAAAACCACCTGTAAAGTCATTATTAAACGTGCTATTTTCGGGAACTCAGACTCCACTCTGATTATACTGATATCATAAATGCACAACAGTGAAAAGCTGATTAAAACCATCAGGTGTGGTAAACAGGTCTGTGCAGCTTTTCTCCTCACTTCCCTATTGCTGCGATAGATTATTATGAGTATTCTCATGTACGTAAAAATTATGAGGAGCATCGGAAAAAACACAATATTGAGCAAAATAATCAAACCATAGACAGAAAGTGCTCTTGAACTCACACAGTGAAGTTTCTGCACTGAATTATTGCAAAAGATTCCTTTCAGAATAAAATTACAGAGTTTTATGTTCGCACTCCATAAAGCCGATCCTGCAACCTGACAAGCCGGTATGAACCAGGCCAATGCCAAGAAAACACCAATGGTGGTTTTTGTCATGATGGTTGGATACAGCAGAGGTTTACATATAGACACATATCTGTCATAGGCCATGGCTGCCAACAGTAAGAACTCTGAACCACCTAAAGAGTAGAATAAAAAGTACTGAAAATGGCACATTAGATGTGATATGATCTGTTTCTCTGACAAGAAGTCAGTCAGAAACTTTGGATAAATAGCAGTACTGTAAAGAACAGAGTTAATTAACAAAGCTGCGATGAAAATATACATGGGCTCATGGAGGTTTTCATGAATCACGATAAGATACACAATAGTACAATTACTGCAGATTATCAGAAAATATATTGTAGAAATAATCACAAAATAAAGATATCTATATTTTTCCATTTCTACATACCCGCTCAGAGTTATATATGTCACATTAAATTCACCATCCATACTGTTTGTTAAACATTAACACTAAACAGATGTCAACTTTACACACCACAGACTTACTGAACTAAGTCCTCTTTGAAAGTCAGATGTTTTAATCATTCGCAGTTACCTGAATTCATCTCTGTAGGTCATGAGGCTGCATCATGTTTTTCATGTTTGCATCACTTTAACCTCCATGGAGCTCATTAAACCAAAAGAGTCGATAACACGTGACAAACTTTAACAAACTTTGACAAAATGTGGAAACAAAAGTTTGGTTTCAGCTGCTTTACTGGGAATGTTTTTTCCATTTAATATAAATATTTTTCTACTGGTCATTATTGTGTTTTTCCAGATTGTCTGTCTTATTCTGTGTTGTGACAAGGTTGGTAACCTCCTAGAATGGTTGAGGTCTTACTTGGAGAAAAGGAGTTATTTTGTAACCATTGGAAGTTTTTAATCCGATCAAATGTTCATGACATGGTGTTCCTCCAGGGTCAGTATTTGGACCTCTATTGTTCAGACTATACATGCTACCTTTGGGTTAAATTCTGCAGAACTTCAATGTTGACTATCACAGATACTGTATATCTAGCACTGTCCCCAGATGACTGCAGTTCATAGGCGTGCTGTGTTTCTGTTAAGAACCAATAAATAATGAGCCAAAATTTCCTTCAATTAAAAACTATTGTTACTATCATTACTTAGTAAAATAGGAACTGAGAGTCAACTTGTAAAGATGATAGCTGGTTGGTTCAGCCGATGTACTCCATCTGTTTCGTCCCCACATGGACCGTTGACCTCTATTCATCAAAAGCCAGCCAAACAGGATTAGCCAACACTTTAATCCAGATGTAAAAGCAGAATCGGTTAAAAGAGATGAATCCTTGTGCACAAGAGCGTAGAAATGCCCTCCAGGTGTTCCTGAGATACAGAAGGGACAGAAAATCTGAAAACCACAATAATCATCAATAGAAAATAATATATTAGTAGTTTAAATTGAAAAAAAATCCCAGTAAAGCAGCTGAAACCAAACTTTTGTTTCCACATTTTGTCAAAGTTTGTTAAAGTTTGTCACGTGTTATCGACTCTTTTGGTTTAATGAGCTCCATGGAGGTTAAAGTGATGCAAACATGAAAAACATGATGCAGGCCTCATGACCTACAGAGATGAATTCAGGTAACTGTGAATGATTAAAACATCTGACTTTCAAAGAGGACTTAGTTCAGTAAGTCTGTGGTGTGTAAAGTTGACATCTGTTTAGTGTTAATGTTTAACAAACAGTATGGATGGTGAATTTAATGTGACATATATAACTCTGAGCGGGTATGTAGAAATGGAAAAATATAGATATCTTTATTTTGTGATTATTTCTACAATATATTTTCTAATAATCTGCAGTAATTGTACTATTGTGTATCTTATCGTGATTCATGAAAACCTCCATGAGCCCATGTATATTTTCATCGCAGCTTTGTTAATTAACTCTGTTCTTTACAGTACTGCTATTTATCCAAAACTGTTGATTGACTTCTTATCAGAGAAACAGATCATATCATATTCAGCCTGTCTTTTTCAGTTTCATGTATTCTATTCTTTAGGTGGTTCAGAGTTCTTACTGTTGGCAGCCATGGCCTATGACAGATATGTGTCTATATGTAAACCTCTGCTCTATCCAACCATCATGACAAAAACCACCATTGGTGTTTTCTTGGCGTTGGCCTGGTTCGTACCAGCTTGTCAGGTTGCAGGATCGGCTTTATGGAGTGTGAACATAAAACTCTGTAATTTTATTCTGAAAGGAATCTTTTGCAATAATTCAGTGCAGAAACTTCACTGTGTGAGTTCAAGAGCGCGTTCTGTCTATGGTTTGATTATCTTGCTCAATATTGTGTTTTTTCCGATGCTCTTCATAATTTTTACGTACATGAGAATACTCATAATAATCTATCGCAGCAATAGGGAAGTGAGGAGAAAAGCTGCACAGACCTGTTTACCACACCTGATGGTTTTAATCAGCTTTTCACTGTTGTGCACTTATGATTTCAGTATAATCAGAGTGGAGTCTGAGTTCCCGAAAATAGCACGTTTAATAATGACTTTACAGGTGGTTTTGTATCATCCTCTCTTTAATCCAATCATATACGGACTAAAAATGAAAGAAATATATACACATCTGAAGAGGTTGTTCTGTCAAGTAAAGTAATATGTTGTCATGTAAGGCACAGTGAAATAGAAGAAGAAGAAAAAGAAGAAGAAGAAGAAGAAGAATTAATTTGTCATTAATGACAGAAAGTACAGTTTTTTCACACTGTAGTTTCACACAGGTTATGAAACACAAGCATTAGTGGAGAGGTGTCAGAGTGAGAGGATTATTGTTTGTTTACTTATTATTTTTTACATTCACATTTCTTGTTTTTTTTCTGTGACATGCAGAGCTTAATAAATGTATCAGAGCATCATCGTCACTTTAACTGGACTCCTTCTTCCTCAATGAGTTCCCTACTCTTCACCATTTTGAACAGGAGTGAGGAATTTGAACTGAATTCACCTTTTTAGACCGTAATTTGATCCAGAACACTGTAATTCTCTGAGAAAAATAATGATAATGTGCTTTGGCATTTTTTCTGCTTTCTTTGTAAAGGAGTACATTTTATTGCCATGAGTGCCATGATTTTTAATGTTTCAGCATTCCATATTTTTTTAGTATCTTTTTCAAAAAACAAAGGAAATTGCACATGTAATTGTATGTAATATTGTGAAAACACACCTCTGAGTCCTCAGAGTTTCCTTCCTGCTCTCATCCAGAAATCAAAGGCAGACACATTAAGGTTTCTGATTTAACATAACATGCAAAAAGATTGTCCTTTATTTGTTCCACAGACAGGGAAATTTGCATCAATGTGGATAGAGCAACATTACAAGGAGGGCCTATAAAAATTAAAAATAATAACATCAGTAGAAAAACAACCAAGTGGGAAAAATTAAGGCATCACATAAACAACATAAGTGAATAAAGTAAGTGAACAAAATTATTGAACATAGTGGACTGACTGCTGTAATAAAGATAATACAGTGAATGGTATAAATGAAAAGAAGAGAAATTTCAAAATTCAAAAACATTGAATTATGTATATTGGGAGAGAGTGGTGTAATGGTTAGCATTGTCGCTTCACACCAAGAAGGTACCGGGTTCGAACCCCAGCCTGGGGCTTTTCTGTGTGCAGTTTGCATGTTCTCCTCATGTCTGCGTGGGTTCTCTCTGGGTACTCTGGCTACCGGCAATGTGGACCAAACTCTGGTCCCTGGTTGTACTGGGACCTAGCAGCCCATATCAGGGTGTCCAGTACCCCATACTCACCCCCTAAAGGACTCCCCGAGGAACACAGTCGAACGTCTTCTCCAAGTTCACAGAGCAAATGTAGACTGGTTGGGCGAACTCCCATGCACCGTCAAGGACCCTGCCGAGAGTGTAGAGCTGGTCCGTTGTTCCACGGCCAGGACAATAACCACACTGCTAACCCTTAATTCTGAGTTGATCTACTCTGAGATAGGAAACTCTGAGACCCCGTTTACACGTGGGTGGATATTTATAGAAAGGGATAAATCAACCTCTCCGGTTCGTATCGTGACGTTTGAAAACCTAAAAATCTGTTTTCCACCATATCCACCCAGACATGAAAACTGAGTCTTCACAAATCTCCACTTTGGACGGAGTTTTCAAAGATAACCGTTTTCAGTGACTGAAACCTGCCTTTACGTGTAGACGATAGGTGAAACCGCATAAATAAATACTCGTGTAAACAGGGTCTGAGTTTCCGGTTCCCAACACCTCACCTGCTGACTGAATGAATGAATGAGGAAATCAAACAGCGTGTGTGGCTGAAAGAGGGCAGAGACAGACAGAAACTCGAGGTTCATTGAGAAAAACCTGGTCCTGACCAGGTTAGGTTCATAGAGTCTGTTACTTGGTAACTGACCAAGAGGTTAAGTTATCTCTGTCTATGAAACAGGCTAGAGTTACCCCTCTTTCTTTGGTATGAGAAAGCTTTGGTTTCTCAAACTCTGTTTCTCTGGTTTCTCTGGTTTCTCTCTTTTTGAAACAGAAAACTCCCTCATTTCAGGGTTAACAGACTCAGAGTTTTCACTCAACCTGCTGTGTGAAATGGACCCCTGGAGGACCAGACCACTCACCCATGTGTTTGGATAAATTAACTATTAACAATTATTGACTATTATTTATTATTTAAGAGTCAACTGAACTAGTTTGAAGTTATTTTTTTAAGCTCAAATGTTCAATAAACTAAAGAACCTCTTGGATCCGAAGTGAAAAAATTCAATCCTATCAATTCTGACACATTTCGTGAGTTTTTGAGCAGATTTCTGCAAATAAGAAGTAATAAGGCATCCTAGCCTTTTGGTCTCGAGAGGGTTCAGGTTTACATCCCCAGACTTCACTGCTTTCCCTCCGATAAAGCAAACGCCACACGTTTCAAATCAGTCACTTACAAATTTGCACGATGAATCACAGGTTTTAGGGAAGTATAAAGAAATACTCAAGTCTGTGTATCAGTCAAGTCCAGATATTTAATGGGATATAAACACAAGAACACATTTCACAAGGATCACAAGGATCTTTTAATTCTTTAAGTGCAGTAAATGATCTTTTCTTCCACCTGTGGTGAGGGAAGAGTTAAGACGTCAAAGAACACCTCAGGGTTTCAGAGTCTGGCTTTAATGAGACGCCTGGAGGCTGAAGTCGTCCAATAAATACATCCCAGAGACTCGACTAATGTTGGTGTCACCAGGTTTGTTTTATGATCTGTCTGAATTATTGATGGATGCTGAGGGAAATGTGACATATATAACACTGGGTGGGCATGTTGACCTGCACAAATACAGGTATCTTTATTTTGTGATCATGTTTGCAGCATATATTCTAATAATCTGTAGTAATTCTACTATTGTGTACCTCATCAGGGTTCACAGTAACCTCCATGAGCCCATGTACATTTTCATTGCTGCTTTGTTACTGAACTCTGTTTTTTTCAGCACTCTTATCTACCCAAAACTGTTGTTTGACTTTTTATCAGAGAAACAGATCATATCATATTCAGCCTGTTTTTTTCAAGGTGTTGCATATTACACTTTGTCTTATTCAGAGTTCTTACTGTTGGCAGCCATGGCCTATGACAGATACGTTTCTATATGTAAACCTCTGCTCTATCCAACCATCATGACAAAAACAACAGTGAATGTCTTCCTGCTTCTTTCATGGCTTGTTCCAGCCTTTGAAACCTCAGGTGCGCTTTTGTTTCCTAACAAAATCTGTGACTTTACTTTGAAAGGGATTTTCTGCAACAATTTAATTTACCATATTCAGTGTGTGCGTTCAAGGGCGTTATCTATATACGGTGCAGTTATGTTGGTTAATGTGGCCCTTCTGCCTGTGCTCTTTATACTTTTTACATATGCCAGGATATTCATAATAACATATCACAGTAGTAGAGAAGTGAGGAGAAAAGCTGCACAGACCTGTTTACCACATCTGATAGTTTTAATCAACTACTCCTCTTTTGTCACGTTTGATGTCATCATAGTTCGACTGGGATCAGATATTCCAAAAGTTGTGCGTTTGGTCATGACTTTCCAGGTAATGTTGTGTCATCCTCTCTTTAATCCAATCATATACGGACTAAAAATGAAAGGAATATTCAAGCGACTCAAGATGTTGTTTCGTCTGTTCAAATAATTACATATATGCTTTTAATTATTTACTTTTGAACTGGAATTGAGTTTCAAAAATCAGCCCTAGTGTCAGTTGTTTTTCTTTTTTCTTTTCATTCCGCTCTGTTCATATTGTTATTAGTCTGTTTTACACGTTCTGTAAAAAAAAACTGCCCTCAGACTCAGGAGTCAGCCAGTTTCACGTCCATATTTAAGTCAATACAGGAATAAATAATATTTTTATGAAGTAAGGAAACTTAAAGATTTAGTTGAGCAGAAATACAGCATTCTGTACTGTTTTTATCTCTGTTTTATCATCCCATATTTTTCCTATAGCCACTTCATTATCTTTTGGTTTTCTGCACTGCATTTATATTTTTAAATATTTATATGTTTACATGACATGCACTAAGATACCAAGTTAAATTTCTTGTTTGTACAAAGTTACTGGGCAATAAACTTGTTTCAGATTCTGATTCTGATTCTGTTGTTTTGTTCATTTCTCTCAAAGCTTCAGCTTGTTTCACTTTAAAGCAGATGAGTTGGAGTCAAACTGAATAACTCACAGTACTGCACACACATTTGTCAGTTTGTTCATATGTTTTGTGTAAAGGACAGGAAAAATAAGAGTTTTGCTTCCTTTACTTTTCTTGGAAAAGAAAGTGAAATTAATAGAAAGTATCTCCTGATGCCACAAAACAACTTGGGAAGATTAGTTAGTGATATTATATTATATTATATCATATTATATTATATTACATGTGTGATTTGCGCAGTTCTTAACCCCCAGTCAAAGCCTTCTACCACTGTCTCTGTTCACACTTATTAAGGTCATTAATCCAAAGGATTGGCCTCAACCTTTTTTATTTTATCAGTTTAAAGTGTCACAGCAGAAAAGGTAAATATCAACTGTAACAGGATCAACAAATATATAAAAAGAAATAAATACAAACTAGAGAAACTAAATAAAAATAGAAAAATAAAAATAGAAATAGAAACTAAAAGAATAAAATAAAACACCTTGATTTGTCTTGAATTAAATTAAATTAAATTCAAAAAAAAACTTTGAGCTTTTACAGCAGTACTTCCTGTTCCTGAAGCTAACATAGATAACAACACAGCTAACAACAGCCAAAACCTAAAGGACCCAGATCAGACCAGAACCTGAGACCCTCTGGACCAGAGGAACCAGGTCAGACCAAAACCTCAGACCCTTTTCAAACTAGAACCTCAGACCATCTAGACACCGGACAGGAACTGTACCTTCCTTTCAAACCAAAGTGAATTGGCCTTTAGCTCTGGACTTTTATTTTCATATCGGTTTGATTTCCTTTTCCTCTGGATTCCTAACAGTGTTGTCATTCTCTTTCTCATATATTTTAATAAATATACTTTCATATGAAGATGGGACATCTTTCATTAGTGACAAATGTTAAAACAGGAAGTGTCATCTTGTCTTATTTTACAAACTGTGCTTCCTCTTGTCTTGTTTTTGCTGAAAAACGACAGTCACTTTCAAAAAGTTTTTGCTGCTCTTTCATGTTTATTTTGAAAGTCTGTTTCTTTCACTGACTGCCTGCTTGGACACAGAATAAGAAGTTATGCTGAAGTTCATCCTCACAGTGTTTTCTGATGTAATCTCCTGAGGCAGCATCAACAAGGCCACAGCTCATGGAAGGAGGCTGTAATAGGGCCTGGGGGAGTGGTCTGACTCCAGCCAGGTAATTATGACCCAGAGGTCAGCTAAGTCAGCCTCAGGGGACATCGACCAAAGCTCTGCTATCACAAACACACCAGCAAGCTTTCCCCTTAATGAGTAGCAGAGTAAATATTATCAGAGGTGGTCAACAGGTTCAGTCCTGAGAGAGCAATTAAACTCTTTAACACAAGTCCACAAGTACAACCTGCTGCCAAACTGATGACACACATATCATACAATACAAAACAATATGATATGATATAATGTAACCTCAAGTAATATAAATTAGTATAATGTTATATAACATAATATAAATAAGGCTGCTGAAGTGAACCCGTTAATGCGATTAATCAGCGTTAACTCATTAACTTGGGCAAACTGACTGAACTTTGTTACCAGAGACATGCTGACAGGTCATGAAGCAGAACTCCATTCAAAAAGTCAAGGAAACTAACAACACAGTCATAACTAATGATCAAGCATGCCGAAGAATGGAGCAGCTACTCATTACTGAGTCCTTTTTTGATATTTTTATTTATATTTTAAGGGGTTTTTGGGGGTTTTTGAGATGTGGTCTCAAACTTTTAATCAGCTGATGAACATCCTATTTCAGTTTAATGGTTGTTTGCAATAAATTGTTTACTCCAATTTTTTTGTCTAACTCCCATTTCTTCTTTTTGCATTTTGAAGCACTGATCAGTTAGCCTGGGCCCATATTTTCTATGACTCTGCACAAAATTTCACAACCAAATCAGTCTGGCAGAGTTGGCTATCTCTACAATATTCAGATTCACCTAGCAATGGGGACCAGTGAAAATCTAGAATTTCCATCAGCTCGATTGAGGCGTGTTTTACCCAATGATGCTCGCAGAACTGGATCGAGCAGTTTCTGTCGCTACGCTTATGTCAGGGAAAAGAGTGGTCTGATTGGTTGAAGCTTCATCCAGTAGCACTATATATATATATACCTATGTATATATATATATATTATATATATATATATATATATATATATATATATATATATATATATATATATATATATATATATATACATACTGTATATATATATATAGTGAGCCAGTTGGTTTTTCCCTGTAAGGTTTTATATGCCCACTAGGTGGCAGTCTGAGTGATAATGCCAATATAGGTGGGAACTGCCGTTCAGGTAGAGGGTGCTGCTGGCCGGAGGGGAGCACACACAGTTTTTTGACCGCTTGTTATGTTAGCTGGGCTGGCTGTGTAATGTTGATTTATCCAACACTGGAGTAATGGAGTGTCTGGGTGAGATACAATGAATACACCAACGTATAAGACGTGAGGTGTGTTTATTTTTCATAGACACTTACATACAATGGCAAATGTTGAGAGCGTCAAATAGTTGCTCGTCTAGCAACCCCTCAGGGGCTTCAAGTATATGGCTCAGCCTCTATATATATATGTATATATACATATATGTATATATATGTATATATACATATATATACATATATGTATATATACATATATATATGTCTAAAGCCACTGATGTAAACCAATTTCTGGTATTTTTTAATGTTCTCCTGCACGATCAATATCATCTCATCTTATCTATAAACATAAATCAAAACCAGAGAAAACAACAATAATGTTTGAGTTAAAAGGAAGTCAAACAAGCACCAGGCAATCATGTGACCCAATGATTATTGTATTATTGTTGTTTCTTTTTTATTGCTTTGTTGTTGTCTTTTGTACAGTGTCGTTGTGTTTCGAAATAAAATTATTACTATTATATAAAATAGAACAGAATTGCTTTATTGATCCCAATCTGGGAAATTACGGTACTTTTTATTATATATATATATATATATATATATATATATATATATATATATATATATATATATATATTATAAAGATTAAAACTTTTTAAAAAAATCAATTCAAATACCAAAATTACGACCATGTTAAAATAGTTAAAACAGCAGGCAGTATATTTTTAAAATTATAATTACTTTTACTCGTATTTTGAACAAAAAACTCTTTGTCGTTCCTTTACTTTAGGTACTGTGTTTTAACAAATATTGCTTGTAAATATTTTTGAATTATTTTTACTTTGTGAATTTCATGATGAACAACAAACATTTTAATTACAATCCTGCATCGACAGGTGAACCAGAGAGGGTTTAAAAATCCTGATTTTCAGAATAATACTCTCTGTGTCTCTGCTGATTGAAGAGTTCATTCTCTGAGCGGACACCTGCTCACCGCCTGACGTCACTTCCAGGTGAAAGCAGCGCACCTGAGCTGATTTAGTTGTTAATTGAAGCTCAGGTATGCAGCCCTTCTGAGCTCCCAGTTGTGCAGCCCTCGTGTGGAAGCCGAGGGACCGCTGGGACACCATGGTGACCGCACTGATGGCCTGGGTTTGGGTCAGTCTGATTCTAGCCCGGCTCAACTATGCAGAGAGTCGCGGAAGTTTGGCCGGTCAGAACGAGCTGTCTGCCGGCGGAGAGGAGCGGTTTGAGGCGGGTCTGGAGCATCGACGGTACCGATCTCCGGTGTGGCACTTCCTCCAAGGTGAACAGCTGCTGGTCACGTTGTTTCTTTGTCTAATATGTTTAAAGAAATGTTGGTTGAAAGTCACTTCATACTCACTCCAGGACTTTTCCCTGCCTGGTTCATCAGGTGTTACTGGTCACTTTTAAAACTGGTCCTGGTCCATGTGGTTCTGCACAGATCTGGTTCTTAAACATGTAGCGTTTTCTCCTTTTATTTCATTAAAAAAATAAAGTATAATAAAAAAAATATGTTTTCAAATGTGCCGCTGAATATTTTAGTGGGGTTTTTTTTCCAATAACAATTTTTTTTTTCTTTAGTTCTGTTAATAATTTGCAGAATAACACCAAAACATACTAGCCATAAGTTATAGGACAAAGCAGCCTTAACCTCACCACTGAGTTCATTTAAAGATTCTTCCTGTGTGGCTGAATTTCAGCTGCTTATTTATGGACCATTTTATTTTTCTCTTCTTGGTTTCAGGAAGTAGAAAACATCCAGAGGTGTCTGGTTTCAGCCAGCCTCAGTACCGCTGCAACAACGAGACTCTTTCTCTGCGCTTCCCCTTCATCAGATACACAAATCTGACTCTGGAAGGTGAGTTTGGTTCATCCACGTGTTCTCACAGAATAGAGGGGTGGTGACTGCTGTGGTCAGAAGCATCAAGTTCCTGAAATCTTTTCCCACAGATGGGGAGCGTTTCGTGGTGTTTCCCGCTGAGTGTCACGGGTCCGTTCGTGTCTACAGGAAGTGGTTGATGGTGACGCTGCCCTCCACTGGCTGTTCCACAGAAACAAAGGTAGCACCACCTTTCTTTCATCTAGACTAAGGCCTGGTTACCCCTACACATTAGCCTTCCATTTGTCCATTCTCACAGAGGCTTCTCCATATTAAGGGCCATCCCAAAATGCAAAAAAAAAAAAATGGATAAGGAAACATTTCTTTTCTGAACGTGTACAATATGTCCCTTACACCTTTGTCACATTTATATAAAATACAAAACAAAGGCTGGTTTGGAAAACAATTAAAGACAAAACTATCAAATCTTACTCTATGCTTCTAGGATATGTAGTCGAAGCATAAGGAGTCGGTATATGCCACAGAGATCAAAGCAGGAAGTGGAGATGATTGCGATTAGAGAGCAAAAATGGATGGATTCTGGAGAAAATGTGGCATTACGGTTGGAATGGCCTCTACCTCTGACAAAACAAGAATGGAACAAATAAAGACTCTTCTTTCATTTGAGCTATTCAGTGTTTTCAGAGATATAGTACAAAATATTCTGTGGATGGAGAAATATGACTCAAAATGGGCAAAAAATGCTGGTACAAGGCGCTTTCTGTTTTATGAAATGGCTGGCACTCAAGGAGCTTAAGTGTCCTCCACAACTGCGAGTGTGACTTCCTTTGAAGTGACACTCAGTGGTGAAGGGTTAGTGTGTAGGAGGAGGTTTGGGATTGATTGGGCATAAGCCTCAATTTGTATTGCAGTAGAAAGGATAATGCTTGTTTTCCAGGCTGGAGATGGAAGCGGCACCCGACTCTTGAGACTTCATTACTTTGACCGAGTCCTCCAGAAGAACCTTGTAGGCTTGGTGGTCTGTCAGGGTCCGGTAGCACCGCTTCAGGTGACTTGTGGAACAACACAGGTGATGGTGGAACTGCCTCCAGAAGCAAAACTGAGGGCGGTGAAGAAGCTTGGTAAGGGCTGAGTAGATGAGTTCTCGTCCACTTTAATCCAATGTAGATGTTCAAACAGATGTATTATTGTCAAAATAGGTGACATCTGATTAAAATATTTTTTGGCAGATTACATCACTAACAAGAAACACACTGTGAGGCAACTGAAGACTCTCAAGACTTTGTTAGTGGAGATTTCAAACATACCAGGGAAGGCAAGTCAGATGCAAAAAGTACTGTTGAATAATTTGGTGTTTAATAATTTTGTGAAATAACATCAGGACTATTCCCAGGGTTCTGGATTTGAACTAGTTTATGTCGACTCCGCTGACAAGCTGAGCACTGTGCTGGCAGCTTGTTGGCCAACAAATGTTTGGAGGCATCGGGTTCTGAGATCACTGCAGGAACCAGATGTTTTTGACCTGTGGGGAGTTGAAGAGATTCCTACTGAACCATTCAACCCTGATGTCATAGTGACAACAACACAACAGACAACAGTCACCTCTGTGACTGACAGTCCAACTGAAGAAACTGATCCAGTCATTGATGACTTGTGGGGATTTGAAGATGTTCCAGAAGGGACGTACAGTGGTGAAGACTTTATTCCAACGACCACCCCGCCGCCTACGACTCCCCCGCCGACCACCCCAACGCCTACGACTCCCCCGCCGACCACCCCAACGCCTACGACTCCCCTGCCGACCACCCCATCTCCTACCACTCCTCCTCCTACGACTCCCCCGCCGACCACTCCCCCTCCTACAACTCCCCCGCCGACCACACCTCCTCCGACCACGCCTCCTCCTACGACTCCCCCGCCGACCACTCCTCCTCCTACGACTCCCCCGCCGACCACTCCCCCGCCGACCACTCCTCCTCCTACGACTCCCCCGCCGACCACACCTCCTCCGACCACTCCCCGACCACTCCCTCCTACGACTCCCCGACCACTCCCCTCCTCGACTCCCCGACCACTCCCCCTCCTACGACTCCCCCGCCGACCACTCCAGCTCCTACCACTCCTCCTCCTACGACTCCCCCGCCAACCACACCTTCTCCGACCACTCCCCCTCCTACGACTCCCCCGCCGACCACTCCCCCTCCTACGACTCCACCGGAGACCACTCCCCCGCAGTCCACTCCTCCTCCTACGACTCCCCCGCCGACCACTCCTCCTCCTACGACTCCCCCGCCGACCACCCCAACTCCTACCACTCCCCCTCCTACGACTCCCCCGCCGACCACTCCCCCTCCTACGACTCCCCCGCCGACCACACCTCCTCCGACCACTTCTCCTCCTACGACTCCCCCGCCGACCACCCCAACCCCTACCACTCCCTCGCCGACCACTCCTCCTCCTACGACTCCCCCGCCGACCACCCCAACTCCTACCACTCCCCCTCCTACGACTCCCCCGCCGACCACTCCCCCTCCTACGACTCCCCCGCCGACCACTCCCCCTCCTACGACTCCCCCGCCGACCACTCCTCCTCCTACGACTCCCCCGCCGACCACCCCAACTCCTACCACTCCTCCTCCTACGACTCCCCCGCCGACCACTCCTCCTCCTACGACTCCCCCGCCGACCACCCCAACTCCTACCACTCCTCCTCCTACGACTCCCCCGCCGACCACTCCCCCTCCTACGACTCCCCCGCCGACCACACCTCCTCCAACCACTACCCCTCCTACGACTCCCCCGCCGACCACTACCCCTCCTACGACTCTCCCGCCGACCACTCCTCTTCCTACGACTCCCCCGCCGACCACCCCAACTGCTACCACTTCTCCTCCTACGACTCCCCCGCCGATCACTCCTCCTCCTACGACTCCCCCGCCGACCACCCCAACTCCTACGACTCCACCGCCGACCACCCCAACTCCTACCACCCCTCCCCCGCCGACCACCCCACCTCCTACCACTCCTCCTCCTACGACTCCCCCGCCGACCACCCCCCCCCCCACCACCCCCCCCCCGACCACTCCCCCTCCTACGACTCCCCCGCCGACCACTCCTCCTCCGACCACTCCCCCGCCGACAACTCCTCCTCCTACAACTCCCCCGCCGACCACCCCATCTCCTACCACTCCTCCTCCTACGACTCCCCCGCCGACCACTCCTCCTCCTACGACTCCCCCGCCGACCACTCCTCCTCCTACGACTCCCCCGCCGACGACCCCAACTCCTACCACTCCTCCTCCTACGACTCCCCCGCCGACCACTCCCCTTCCTACGACTCCCCCGCCGACCACACCAACTCCTACGACTCCCCCGCCGACCACTCCTCCTCCTACCACTCCCCCGCCGACCACCCCAACTCCTACGACTCCCCCGCCGACCACTCCTCCTCCTACGACTCCACCGCCGACCACCCCAACTCCTACCACTCCTCCTCCTACGACTCCCCCGCCGACCACTCCTCCTCCTACGACTCCCCCGCCGACCACCCCAACTCCTACCACCCCTCCTCCTACGACTCCCCCGCCGACCACACCTCCTCCGACCACTCCCCCGCCGACCACTCCTCCTCCTACGACTCCCCCGCTGACCACCCCAACTCCTACCACTCCTCCTCCTACGACTCCACCGCCGACCACCCCAACTCCTACCACCCCTCCTCCTACGACTCCCCCGCCGACCACTCCCCCTCCTACGACTCCCCCAGAGACCACTCCCCCTCCAACCACCCCTCCTCCGACGACTCCCCTGCCGACCACCCCTCCTCCGACGACTCCCCAGACCACCCCTCTCCCACTCCTCCGCTCCCCAACTCCTCACTCCTCCTCCTACGACTCCCCCGCCGACCACCCCTCCTCCTACGACTCCCCCGCCGACCACCCCAACTCCTACCACTCCTCCTTCTACGACTCCCCCGCCGACCACTCCTCCTCCTACGACTCCCGCGCCGACCACCCCATCTCCTACCACTCCTCCTTCTACGACTCCCCCGCCGACCACTCCTCCTCCTACGACTCCCGCGCCGACCACCCCATCTCCTACCACTCCTCCTTCTACGACTCCCCCGCCGACCACCCCATCTCCTACCACTCCTCCTCCTACGACTCCCCCGCCGACCACTCCTCCTCCTACGACTCCCCCGCCGACCACCCCAACTCCTACCACTCCTCCTCCTACGACTCCCCCGCCGACCACTCCTCCTCCGACCACTCCCCCGCCGACAACGCCTCCTCCTACAACTCCCCCGCCGACCACCCCAACTCCTACCACCCCTCCTCCTACGACTCCCCCGCCGACCACACCTCCTCCTACGACTCCCCCCCCCACCACCCCATCTCCTACCACTCCTCCTCTCTGACTCCCCGACCTCCTCCTCCTCTCCCCACTGACCACCCCATCTCCTACCACTCCTCCTTCCTCTGACTCCCCCGCCGACAACTCCTCCTCCTACAACTCCCCCGCCGACCACCCCATCTCCTACCACTCCTCCTCCTACGACTCCCCCGCCGACCACTCCTCCTCCTACGACTCCCCCGCCGACCACCCCAACTCCTACCACTCCCCCTCCTACGACTCCCCCGCCGACCACCCTCCTCCTCGACTCCCCGCCCGACCACACCTTCTCCGACCCTCCTCCTCCTCTCGACTCCCCGCCCGACCACCCCCTCCTCCTCGACTCCCCGCCCGACCACCCCCTCCTCCTCTGACTCCCCGCCGACCACCCCAATCCCGACCACTCCCTCGCCGACCCTCCTCCTCCTCGACTCCCCGCCACCCCAACTCCTACCACTCCCCCTCCGACCCTCCCCTCCTCGACTCCCCGCCGACCACTCCTCCTACAACTCCCCACCCGACCACTCCCCATGACCACCCTCCTCCGCCCGACCACCCCTCCTACGACACCCCCGCCGACCACTCCCCCGCCGACCACTCCTCCTCCTACGACTCCCCCGCAGACCACTCCAACTCCTACCACTCCTCCTCCTACGACTCCCCCGCCGACCACTCCTCCTCCGACCACTCCCCCGCCGACAACGCCTCCTCCTACAACTCCCCCGCCGACCACCCCATCTCCTACCACTCCTCCTCCGACCACTCCCCCGCCGACCACCCCAACCCCTACCACTCCCTCGCCGACCACTCCTCCTCCTACTTCTCCCCCGCCGACCACCCCTCCTCCTACCTCTCCCCCGCCGACCACCCCAACTCCTACCACTCCCCCTCCTACGACTCCCCCGCCGACCACTCCCCCTCCTACGACTCCCCCGCCGACCACTCCTACTCCTACAACTCCCCCACTGACCACTCCCCCGCCGACCACTCCTCCTCCGACCACTCCCCTCCTCGACTCCCCGCCCGACCACTCCTCCTCCGACGACTCCCGCCCGACCACTCCTCCCACCACTCCTCCTCCGACGACACCCCGCCCGACCACTCCTCCTCCTACAACTCCCCACCGACCACTCCCCGCCCGACCACTTCTCATCCTCGACTCCCCCGCCGACCACCCCACCGCCTCCCACTCCCCCGCCGACCACTCCCCCTCCTACGACTCCCCCGCCGACCACTCCTCCTACAACTCCCCCACCGACCACTCCCCCGCCGACCACCCCTCCTCCGACGACTCCCCCGCCGACCACCCCTCCTCCGACGACACCCCCGCCGACCACTCCCCCTCCGACCACTCCCCCGCCGACCACTCCTCCTCCTCCTCGACTCCCCGCCGACCACCCCAACTCCTACCACTCCTCCTCCTACGACTCCCCCGCCGACCACTCCACCTCCGACTCCCCCCGCCGACCACTCCCCACCGACCACTCCCCCGCCGACCACCCCTCCTCCGACGACTCCCCCGCCGACCACTCCTCCTCCGACGACTCCCCCGCCGACCACTCCCCCGCCGACCACCCCTCCTCCGACGACTCCCACGCCGACCACTCCCCCGCCGACCACCCCTCCTCCGACGACACCCCCGCCGACCACTCCTTCTCCTACAACTCCCTCACCGACCACTCCCCCGCCGACCACCCCTCCTCCGACGACTCCCCCGCCGACCACCCCTCCTCCGACGACTCCCCCGCCGACCACCCCAACCCCTACCACTCCCTCGCCGACCACTCCTCCTCCTACGACTCCCCCGCCGACCACCCCAACTCCTACCACTCCCCCTCCTACGACTCCCCCGCCGACCACTCCCCCTCCTACGACTCCCCCGCCGACCACTCCTCCTCCGACGACTCCCCCGCCGACCACCCCTCCTCCGACGACACCCCCGCCGACCACCCCAACGCCTACCACTCCCTCGCCGACCACTCCCCCTCCTACGACTCCCCCGCCGACCTCCCCTCCTCCGACGACTCCCACGCCGACCACCCCTCCTCCGACGACTCCCACGCCGACCATTCCCCCGCCGACCACCCCTCCTCCGACACCCCGCCCGACCACTCCTTCTCCTACAACTCCCCCACCGACGACTCCCCCCCCGACCACCCCTCCTCCGACGACTCCCCCGCCGACCACCCCTCCTCCGACGACACCCCCGCCGACCACCCCAATCCCTACCACTCCCTCGCCGACCACTCCTCCTCCTACGACTCCCCCGCCGACCACTCCCCCTCCTACGACTCCCCTGCCGACCACTCCTTCTCCTACAACTCCCCCACTGACCACTCCCCCGCCGACCACTCCTCCTCCGACCACTCCCCCTCCTACGACTCCCCCGCCGACCACCCCTCCTCCGACGACTCCCACGCCGACCACTCCCCCGCCGACCACTCCCCCGCCGACCACTCCTCCTCCTACGACTCCCCCACCGACCACTCCCCCGCCGACCACTCCTCCTCCGACGACTCCCCCGCCGACCACTCCTCCTCCGACGACTCCCCCGCCGACCACCCCTCCTCCGACCACTCCCCCGCCGACCACTCCTCCTCCTACGACTCCCCCGCAGACTACTCCAACTCCTACCACTCCTCCTCCGACTCCCCACGACCTCCTCCTCCGAACTCTCCCCCGCCGACAACGCCTCCTCCTACAACTCCCCCGCCGACCACCCCATCTCCTACCACTCCTCCTCCGACCACCCCTCCTCTGACTCCCCGCCCGACCACCTCCTCCGACGACTCCCCCGCCGACCACTCCCCCGCCGACCACCCCTCCTCCGACGACTCCCCCGCCGACCACTCCCCCGCCGACCACCCCTCCTCCGACGACTCCCACGCCGACCACTCCCCCGCCGACCACTCCCCCGCCGACCACTCCTTCTCCTACAACTCCCCACGAACACTCCCCGCCGACCACCTCCTCCGGCGACTCCCCGCCCGACCACTCCTCCTCCGGCGACTCCCCGCCCGACCACCTCCTCCGGCGGCTCCCCGCCCGACCACCCCTCCTCCTACGACTCCCCCGCCGACCACCCCAACCCCTACCACTCCCTCGCCGACCACTCCTCCTCCTACGACTCCCCCCCCGACCACCCCAACTCCTACCACTCCCCCTCCTACGACTCCCCGCCCGACCACTCCCCCCTCCTCTGACTCCTCCCCGCCCGACCACTCCTCCTCCGACCACTCCCCCCGCCGACCACTCCTCCGACCACTCCTCCCCGCCGACCACTCCCTCCCTACAACTCCCCTCCGACCCTCCATCCCTCTCCTACCACTCCACTCCTCTCCCCCGCCGACCACTCCTCCTCCTCTGACTCCCCCCTCCTACCCTCCTCCTCCGACTCCCCGCCGACCACTCCCCCTCCGACTCCCCCGCCGACCACTCCTCCTCCGACCACTCCCCCGCCGACAACGCCTCCTCCTACAACTCCCCCGCCGACCACCCCATCTCCTACCACTCCTCCTCCTACGACTCCCCCGCCGACCACTCCTCCTCCTACGACCCCGACTCCTACCACTCCTCCTCCTACGACTCCCCCGCCGACCACTCCCCCTCCTACGACTCCCCCGCCGACCACACCTCCTCCGACCACTCCTCCTCATACGACTCCCCCGCCGACCACTCCTTCTCCTACGACTCCCCCGCCGACCACTCCTCCTCCTACGACTCCCCCGCCGACCACTCCTCCTCCGACCACTCCCCCACCGACAACGCCTCCTCTTACGACTCCCCCGCCGACCACTCCCCCGCCGACCACTCCTCCTCCTACAACTCCCCCACTGACCACTCCCCCGCCGACCACTCCCCCTCCTACGACTCCCCCGCCGACCACTCCTCCTCCGACGACTCCCACGCCGACCACTCCCCCGCCGACCACTCCTCCTCCGACGACACCCCCGCCGACCACTCCTCCTCCTACAACTCCCCCCCCGACCACTCCCCCGCCGACCACCCCTCTTCCTACGACTCCCCTGCCGACCACCCCAACTCCTACGACTCCCCCGCCGACCACCCCAACTCCTACCACTCCTCCTCCTACGACTCCCCCGCCGACCACCCCTCCTCCGACGACTCCCACGCCGACCACTCCCCCGCCGACCACCCCTCTTCCGACGACTCCCACGCCGACCACTCCCCCGCCGACCACCCCTCCTCCGACGACACCCCCGCCGACCACTCCCCCGCCGACCACTCCTCCTCCTACGACTCCCCCGCCGACCACCCCAACTCCTACCACTCCTCCTCCTACGACTCCCCCGCCGACCACTCCCCCTCCGACTCCCCCGCCGACCACTCCTCCTCCGACCACTCCCCCGCCGACAACGCCTCCTCCTACAACTCCCCCGCCGACCACCCCATCTCCTACCACTCCTCCTCCTACGACTCCCCCGCCGACCACTCCTCCTCCTACGACCCCAACTCCTACCACTCCTCCTCCTACGACCACTCCCCCGCCGACAACGCCTCCTCCTACAACTCCCCCGCCGACCACCCCATCTCCTACCACTCCTCCTCCTACGACTCCCCCGCCGACCACTCCTCCTCCTACGACCCCGACTCCTACCACTCCTCCTCCTACGACTCCCCCGCCGACCACTCCCCCTCCTACGACTCCCCCGCCGACCACACCTCCTCCGACCACTCCTCCTCATACGACTCCCCCGCCGACCACTCCTCCTCCTACGACTCCCCCGCCGACCACCCCAACTCCTACTACTCCTCCTTCTACGACTCCCCCGCCGACCACCCCTCCTCCTACGACTCCCCCGCCGACCACCCCAACTCCTACCACTCCTCCTTCTACGACTCCCCCGCCGACCACTCCTCCTCCTACGACTCCCCCGCCGACCACCCCAACTCCTACCACTCCTCCTCCTACGACTCCCCCGCCGACCACTCCTCCTCCTACGACCCCGACTCCTACCACTCCTCCTCCTACGACTCCCCCGCCGACCACTCCCCCTCCTACGACTCCCCCGCCGACCACACCTTCTCCGACCACTCCTCCTCCTACGACTCCCCCGCCGACCACTCCTCCTCCTACGACTCCCCCGCCGACCACCCCAATCCCGACCACTCCCTCGCCGACCACTCCTCCTCCTACGACTCCCCCGCCGACCACCCCAACTCCTACCACTCCCCCTCCGACCACTCCCCCTCCTACGACTCCCCCGCCGACCACTCCTCCTACAACTCCCCCACCGACCACTCCCCCGCCGACCACCCCTCCTCCGCCGACCACCCCTCCTCCGGCGACTCCACGCCCGACCACGCCCCCCCCGACCACCCCTCCTCCGACGACCCCCCCGCCGACCACTCCCCCGCCGACCACTCCTCCGCCTACAACTCCCCCACCGACCACTCCCCCGCCGACCACTCCTCCTCCGACGACTCCCCCACCGACCACCCCTCCTCCGACGACTCCCCCGCCGACCACTCCCCCGCCGACCACCCCTCCTCCGACGACACCCCCGCCGACCACTCCTTCTCCTACAACTCCCCCACCGACCACTCCCCCGCCGACCACTCCTCCTCCGACGACTCCCCCGCCGACCACCCCTCCTCCGACCACTCCCCCGCCGACCACTCCTCCTCCTACGACTCCCCCGCAGACCACTCCAACTCCTACCACTCCTCCTCCTACGACTCCCCCGCCGACCACTCCTCCTCCGACCACTCCCCCGCCGACCACTCCTCCTCCTACGACTCCCCCACCGACCACTCCCCCGCCGACCACTCCTCCTCCGACGACTCCCCCGCCGACCACACCTCCTCCGACCACTCCCCCTCCTACGACTCCCCCGCCGACCACTCCAACTCCTACCACTCCTCCTCCTACGACTCCCCCGCCGACCACTCCTCCTCCGACCACTCCCCCGCCGACAACGCCTCCTCCTACAACTCCCCCGCCGACCACCCCATCTCCTACCACTCCTCCTCCGACCACCCCTCCTCCGACGACTCCCCCGCCGACCACCCCTCCTCCGACGACTCCCCCGCCGACCACTCCTCCTCCGACGACTCCCCCGCCGACCACTCCTCCTCCGACGACTCCCACGCCGACCACTCCCCCGCCGACCACCCCTCCTCCGACCACTCCCCCGCCGACCACCCCTCCTCCGACGACTCCTCCGGCGACACCCCGCCCGACCACCCTCCTCCTCCGACGACTCCCACGCCGACCACTCCCCCGCCGACCACCCCTCCTCCGACGACTCCCCCGCCGACCACTCCTTCTCCTACAACTCCCCCCCCGAACACTCCCCCGCCGACCACCCCTCCTCCGACGACTCCCCCGCCGACCACTCCTCCTCCGACGACTCCCCCGCCGACCACCCCTCCTCCGACGGCTCCCCCTCCTACCACCCCTCCTCCGACGACTCCCCACCGACCACCCCCTCCGACCACTCCCCTCCTCGACTCCCCATGACCACTCCTCCCCTACGACTCCCCCGCCGACCACTCCTCCTCCGACCACTCCCCCGCCGACCACTCCTCCTCCGACCACTCCCCCGCCGACAACGCCTCCTCCTACAACTCCCCCGCCGACCACTCCATCTCCTACCACTCCTCCTCCTACGACTCCCCCGCCGACCACTCCTCCTCCTACGACCCCAACTCCTACCACTCCTCCTCCGACGACTCCCCCGCCGACCTCTCCTCCGCTCCCCGCCGACCACTCCTCCTCCTACAACTCCCCGCCGACCACCCCTCCTCCTACCACTCCCCTCCTCCTCCTCCTCCTACGACCTCCCTCCTCCTACGACCCCGACTCCTACCACTCCTCCTCCTACGACTCCCCCGCCGACCACTCCCCCTCCTACGACTCCCCCGCCGACCACACCTCCTCTGACCACTCCTCCTCATACGACTCCCCCGCCGACCACTCCTCCTCCTACGACTCCCCCGCCGACCACCCCAACTCCTACTACTCCTCCTTCTACGACTCCCCCGCCGACCACTCCTCCTCCTACGACTCCCCCGCCGACCACTCCTCCTCCGACCACTCCCCCGCCGACAACGCCTCCTCCTACGACTCCCCCGCCGACCACTCCTCCTCCTACAACTCCCCCACTGACCACTCCCCCGCCGACCACTCCCCCTCCTACGACTCCCCCGCCGACCACTCCTCCTCCGACGACTCCCACGCCGACCACTCCCCCGCCGACCACTCCCCCTCCTACGACTCCCCCGCCGACCACTCCTCCTCCGACGACTCCCCCGCCGACCACTCCCCCGCCGACCACTCCTCCTCCTACGACTCCCCCGCCGACCACCCCAACTCCTACGACTCCCCCGCCGACCACCCCAACTCCTACCACTCCTCCTCCTACGACTCCCCCGCCGACCACCCCTCCTCCGACGACTCCTCGCCCGACCACTCCCCGCCGACCACCCTCTTCCGACGACTCCCCGCCGACCACTCCCCCGCCGACCACTCCTCCTCCTACGACTCCCCCGCCGACCACCCCACCTCCGACCACTCCTCCTCCTACGACTCCCCCGCCGACCACTCCCCCTCCGACTCCCCCGCCGACCACTCCTTCTCCGACCACTCCCCCGCCGACAACGCCTTCTCCTACGACTCCCCCGCCAACCACTCCCCCTCCTACGACTCCCCCGCCGACCACACCACCTCCGACCACTCCTCCTCATACGACTCCCCCGCCGACAACTCCTCCTCCTACGACTCCCCCGCCGACCACCCCAACTCCTACTACTCCTCCTTCTACGACTCCCCCGCCGACCACCCCTCCTCCTACGACTCCCCCGCCGACCACCCCAACTCCTACCACTCCTCCTTCTACGACTCCCCCGCCGACCACTCCTCCTCCTACGACTCCCCCGCCGACCACCCCATCTCCTACCACTCCTCCTCCTACGACTCCCCCGCCGACCACTCCTCCTCCTACGACTCCCCCGCAGACCACCCCAACTCCTACCACTGCTCCTCCTACGACTCCCCCGCCGACCACTCCCCCTCCTACGACTCCCCCGCCGACCACACCTTCTCCGACCACTCCTCCTCCTACGACTCCCCCGCCGACCACTCCTCCTCCTACGACTCCCCCGCCGACCACCCCAATCCCGACCACTCCCTCGCCGACCACTCCTCCTCCTACGACTCCCCCGCCGACCACCCCAACTCCTACCACTCCACCTCCGACCACCCCCCTCTCGACTCCCCATGACCACTCCTCCTACAACTCCCCACCGACCACTCCCCGCCGACCACTCCTCCTCCGACTCCCCGCCCGACCACCTCCTCCTCCGACGACGACTCCCCCGCCGACCACTCCCCCGCCGACCACCCCTCCTCCGACGACTCCCACGCCGACCACTCCCCCGCCGACCACTCCTTCTCCTACAACTCCCCCACCGACCACTCCCCCGCCGACCACTCCTCCTCCGACGACTCCCCCACCGACCACCCCTCTTCCGGACGACTCCCCCGCCGACCACTCCCCCGCCGACCCCACCTCCTCCGACGACTCCACCGCCGACCACTCCTTCTCCGACCACTCCCCCCACCACTCCTCCCCGCCACGACCACCCTCCTCCGACGACTCCCCCGCCGACCACTCCTCCTCCGACGACTCCCCCGCCAACCACCCCAACCCCTACCACTCCCTCGCCGACCACTCCTCCTTCTACGACTCCCCCGCCGACCACCCCAACTCCTACCACTCCTCCTCCTACGACTCCCCCGCCGACCACTCCCCCTCCTACGACTCCCCCGCCGACCACTCCCCCTCCTACGACTCCCCCGCCGACCACTCCCCCGCCGACCACTCCTCCTCCGACCACTCCCCCTCCTACGACTCCCCCGCCGACCACTCCTCCTCCGACGACTCCCACGCCGACCACTCCCCCGCCGACCACCCCTCCTCCGACGACACCCCCGCCGACCACTCCTCCTCCTACAACTCCCCCACCGACCACTCCCCCGCCGACCACCCCTCCTCCGACGACTCCCCCGCCGACCACTCCTCCTCCGACGACTCCCCCGCCGACCACCCCTCCTCCGACGACTCCCCCGCCGACCACCCCAACCCCTACCACTCCCCCTCCGACCACTCCCCCTCCTACGACTCCCCTGCCGACCACTCCCCCTCCGACAACTCCTCCTCCTACAACTCCCCCGCCGACCACCCCATCGCCTACCACTCCTCCTCCTACGACTCCCCCGCCGACCACCCCAACTCCTACGACTCCTCCTCCTACGACTCCCCCGCCAACCACTCCCCCTCCTACGACTCCCCCGCCGACCACACCTTCTCCGACCACTCCCCCTCCTACGACTCCCCCGCCGACCACTCCCCCTCCTACGACTCCCCTGCCGACCACTCCCCCTCCTACGACTCCCCCGCCGACCACCCCTCCTCCGACGACTCCCACGCCGACCACTCCCCCGCCGACTACCCCTCCTCCGACGACACCCCCGCCGACCACTCCTTCTCCTACAACTCCCCCACCGACCACTCCCCCGCCCACCACCCCACCTCCACGACTCCCCGCCCGACCACTCCTCCTCCCCGACTCCCCGCCGACCACCCTCCTCCAGACTCCCCGCCCGACCACTCCACCCCCTACCACACCCCCTCCGACCACTCCCCCTCCTACGACTCCCCTGCCGACCACTCCCCCTCCGACAACTCCTCCTCCTACAACTCCCCCGCCGACCACCCCATCGCCTACCACTCCTCCTCCTACGACTCCCCCGCCCACCCCAGCTCCCAACTCCTCCTCCTCCGACTCCCCCGCCAACCACTCCCCCGCCGACGACTCCCCTGCCGACCACACCTTCTCCGACCACTCCCCCTCCTACGACTCCCCCGCCGACCACTCCCCCTCCTACGACTCCCCCGCCGACCACCCCAACTCCTACCACTCCTCCTCCTACGACTCCCCCGCCGACCACTCCTCCTCCTACGACTCCCCCGCCGACCACCCCAACTCCTACGACTCCCCCGCCGACCACACCTCCTCCGACCACTCCTCCTCCTACGACTCCCCCGCCGACCACCCCTCCTCCTACGACTCCCCCGCCGACCACCCCCCCTCCGACGACTCCCGCGCCAACCACCCTTCCTCCTACCACTCCCCCCCCTACGACCCCCCCACCGACCACTCCAACGCCTACGACCCCCCCGCTGTGCACAGCTCTACCGACCTCTCCGCTTTGCACTCCTCCGACAGGATCTGGAATATAGTCCTCTGAGGAAGCTGCTGCTGACTTATCAAATGTTAAATATGTAAACAATAAAACGTTTAAACTATATTTTTCTGCTTTTTTTTTGTTTCTGTCGATTGGGTTTCCTAAATTGCAGTGACAGTGATGTAATTGGTCAAACTGGTTGTTTTATTAGTTTATGACCCTTATGTCTACATTCTCTTAATAGCTTCTGGTAGATTTGCCTGTTGTCTTTGGGTGTTACTGTTCCTGAACTAAATTCTAAACCATGGTGTCCAAACAATTTCATATTAAGTCAGCTCAAAAACCAGACGTGCAAACATTTGTTTAGGGCTTCATTATTTTAAGACAAAATCTGCGAAAATGTAAACCTAATATATGATATAACAAATTATTTTAAAGTTAATGGTGAAAATTTACAAAACTCATCAATGTGGAAATGAAGTACTAACAAATTTATTAAAAACAATATTCCATATATATCTAAACAGCGGTTAACAAAGGTCTTATCCTCCCCCACCACTCCTCTGACACTCCACATTAATCCTCTAACATGGTGTATGCTCTACAGGACATCTGTATTGTGTGTGTTTATTGGCAAGGTGAACACCCAGGTACCTGTAGCTCTCCACCATTTCAATGTCCAGACTCTGGATGTTCACAGGTGCAGTCTGGGGTGTCTTCATCCTGCGTAAGTCAATGACCATCTCTTTGGTTTGGTGTTGAGCTGAAGGTGGTTATGCTCACACCAGTTGACAAAGTCAGTGATGACTGTCCTGTATTCCCAATTGTCCCCCTCAGTTACACATCAAACAATAGTTGTGTTGTCAGAGAACTGCTGGAGGTGACAGTTCCCAGAGTTGTAGCTGAAGTCCGATGTATATAGGATGAAGACAAAGGGGGAGAGCACTTTCCCCTGTGGAGCTCCTGTGTTGCAGACTACCATGTCTGACACAGTCCCGAAGACCCACGTACTGTAGTCTGTTGGTGAAGACATTGATGGTACATGCAGTCTACTTCCTGAGCAGAGAAGGCTGGATCATGTTGAAAGCCCTGGAGGTGTTGTGAACAAAGAGCTGGCTGGCTGGTGCTTTGTTGAGTCAGGGGGAGGAGTGGGAGCAGACTCAAACCTGTTGAAAAACAGATTGAGTTGGCTGGCCAACTCCTGGTCTCCTTCAGCTCCGCTTTCATGGTCTCTGTTGTGACCAGAGATGGTTTTTCGGCCTCTCCAGACCTCCATTGCATTATTTTGTTGTAAGTTATTTTCCATCTTGGTCCTGTGGCTACCCTTGTCCTCCTTGATCTTCTTCTTCAGATCCTTCAGCTCCTCTTTGTCATCAGATCCAAAGATTCTCCTCTTCTTTCAGCAAGGCCTTCAGATCAGGTGTCACAGAGGGTTTGCTGTTGGTGAAGCACCATATTTTCCTGGAGGGTACAGTGTTCTCACCACAGAAGTTGATATAATCTGTTACACAGTGGGTCATGGTGTTGATGTCCTCACCGTGGGGGTCACACAGTACATCCCAGTTTGTGGTCCTGAAGCAGTCATGCAGGGCCTCAGTGGCTTCCTCTGACCACAGGTTCACACACCTTATGGTGGAATTATTGAATAACATCTATTTATTAAACTTGTAGGATAAGTAAAAGGTCTGCAGCATTTTTTCTTTATTTCACTGTAAATATGAGTGACAATATTAATGAATATACAAACATATTGCCTTCCAAACACTAGAACAAAGCCTCTTCTGCTATATTTGAAGATGGATTTCAGTCGTTTCAGTGATCACTGTAAACACACAATAATTTGCTCAGTAAAAAACAATGAGTGGCTCATTTATTAACCAGGAATTAGTGAGAGGAGGCTGACTCGAGCGCAGTCAACATTAAGCTTTTCATTGTAAACATAGACACTAAGCAGAAGACAGCCCTCCTGTTTTTTTTGTGTTTTAAAATGAAAATGGTGTACTGTGAACAAGGCTTAAATGCCAGGTACCGACTGGAAAGGGCTTTCAGGAATGTTTGTACCATCGCCCTGTCTGAGATGTGGTTGGACGACGCGATCTCCAACACCATGTTCAATCTGGACAACTTCAGCGTCACCAGATCAGACAGAACAGAGCATTCTGGGAAGATCTGTGGTGGCAGAGGCCATGTTAGCTAAGTATCCTTGTGCTCTGCCATTCATATTTGGGGATTTTAACACTTGCACTCTGGACTCTGTGTTATTATTATTTCAGCAGTATGTGAATACTCCCACTAGAGGGGGAAACATCCTGAACTTGTGTTACAGTAACATTACTGATGCATCCCACTCCTGTTCAGATCCCACCTTGGACTTGCTGATAATAACATTTTCTCACTACTTCCACTTTACAAGCAGGAACCAAAAGGACATAAACCCCAATGTCACAGCTCCCCTTAGTGGTCAGTAGACACCATTACATCTTAGAGGGTGATCTGAATGATAGTTTCTGCCATTACAGACTGCATTAACTTCTGTATTAGCTCCATAATCCCTACAAAGACAATAATGCAATATCCACATTGGAACACCCCCAACATAAAACACTGCCTAAAAGAAAAACAAGCTTTTAAGATGCCTGTTGGCATCACAGAAAGGGTGCTTTGACACTCTCAGTTCCCAAAAAACCTCAGCCCACAGACTTCACTCACTACCGTCCTGTAGCCCTCACCCCATCATCATCATCATCATCATTATGAAATGCTTGTAAAAGTTGCTGCTAAAAACCATGCTACCATGCTACCATTGTCACACCTCAACTGGATCCCTCTAATTTGCCTATAAGGCTAAGAGGGACACAGAGGATGTTGTAGCCTGCCTGCTGCACCTCCTACTTCAGCACTGAGACTCCCCCGACCACATCATCAGGATCCTCTTTGTAAACTTCAGCTCTGTCTTTAATACCATCCAAAGACACATGGGGCCTGTTTCACAAAAGCAGGATTTACATATCCAGGATGACTCCTTTGAGAGCCCTACTGTATCTATACTGTATATGTAAACACATATACTGTATATACTGTGACTGGGGTTTAGTTAAAAAAAAATTGAGGCAACAAAGTTGCATGCAAAACAATTAAACAGATTTGACTATGGCCATTTTAATTAAAATTAAATAAACTGAATTCATAATAATAATAATAATAATGATAATCACAATAATAATACATTTTGTTAGGCACCTTTCTTGACACTCAAGGTCACTTTACAGTACAGATAAAACAACAATGCAAACACATTAAAATATATTAAAATACAACTTAAAAAAAAAACATAAAAAAAAATAAATGAGGACAATACATGTGATGTTAGATTGTTGGATTTAAATTGCAGGAGTGAGTCAATGTTGTGGTGGTCAGGAGGGAAGGAGTCCCAAAGCTGGGAAGCAGAGTGGCTGAAAACCCTGCTCCCCATGGCGACATGGGGAGCATTGGGAAAAGAAACTCCGCTACAGTTATAAAGGAGAGAAAGTGAGGCAAGGTACTGCAGACCTCCTGAATATTTAACTAGTGCAGAAATACGCACTCAGGGTTCCAAGAAACATCACAATTACAATTCAAATAGGTCATGAACATCACTGAAAACCTATAGTTGTACTCTGATTATGAATCAGTTGAAATTATAAGTGAAACTGACTGCAGATGTGAGTGAATTGTGTAAATGTAACTATGTAACTCCAGTAGCTTGTATTATATATATACGTATATACGTATATATACGTATATACACACATTAAATTATTTTTTTGACAAAATCAGTGTTGTAGTATGAATTGAGATGTATCTGAGCTTTTGATGGCGCTACATGTATTGATGTAAAAGTTTAATATCGAATATTTTTAGTTCTTGTTGCACTTTGTAGACGGTCCCTGCTGCCCAATGCTCAATGGGAGCAATGGTTTCTGTGGAGCACCGGTTGTAGCTCATCATAAGCCTCACCAACATTTCAGAAATGCATCGTTTGTACCTTTAGATCATATTGTACTTGACGTATTGATCCCAGAAGTTCCAATCTGCCAATATCTTTCTAATCTTACTGAAGTGCAATCTGTGAGGTAGAGAGGAGGAACGTGGACATATAAAAAAACACAGATTCACAGATCATTTTCTCCATATCAGGCCAAATTAACAATATAATAATAATACATCTCATTTCACTTCACAGTGGTAAACAAATACAAATACATCAAATATTGTTCCGTACGGATTCATTTTCCACATTTGGTCTTTGCTGCTTTAAACTGTCATGATCCTCACTCACTTGATACAACACAACATCAAACCAAATGACAATAATGTATGATCACTGTCATCAAGATGTGATCAAGCACACCTCTGTGTGCTGCAAGCATGTAAGTATCGCTCCGAGTCCTCCTGCGTAATGGCACAGGCACGCGCAATTACGCACAACGACGGAGACGGTGCGGACAGGATGAGGAGAGATCGGTGATCCAGGACTAACAAGGTCTGCTGGCCCATGAGGATGACTGGCTAATCAGCCTTTAGACTCCCTAAAGCTGGTCTTGAAGCTGCTGAAGGGCCAATCATTGGAACGGAGCCTCAGACACGTTCACCACATCTGTAACCTCCAGACACTTGGCGGTTTTTCCTTTGTTACCGAGGCCGCTTCTGTGGCTGATAGATGAGATATGTTTAATTTCCAACATTATACTGTGGAAATTGCGCGTACCTGTATATACAGAGAGTTTGATAGAAATGAACAGGGCGTATACTTTTAGCGTGTACATCCGCTTTCGGATTATCTGTGTACTTAAGATTTAGTCGCAAATTTACGCGCGTTTTGATAAATGAGTCCCCTGATTTTCAGAATAATACTCTCCCTGTCTCTGCTGCTTGAAGAGTTAATTCTTTGAGCGGCACACCTGCTCACCGCCTGACGTCACTTCCCGGTGAAAGCAGCGCACCTGAGCTGATTTAGTTGTTAATTGAAGCTCAGGTGTGCAGCCCTTCTGAGCTCCCTGTTGTGCAGCCTTCGTGTGGAAGTCGAGGGATCGCAGGGACACCATGGTGACCGCACTGATGGCCTGGGTTTGGGTCAGTCTGATTCTAGCCCGGCTCAACTACGCAGAGAGTCGTGGAAGTTTGGCCGGTGAGGACGAGCTGGCTGCCGGCGAAGAGGGGCGGTCTGAGGCGTGTCTGGAGGTCCGACGGTACCGGTCTCCGGTGTGGCACTTCCTTCAAGGTGAACAACTGCTGGTCTAACGAGTTTAATGGGAAAAAAAAAAAACTTCACAGAAACTGTCCATGTTGGTTTAAATTCACTTCTTAGTTTTCTCTTTTTACATTTCATTTAAAGAAATAAAATATTGAAGGTAAATGAAATGTGCCGCTGAACTTTTTTTTTTTATAAACACTCATTCAGCTGGATGATGGGACATTTTCCAATGAAGATTTTCTTTTAAACCTAACTGCTCATAGTTTGCGGAATAACTCAAACCAAACATGCCAGAAAATAAAGAACAAAGCAGCCTTAACCCCACTCAGTGAGTTCATTTAAAGTTTCTTCCTGTGTGGCTGAACTTCAGCTGCTTATTTATGGACCATTTTATTTTTCTCTTCTTGGTTTCAGGAAGTAGAAAACATCCAGAGGCATCTGGTTTCAGCCAGCCTCAGTACCGCTGCAACAACGAGACTCTTTCTCTGCGCTTCCCCTTCATCAGATACACAAATCTGACTCTGGAAGGTGAGTTTGGTTCATCCACCTGTTCTCACAGAATAGATGATGGTGATGATAGGTGGTGACTGCTGTGGTCAGAAGCATCAAGTTCCTCAAATCTTTTCCCACAGATGGGGAGCGTTTCATGGCGTTTCCCGCTGAGTGTCACGGGTCCGTTCGTGTCTACAGGAAGTGGTTGATGGTGACGCTGCCCTCCACTGGCTGTTCCACAGAAACAAAGGTAGCACCACCTTTCCTTCATCTAGACTAAGGCCTGGTTACCCCTACACATTAGCCCTCAGTTTGCTCATTCTTACAGATGCAAACTGTGGAGGGTGAGTTCACCATTGAGCCTTTTAATAGCGAGTTTGCGTCGATGCACATTTAGGACAGAGGCTGGTCTGGAATGATAATTTAACCCAAAACTAGCAAATCGTCCTCTAGGCTTGTGTGGGTTTGATTTGGCAGCCATAGCTCCTCAAAATGTGAAGGCAAGGCAGCTTTATTTATGCAGCACATTTCATCCACAAGGTAACTCAATGTGCTTTACATGATTTAAAAATACAGCATTTAAAAAAAAAAAAAAAAATTACTAAAATTTTAAAGAACACAGTGCAAAATATTTAAAAGGATTTTAAAATGTTTTAAAAGAGCTCAATTGTAAGTATGAATAAAAAGAAAAAAAAATTAACCTGGATTTAAAAACATTCAAACTTAGGGATTACATGACTTCGACTGGCAGCTTATTCCTTTAGTGTGCAGCATGACAGCTAAATGCTGTCGTTACTATGGTCAAGTCTACTGGAGATAAAAGCGTGGGTGAGTGTTTCCTGGTCTGTTTGGGACAGGAAACCCTTGACGTTAGAAATGTTCTTCAGTTGGTAGTTTAGTGAGTTGTTTTAGTGATTTTGATCTGACTGCTGAAGGTCAGATCGGGGTCTATCAGCACACCAAGGTTTCAGACTTGGTCTTTGGTTTTTAATGATAGTGACTCCAGGTATTTGCTAACAGCAATCCTATTTTCTTTACTGCCAAAAACAATAAGCTCAGTTTTGTTGTGGTTTAATTGAAGAATTGTTTTGGTTCATCCAGTTATTTGTTCTAGACAATTAGATAACACTCCTATGAACTGTAGTCATCTGGGGACACTGCTAAATATTTCTGTCATCTGCATAACTATTATAGTCCACATTGAAGTTCTGCAGAATTTGACCCAAAGGTAGCATACAGTCATGGAAAAAATTATTAGACCACCCTTGTTTTCTTCAATTTCTTGTTAATTTTAATGCCTGGCTCAACTAAAGGTAAATTTGTTTGGACAATTATAATGATAACAACAAAAATAGCTCATGAGAGTTTAATTTAAGAACTAAGGATTATTCATTTTCCATGGTTTTCTTGATAATAACCAAAATTACTTAAATTCTTACATCAATAGCTATGGCATTGTACCGCCAAAAACACTACTTTTAAGCATTCCATGTTTTCTTTTCTGTTTGCTTTAAACACATGATACACACAAGAGTTAATACTTGATTGCATAACCATTGTTTTTGATGACTGCAGCCATGCGTCTTGGCATGCTCTCCACCAGCTTCTGACATTGTTCTGCTGTCACAGCAGCCCATTCCTGTTGGACAAATTCAAACAAATTTTCTTTGTTTTTGGGCTTGTGGTTCTCCATTTTGAGTTTGATGATTTTCCACAGGTTTTCAATTGGATTAAGATCTGGTGATTGAGCAGGCCAAGGCATGGTGCGAATGTTGTGGTTCTCCATCCAGGCTTTAACTGACCTTGCCGTGTGGCAAGGGGCATTGTCTTGTTGGAAAATCCAGTCATTAGAGGCAGGAAAGAGTTTTCCAGCTGATGGAAGAAGACTGTTTTCAAGGGTAGTCCTGTACTTGACCTGGTTCATTTGGCCTTCACACAATTGCATTTGCCCTGTTCCACTCAGACTGAAACAACCCCAGATCATGACTGATCCACCCCCATGTTTTACTGTAGGGGCAAGACAGTCTGGGTTGTAAGCTTCTCCAGGCTTCCTCCTAACCAGTAAGTTGGCTGGAGTGGGCATCAATTCAAAATTGGATTCATCACTGAAGAGAACCTTAGCCCAATCATCAACAGTCCAATCCTTGTGGTCTCGAGCAAAGAGTAACCGGGCCTTCCTCTGCCTTTCATTGATGAAGGGCTTCTTGCGTGCTCTGTGTGACTTCAAACCAGCTTCAACAAGTCGGTTTCGAACTGTCCTTGCCGAGCAAGTCACATTTCTCGACAGTGCCCACTCATTTTTAAGGTCCCTGGAGGTCTGGCGACGATTCCTGACACAGGAACGGATGAGTGCACGGTCATCTCGTGGGGTAGAAAGACGTTTCCTGCCACGGCCAGGTAGCAATTTGGTAGTGCCATGTTCAGCTTGTTTTTTTTTTTTTGTTGGAATGAACGGCTGTCTTGGAGATCTTCAGTTTTTTCGCTACCTGTCTCTCACTCATGCCAATTTCCAGCAGTGCCAAGATGGCTGCCTTTCTTGCTTCACATAATTCTTTTGTTTTAGGCATTATGTGAGAGCTGACAACTTCTGAGTTGTGCTACGGCTTGAATGTAAGCAGGAAACCACTCTAGGCCTTTGCATGTGCAGTGCTGCTTGTGACATGAAATGGCCTCTTATATACCCTGGGAATCAATTAAGCTTAAGAATGTCAAATAGGACATAAAGTATTATGTGACCAGCTGCATTTTTTGTTGTGTTCATTGTATTATACGTTTAGTGGTACCAGATATTAGAATGAACAAGAAATTGAAGAAAACAAGGGTGGTCTAATAATTTTTTCCATGACTGTATACAGGCTGAACGATAGGGTCCAAGAACTGACTTTTGAGGGACCCCATATGTCCTGGCTCTAAGATCAGATTCAAAACCAATTCTAATAGTCACAAAATAACACCATTCCTCCACGTAGGACCTGTTGGAAAAAGCGGGTGGCTTTCCTCTCTCTAAAGGGTCCTCTTACATCTAATTTCCCACACTCTAAAGTAGTACTGAACTGGCGTTAATATTCTGACTCTGATTGCTTAATATACCTTTCTCCCTTTTTCTTGCGTGGGCATTGATGGGAGGAAAAGAAGACGAGGATGCAAAGGAGTTCTCAGTTGAACCTCTGTTCAATGATTACAATGAGTCAAAAATGTGCAACAGATCGGGGTTCTGATTAGCTCTCCCTAGCAGACAAACAGTTTAGAGGCCTGAGCATTTCAGAACCTCAACTGATGTCACCCTGAGCACTTTTATAGCTCCTTACAAGACATTTAAGTGTCGTCTTCGGATGTGGGACGTCTTCAGTTATTCTTCTTCATTGCTTGATATTTAGTGCTGGGCATCTAATGGGGCTGTACCTCAGACCTGCAAATATTAGTGTCTACTAGAGACTCCTGGAGACATCTCTGCCAAATCAGGAGACAAGACACCAAGCCACACATTTCTTTCTTTGTATGTGGTTCTCTGTTCTTTGTCAGAAGACCATGTTCATGACCATTCCAACCAGTTCAACAGTTTATTATGATTGACAGTATCAAACAAGATCCAATAAGATTAGAACTGACACCTTTCCTGAGTCAGTCTTCAGCCTTATATCATTTAACACTCTGAGAAGAGCTGATTCAGCACTGTGATGAGATCAAAAACTTGCTTGAACTTTGTGTTCACAAAATTGCTGAGTCAATTAAAAAACACTTTGAACATTCCTGGCTATGAAGGGCAGGTTTGAGATGGTTCTATAGTTTGTTATCGTGGAAGCGTGATTTGCGGTATAACGTTGCTCCTCCTGCACAGGAGCCATCTTTCTTTTTCTGTGATAACAGATGCTTTCTTGTGCCAGTGGGGTGTGGAGAATGTCCCTCATCTGTTTATCGTATTTATTCCCTCACCATTCAATTACAAGTGTCCTCCACAAATGTGAGTGACTTCATTTGGAGTGACACTTAGTGGTGAAGGGTTAGTGTGGAGAGGGTGTTTTGGGATCAGGCCTAGTTCTCAGTTTGTGTTGCAGTCGAAACAGAAATGCTTGTTTTACAGGCTGAACATGGAAGCGGCACCCGGCCGCTGAGATTGCATTACTTTGACCGAGTCCTCCAGAAGAACCTTGCAGGCTTGGTGGTCTGTCAGGGTCTGGTAGAGCCGCCTCAGGTGACTTGTGGAACAACACAGGTGATGGTGGAGCTGCCTCCAGACGCAAAACTGAAGGCAGTGAAGGAGCTTGGTAAGGGCTGAGTAGATGAGTGCTCGTCCACTTTGATCCAACAAAAATGTCCATCGAAATGCATTATGGTCTGAAAGTGACATCTTGATTAAGATGGGTTTTTTTTTAGCCGAATACAGCACTGACAAGGGACACAATGTGAGGCAACTGAAGACTCCCAAAGCTTTGTTAGTGGAGATTTCAAAGATACCTGGAAAGGCAAGTCAGATGCAAAAAGTACTGTTGCATAAATTGGTGTTGAATCGTTTTGTGAAATAACATTAGGACTTTTCCCAGGAATCTGGATTTGAAGTGGTTTATGTCAACTACAATGGGAAGCTGAGTGCAGTGCTGGCAGCTTGCTGGCCAGCAAAGATCAGGAGGCATCGGGTTCTGCGATCAATGCAGGAACCAGATATTTTTGAACTGTGGGGGGTTGGAGAGACTGCCAGCGAAACATTCATCGCTGATGGCATGGTGCCACCGACGACCCCAACGCCTACCGCTCCCCCGCCGACGACCCCAACGCCTACCACTCCCCCGCCCGGCGACGCCTACCACTCCCCACAGACGACCCCAACGCCGACGACTTAACGCCGACCACTCCCCGCCCGACCACTCCCACGCCCGGCGACCCCAACGCCTACCACTCCCCACAGACGACCCCGCGCCTACCACTCCCCGCCCGACGACCCCACGCCTACCACTCCCCGCCGGCGACCCACGCCTACTACTCCCCGCCCGGACGACCGCGCCTACCACTCCCCCGCCGACGACCCCAACACCGACCCCAACGCCGACCACTCCCCCGCCGACCACTCCCACGCCGACGACCCCAACGCCTACCACTCCCCCACAGACGACCCCAACGCCGACCCCAACGCCTACCACTCCCCCACAGACGACCCCAACGCCTACCACTCCCCCGCCGACGACCCCAACGCCAACTACTCCCCCGCCGACGACCCAACGCTAACTACTCCCCGCCCGACGACCCAACGCCTACCACTCCCCGCCCGACGACTTAACGCCCAACGCCTACCACTCCCCCGCCGACCACTCCCACGCCGACGACCCCAACGCCTACCACTCCCCCGCCGACGACCCCAACGCCGACCCCAACGCCTACCACTCCCCCACAGACAACCCCAACGCCGACGACGCCAACGCCGACCACTCCCCGCCGGCCGACGACTTAACGCTTACCACTCCCCGCCGACGACCTTAACGCTTACCACCCCGCCGGCGACTTAACGCCGACGAATTTAACGCTTACCGCCCCCCCCGCCGACCACTCCCCCGCCGACGACCCCAACGCCTACCACTCCCCCGCCGACGACCCCAACGCCTACCACTCCCCCGCCGACGACCCCAACGCCTACCACTCCCCCACAGACGACCCCAACGCCGACGACCCCAACGCCGACCACTCCCACGCCGACCACTCCCCCGCCGACGACCCCGACGCCTACCACTCCCCCGCCGACGACCCCGACGCCAACCACTCCCCCGCCGACCACTCCCCCGCCGACGACCCCAACGCCTACCACTCCCCCGCCGACGACCCCAACGCCTACCACTCCCCCGCCGACGACCCCAACGCCTACCACTCCCCCGCCGACGACCCCAACGCCTACCACTCCCCCACAGACGACCCCGGCCGACGACTTAACGCCTACCACTCCCCGCCGACGACTTAACGCCTACCACTCCCCCCCAGACGACCCCAACGGCGACGACCCCAGCGCCTACCACTCCCCCGCCAACGACCCCAACGCCTACCACTACCCCCCCGACCACCCCAAAGCCGACGACCCCAACGCCGACCACGCCCCCGCCCACCACTCCCCCGCCGACGACCTTAACGCCTACCACTCCCCGCCGCCCGACGACTTAACGCCTACCACTCCCCCACAGACGACCCCAACGCCGACGACCCCAACGCCTACCACTCCCCCGCCGACGACCCCAACGCCTACCACTCCCCCGCCGACGACCCCAACGCCTACCACTCCCCCGCCGACGACCCCAACGCCTACCACTCCCCCACAGACGACCCCTACGCCTACCACTCCCCCGCCGACGACCCCTACGCCTACCACTCCCCCACAGACGACACCAACGCCTACCACTCCCCCACAGACGACTTAACGCCTGGCGACCCCAACGCCTACCACTCCCCGCGACGACTTAACGCCGACCCCAATGCCTACCACTCCCCACGACCACTCCCACGCCCCGACGACTTAACGCCTACCACTCCCCACCGACGACCCAACGCCGACGACTTAACGCCTACCACTCCCCCGCCGACGACCCCTACGCCGACCACTCCCCCGCCGACGACCCCTACGCCTACCACTCCGCTAACGACCCTTAACGCTTACCACTCCCCGCCCGACGACCCCTAACGCCGACCCCAACGCTTACCACTCCCACAGACAACCCTAACGCTGACGACTTAACGCCTACCACTCCCCCGCCCTGATGACCCTAACGCTTACCACTTCCCCGCTGACGACTTAACGCCGACGACTTCCCCGCCCGACGACGCTTAACGCTTACCTTCCCGCCGACGACCCTAACGCTGACGACTTAACGCCTACCACTTCCCGCCGGACGACTTAACGCGCCGACCACTCGCCGACGACTTAACGCTTACCACTCCCCGCCCGACGACCACGCCTACCACTCCCCACAGACGACCCAACGCCGACGACTTAACGCCGACCACCCCCACGCCGACCACACCCCCGCCGACCACTCCCCGCCGGCGACCTACGCCTACCACTCCCCCGCCGACGACCCCAACGCCTACCACTCCCCCGCCGACGACCCCAACGCCGACCCCAACGCCTACCACTCCCCCACAGACGACCCCAACGCCGACGACCCCAACGCCTACCACTCCCCCGCCGACGACCCCAACGCCTACCACTCCCCCACAGACGACCCCAACGGCGACGACCCCAACGCCTACCACTCCCCCGCCGACGACCCCAACGCCTACCACTCCCCCGCCGACGACCCCAACGCCTACCACTCCCCTGCCGACGACCCCAACGCCGACGACCCCAACGCCGACCACCCCAACGCCTACCACTCCCCTGTCCACGACCCCAACGCCGACCACTCCCCCGCCTACCACTCCCCCGCCGACGACCCCAACGCCGACCACTCCCCCACAGACGACCCCAACGCCGACGACCCCAACGCCTACCACTCCCCCGCCGACGACCCCAACGCCTACCACTCCCCCGCCGACGACCCCAACGCCGACCACTTAACGCCGACCACTCCCCGCCGACGACTTAACGCCTACCACTCCCCCGCCGACGACCCCAACGCCTACCACTCCCCCACAGACGACCCCAACGGCGACGACCCCAACGCCTACCACTCCCCCGCCGACGACCCCAACGCCTACCACTCCCCCGCCGACGACCCCAACGCCGACGACCCCAACGCCTACCACTCCCCCGCCGACGACCCCAACGCCGACCCCAACGCCTACCACTCCCCCGCCGACCACTCCCACGCCGACGACCCCAACGCCTACCACTCCCCCACCGACGACCCCAACGCCTACCACTCCCCCGCCGACGACCCCAACGCCGACGACCCCAACGCCTACCACTCCCCCGCCGACGACCCCAACGCCTACCACTCCCCCGCCGACGACCCCAACGCCGACCCCAACGCCTACCACTCCCCCGCCGACGACCCCAACGCCGACGACCCCAACGCCTACCACTCCCCCGCCGACGACCCCAACGCCTACCACTCCCCCCGGACGACTTAACGCTGACGACCCCTCGCCGACCACTCCCCGACGACTTTACGCCTACCACTCCCCGCCGACGACCCCAACGCCGAATTTAACGCTTACCACTCCCCACAGACAACCCTTAACGCCGACGACTTAACGCTTACCACTTCCCGCCCGGACGACTTAACGCTTACCACTTCCCCGACGACTCCCCGCCCGGCGACGCTAACGCCTACCTCTCCCCGCCGACGACTTAACGCCGACGACTTAACGCCAACAACCCCGCCCGACGACTTAACGCTTACCACCCCGACGACTTAACGCTGACCACTCTGCCCGACGACTTAACGCCGACCACTCCCCGCCGACGACTCGCCTACCACTCCCCACAGACTTAACGCCGACGACTTAACGCCGACGACTTAACGCTTACCACTTCGCCCGGCGACCCCAACGCCTACCACTCCCCGGCTGACGACTTAACGCCGACTTAACGCTTACCACTCCCCGACGACTTAACGCTGACGACTTAACGCTTACCACTCCCGCCCGACGACCTAACGCCTACCACTCCCCCACAGACGACCCCAACGGCGACGACCTAACGCCTACCACTCCCCGCTAACGACTTTACGCCTACCACTCCCCACAGACGACCCTAACGCCGACGACCCAACGCCTACCACTCCCCAGACAACCCTAACGCCGACGACTTAACGCCTACCACTCCCCGACGACGCCGACCACTCCCGCCGACGACTCCCCGCCGGACGACGCTTAACGCCTACCTCCCCACCGACGACTTAACGCCGACGACCACTAACAACCCCCCGGCGACGACCCTTAACGCTTACCACTCCCCGCCGACGACTTAACGCTGACCACTCCCCGCCGGCGACTTAACGCCGAATTTAACGCCTACCACTCCCCCACAGACCACTCCCACGCCGACGACTTAACGCCTACCACTCCCCACCGACGACCCCAATGCCTACCACTCCCGCCCGGCGACTCCCCGCCGGCGACGCTTACGCCGACCACTCCCCGCCGGCGACCCTACGCCTACCACTCCCCCGCCGACGACCACAACGCCGACGAATTTAACGCCTACCACTCCCCACAGACAACCCCAACGCCGACGACTTAACGCTGACCACTCCCCGCCCGACGACACTAACGCTTACCACTCCCCGCCGACGACGCTTAACGCCTACCTCCCCACAGACGACTTAACGCCGACGACTTAACGCTCCGCCGACGACTTAACGCCTACCACTCCCCCGCCGGCGACTTAACGCTGACCACTCCCCGCCGGACGACTTAACGCCGACCACTCCCCGCCGGCGACCCCTCGCTTACCACTCCCCACAGACGACTTAACGCCGACCACTCCCACGCCGACCACTCCCCGCCCGGCGACCTTAACGCTTACCACTCCCCGCCCGACGACTTAACGCCTACCACTCCCCGCCCGGCGACCTTAACGCCGACCTTAACGCCTACCACTCCCCACAGACGACCCCAACGCCGACGACTTAACGCCTACCACTCCCCGCCGACGACTTAACGCCTACCACTCCCCGCCGGCGACCCCAACGGCGACGACCCCAGCGCCTACCACTCCCCCGCCAACGACCCCAACGCCTACCACTCCCCCGCCGACGACCCCAACGCCGACGACCCCAACGCCTACCACTCCCCCGCCGACGACCCCAACGCCTACCACTCCCCCGCCGACGACCCCAACGCCGACCCCAACGCCTACCACTCCCCCACAGACGACCCCAACGCCGACGACCCCAACACCTACCACACCCCAACCGACGACCCCAACGCCTACCACTCCCCCGCCGACGACCCCAACGCCTACCACTCCCCCGCCGACGACCCCAACGCCGACGACTCCCCCGCCGACGACGCCAACACCTACCTCTCCCCCACCGACGACCCCAACGCCTACCACCCCCCCGCCGACGACCCCAACGCCGACCACTCCCCCGCCAACGACCCCAACGCCTACCACTCCAACGCCTACCACTCCCCCGCCGACGACCCCTACGCCTACCACTCCCCCACAGATGACCCCAACGCCAACGACCCCAACGCCGACCACTCCCCCGCCGATGACCCCAACGCCTACCACTCCCCCGCCGACGACCCCGACGCCTACCACTCCCCCACAGACGACCCCAACGGCGACGACTTAACGCCGACCACTCCCCGCCCGACTTTACGCCGACGACCCCAACACCTACCACTCCCCGCCCGGCGACTTAACGCCTACCACTCCCCGCCCGACGACTTAACGCCGACCCTTAACGCCTACCACTCCCCGCTTAACGACCCTAACGCCGACGACTTAACGCCTACCACTCCCCGCCGACGACCCAACGCCTACCACTCCCGACGCTTACCATCCCGACGACCCCTACGCCTACCACTCCCCCACAGACGACCCCAACGCCGACGACCCCAACGCCGACCACTCCCACGCCGACCACTCCCCCACCGACGACCCCCACGCCTACCACCCCAGCGCCTACCTCTCCCCCACAGACGACCCCACGCCACGACCCGGCGCTTACCACTCCCCGCCCGACGACCCAGCGCCAACCACTCCCCGCCCGACGACCCGACGCCTACCACTCCGCCGACGACTTAACGCCGGCGACCCAACGCCTACCACTCCCCCGCCGACGACCCACGCCGACGACTTAACGCCTACCACTCCCCCACAGACGACCCCAACGCCGACGATCCCAACGCCTACCACTCCCCGCCCGACGACTTAACGCCTACCACTCCCCGCCCGACCACTAACGCCGACCACTTCCCCGCCCGGCGACCGCGCCTACCACTTCCCCGCCCGGCGACCCCGCGCCGGACGACTTAACGCCTACCACGCCCCCGCCGACGACCCCAACGCCGTCCACTCCCCCCCCGACGACCCCACCGCCGACGACTCCAACGCCTACGACTCCACCGCCGACCACTCCCCCGCCGACGACCCCAACGCCGACCGCTCCCCCACCGACGACCCCAGCGCCTTCCGCTCCCCCGCCGACCACCTGTCCGCCGACGACCCCAACGCCTACCACTCCGCCGACGACCCCAACGCCTACCACTCCGCCGACGACCCCAACGCCTACCACTCCGTCGACGACTCCTCCGCCGACCACTCCAACGCCTACCACTCCCCCACCGACGACCCCCACGCCGAGCACCCCAAGGCCGACGACCCCCACACCGACCACTCCCCCGCCGACGACCCCAACACCTACCGCTGCCCCGCCGACAACCCCAACGCCTACCACTCCCCCGCCGACGACCCCAATGCCGACCACTCCCCCGTCTACCACCCCAACGCCGACGACCCCAACGCCGACGACCCCAACACCGACGACCCCGCCGGCGACCCCAACACCTACCACTGCCCCGCCGACAACCCCAACGCCTTCCACTCCCCCACCGCCGACTCCAACACCGACCACTCCCCCGTCTACCACCCCAACGCCGACGACCCCAACGCCGACGACTTAACGCTTACCACTCCCCGGCGACTTAACGCTTACCACTCCGCCGACGACAACGCTTACCACTCCTCGCCTACCACTCCCCGCCGGCGACCCCAACGCTACCACTCCCCGCCCGACCACTCCCCGCCGACGACTTAACGCCTACCACTCCTCCGACGACCTTAACGCCTACCACTCCCCCGCCGACGACCCCAACGCCTACCACTCCCCCGCCGACCACTCCCCCGCCGACGACCCCAACGCCTGCCACTCCTCCGACGACCCCAACGCCTACCACTCCTCCGACGACCCCAACGCCTACCACTCCTCCGACGACAACTCCTCCGCCGACGACCCCAACGCCGACCACTCCCCCGCCGACGACCCCAACGCCTACCACTCCCCCGCCGCCGACCGCTCCCCCGCCTTGCACTCCCCCTCCGACGACCCCTCCGCCTTGCACTCCCCCTCCGACGACCCCTCCGCCTTGCACTCCCCCTCCGACGACCTCTCCGCCTTGCACTCCCCCTCCGACGACCCCAACACCAACTCCCTCTCCGACGACCCCTCCGCCTTGCACTCCCCGTCCGACCGCTCCACCGCCGACAAGCTCGCCGCCTTGCACTCCCCCTCCAACCGCGACCCCTCCGACTACCCCAACGGCGACCGCTCCCCCGCCGACCACGCCCCCTCCGACGACCCCAACGTCTACGACCACCCCTTCTCCGACTACGCCTATGACCACCCCTCTGCCTTCGACCACCCCTCCGCCGTGCACCCCTCTTCCGTCGACCACTCCTCTTCCGACCACTCCTCCTCCCACGACCCCCCCGCCGTGCACCCCTCTGTCGATGCGCTCCCCGCCGACCACTCCTCTGCCTTCAACTGTTCCGCCAGGGTTGCCAGGATCTGGATAATATACCTCTGATGAAACAGCTGCTGACTTGTGAAATGTTAAAGAATATGAACAATAAAATATTTGAATTATTTCTGTTTTTCTGCTTTTTTTCCTTTACATTCTGCTGATTGGGTTTCCTAAATTGCTGTGACAGAAAAGTAATGGTCACACTGATTATTTAAATAGTTTGACCCTTACGTGTTCAGACTCTTCAAAGCCTCTGGTTGATTTGCTTGGCGTCTTTGAACGGAATTCTAAACCTCATGGAATTTCACATTAAGTTCGATCAAATACCAGAGTTGAAGACATTTGTTCTTCTTCTTCAACAACCCAATTCAGACCAGAACTTCAGATCCTCTGGACTAAAAAGATCTAGTTAAGACCAGACCCTCTAGACTCCAGACAGGAGCTGTACCTTCCTTTCAAAACAAAGTGAATTTGGCCTTTAGCTCTGGACTTTCATTTTTGTATCAGTTTGATTTCCTTTTCCTCTGGATTCCTAACAGTGTTGTCATTCTCTTTCTCATATATTTTAATAAATATGCTTTCATATGAAGATGGGACGAGTTTGCATGTTCTCCCCGTGTCTGCGTGGGTTCTCTCCGGGTACTCCGGCTTCCTCCCACCATCCAAAAACATGCATGGGGATTAGGTTAATTGGCTAATTTAAATTGACCGTAGGTGTGAATGTGAGTGTGAATGGTTGTCTGTCTCTATGTGCCCTGCGATGAGGTGGCGACTTGTCCAGGGTGTACCCTGCCTTCCGCCCTAAGACAGCTGGGATAGGCTCCAGCCCCCCCGCGACCCTATGAGGATAAGCGGTAGATAATGGATGGATGAAGATGGGACATCTTTCTTTCGAAACAAATATTGAAACAGGAAGTGTCATCTTGTCTTATTTTACAAACTGTGCTTCCTCTTGTCTTGTTTTTGCTGAACAACTAAGCTCGCTTTCAGAAAATTTTTGCTGCTCTTTCATGTTTATTTTGAAAGTCTGTCTGTTTCTTTCACTGACTGTCTGCTTGGACACAGAATAAGAAGTTATGCTGAAGTTCATCCTCAGTGTTTTCTGATGTAATCTCCTGAGGCAGCGTCAACAAGGCCACAGCGGCCCACAGCTCATGGAAGGAGGCTGTAATAGGGCCTGGGGGATTGGCCTGACTCCAGCCAGGTAATTATGACCCAGAAGTCAGCTAAGTCAGCCTAAGGGGACGTTGACCAAAGCTCTGCTATCACAAACAAACCAGCAAGCTTTCCCCTTAATGAGTAGCAGAGTAAATATTATCAGTGGTGGTCAACAGGTTCAGTCAATATGATGTAATATAACAAAATGTGGGGCGGCACGGTGGTGTAGTGGTTAGCACTGTCGCCTCACAGCAAGAAGATACAATAGGTTCAATTCCCAGCCCGGGGCCTTTCTGTGTGGAGTTTGCATGTTCTCCCCATCTCTGTGTGGGTTCTCTCTGGTACTTCCTCCCACCATCCAAAAACATGCATGGGGATTAGGTTAATTGGCTAATTTGAATTAATTGTAGGTGTGAATGTGAGTGGGGGCCTGGCCCGCCCCCCAAAATGCTTGTGCCCCCCCAACTCGAGGCACAGATCTTTAAAAAAATTAAATTTTTAGTTTATATTATCATAATAGCTAATTTTGTGTTGAGAAATATTTATGTTGCTTCTTTATCATTAAAACATTAAAAATATAAGGAAACAACGGTGTGATTTTGTTTGATTGATGGGAATCTACACTGCAACGGTGGGCCTCGAGCATCCCGGCAGCCACCTGAACAAAGCCCAGGCAAGTGGCGAGGGCACGGTTGCACCTGACGCTGGGGTGACGTAGAGCTGAGCCCCGCTGTCTGTGCCTCCTCTGTCCCCCCAGCCCCGGCTTACGGCCTCAGCTGCTGGTCTTCTCCAATATAATGCGCATGTTTTGTTTTTTGTTTTTTTGTTTTTTTGTACGGCGACCTTGATTGCCTTGAAAGGTGCCTCAAAATAAAATGTATTATTATTATTAAAATGAGGAGATTTTAGAGTTAGACCATCAGAATCAGCTGAGGGATGCTATTTAACAGAAATTTTGTTTCCGGTTTGGACCAGAGCCCAGGGCGCACGTGTATGTAGCCTCCAGGGAATTTAGCCTTGCAGGTGTGCTCTGCTGTCACCCTGGGTTCAGCCACGTCACAGTCACCAGCACCGGTCCAGAGTGCCCTCCCATGCATTTCCTATGCCCCCTTTAAGACTGACGTCTGGTGACGGGTCTGAGTGGTTGTCTGTCTCTATGTGTCCTGTGATGAACTGGAGATTTGTCCAGGATGTACCCTGCCTTTCACCCTAAGACAGCTGGGATAGGCTCCAGCCCCTCTGCGACCCTATGAGGATAAGCGGTAGAAGATGGATGGATGGATGACAAAGCAGGTTTTTGTGCTGTTATTATTCTGACAGTCTAAAAGTAACACCTTACTTTACTAAATGACTCACTGCTGAAAGTAATTAGCTACACTACTAAATACTTTACTTTAGGATTACTCAGTAACGTCACCTGAGACACTCAACAACTCAACTGCCAGATAACTTCAAAGTAAAACTCACTTCCTGTCTAAGTGATGGCTCAGTCCACGTGTGACAACTGAAGCCTTACAAGGATCAAACTGGAGAGAAGACGCCTGTATGTGAATCATTTTGCCACTCACAATATGAGGAAGAAAAAAAAATAACAACAGTAAAAAAAACTCCAGTAAAACAGAAGCAGTCCTTCACTGAATATTCAGTCCACACTGACCAGTTTACCATCACTAAATGGTCAATAAATGACAATTAATGTTCCATAAATAAACATGTAAAGTTCAGCCACACAGCAAGAATCTGAAATAAACTCAGTGGTTCATATCTCCACATTACTTCGACACCTCACTTCATTATTTTCTCTGCTGGGTAAACACTGCTGTCTTCTTTATTTCTTGTTAAGTTATTTAATGTTTAAAAAATATTTATTTTTTGTGCATAAACCTCAGATTTTCGACTCAAATGACTTTTTAATTTAAACCAATAATTAGTTGGAACAATAAAGACAGTTTACCTAAAAAAAAAAAAAATGCATTAAAAATGAATCACTCTGACCAAACAAAAATAAAAACTCTCCGTTAAAAAAGCTGAATGAGACGAAAATATAAAATATAAAACGAAAATAAAATTTGAAGAAACAGACTTTAAATTAGTGAGAATAAAGAGGATGGTTCAGCTCAGACCTTCATGAACTGAAGAGGAGAATTTTTTTTGTGTGGCATCATCAACTTCCTGTTTCCTGACAGTTTCCTGTTCTCTCACACAGTAAATATGATATATAACATATAGAACAGAAGACGAGTAGTGACAAAAATGTTTTTAGATTTGTGCTACTTTTTATCTTTATTATATATTTTTACGATTTATAGTCTTTATTTCATTTTGTTGTTGATACCCATAATGTTCTTCTGCACGATCAACAAAGTTCATCTCATCTTATCTATAAACATATTTTTTTTTTATTTATTGTATTTATTTGTTTTTAGTTTCTCTGTAATAGATTAAAAGTAAATAATGGAGGGAAAAACTGAAGAATTAACACTCATTTAAATGAAACATGATCACTGAGGGTTTAAAAGATGGTCCATGATAGTTTGGTAACATTCAAACACCAAAAATTAGAACATGTTAGTTAATAGTTAAAAACAGCAGGCAGTTTATTTTTCATGAGTATTACAATTACTTTTACTCATATTTTAAACAAAAGACATTTTCGTTCCTTAACGTTATGGTACTGTGTTGTTTTAACATTTTTTTTTTTGTAAATGTTTAAATTATTTTTCCTTTGTGAATTTCATGACGAACAACAAACATTTTAATTACGATCCTGCATCGACACGTGAACCAGAGAGGTTTTACGTAAAAAATTCACCAATCATTTCCTCTATCAAGCCCACTTAACAATAACAATAAAAATACATCTTATTGTTAAGGCTTTTACAGGCGCTCATGGCACTTCACGATGGTAAAAATTACCTGTGTATTCAGAGAGTTTGATAGCTTTCGGATTACGTGTACTTCAGATTTAGGTGCTGATTTCCGTGCATTTTGATAAATGAGTCCCCTGATTTTCAGATTAATCCTCTCTCTCTGTCTCTCTCTCTCTGCTGATTGAGGACTTCCTCCTCTGAGTAGCACACCTGCTCACCGCCTGACGTCATGTCCAGGTGAAAGCAGCGCACCTGAGCTGCTTTAGTGATTAATTGACGCTCAGTTAAAGCCGCAGATATGCAGTCTTTCTGAGCTCCCAGTGGTGCATTTCCTGTGGAAGCTGACGGACCGCAGGGACACCATGGTGACCGCACTGATGGCTTGGGTTTGGGTCAGTCTGATTCTAGCCCGGCTCAACTATGCAGAGAGTCGCTGGTACACCCGCGGAGGTTTGGCCGGTCAGAACGAGCTGTCTGCCGGCGGAGAGGAGCGGTTTGAGGCGGGTCTGGCGCATCCACGGTACCGGTCTCCGGTGTGGCACTTCCTCCAAGGTGAACAGCTGCTGGTCACGTTGTTTCTTTGTCTAATATGTTTAAAGAAATGTTGGTTAAAAGTCACTTCATACTCACTCCAGGACTTTTCCCTGCCTGGTTCATCAGGTGTTACTGGTCACTTTTAAAACTGGTCCTGGTCCATGTGGTTCTGCACAGCTCTTGTTCTTTAACATGTAGAGTTTTCTTCTTTTATTTCATTAAAACAATGTGCCACTGAGTATTTTTTTTTTTAAATTCTAACTGCTCATAATTTGCAGAATAACTCAAACCAAACATGTTAGAAATTTATAGAACAAAGCAACCTTAACTTCAGCTGCTTATTTATGGCCCATTTTATTTTTCTCTTCTTGGTTTCAGGAAGTAGAAAACATCCAGAGGCGTCTGGTTTCAGCCAGCCTCAGTACCGCTGCAACAACGAGACTCTTTCTCTGCGCTTCCCCTTCATCAGATACACAAATCTAACTCTGGAAGGTGAGTTTGGTTCGTCCACCTGTTCTCACAGAATAGATGATGGTGATGATAGGTGGTGACTGCTGTGGTCAGAAGCATCAAGTTCCTCAAATCTTTTCCCACAGATGGGGAGCGTTTCATGGCGTTTCCCGCCGAGTGTCACGGGTCCGTTCGTGTCTACAGGAAGTGGTTGATGGTGACGCTGCCCTCCACTGGCTGTTCCTCAGAAACAAAGGTAGCACCACCTTTCCTTCATCTAGACTAAGGCCTGGTTACCCCTACACATTAGCCCTCAGTTTGCTCATTCTCACAGAGGCAAACTGTGAAGGGTGAGTTCACCATTGAGCCTTTTAATAGCAAGGCTAGATAATTCAAGACAAAACTAGCAAATCTGGCTCCTCAAAATGTGAATGCATTCAGCATTATTTATGTGCCATATTTCATGCACAAGGTAACTCAATGTGTTTTACATGGGTTTCCCATCCCCCCCCCAACCAAAAAAAAACTGGATTTAAAAACATTCAAACTTGGGGAAGACTTGACTTCGATTGGCAGCTTATTCCATTTGTGTGCAGCATAACAGCTAAATGCTGCTTCACCATGTTTGGCCTGAACCTTTCAGTGATTTTTATAGACCAGTAGCAAAACTTTTAAAGTCTATAAGACCGTAGGACTGGAAAAATGTGCTTAGATAATTAGAGTCAGAACCTGAGCTGCTGGTTCTGAATGAGCTGTTTAATGCTCTTTTGGCGAAGTCCAGTCAGAAGACCATTACTATAGTCAAGTGGGATATGAAACCCTTTGGAAAATGTTCTTGAGTCGGTAGAAGGCTGTTTAGAGGTTTTTTGTTTTTTTGTTTTTTTTGTTTTTTTTTTTTTTTTATTAAATGTAGGTCGGCTCAGAGTGTATCAGCGTGCCAACGGTTTGGATTTGGCAATCCCATTTTCTTTACTGCCCAAAAACAATAAGCTCAGTTGTTGTGGTTTAATGGAAGGAAATTTTGGTTCATCCAGTTATTTGTTCCAGACAATAAAATAACAGCCCTATGAACTGTAGTCATCTGGGGACATTGCTAGATATTACTGTATGTCATCTCCATAACTATGATGCACATTTGAAGTTCTGCAGAGTGTGACCCCAAAGGTAGCATATACAGGCTGAACAAAAGGGTCCAAGAACTGACCCTTGAGGGACCCCAGATTAGTGTGTAGAGGGAGGATTGGGATCGGGCTTAATTGTCACTTGTGTTGAAGTAGAAACAAATGCTTGTATTCCAGGCTGGAGATCAAAGTGGCACCCATCTGTTGAGGCTGCATTACTTTGACAGAGTCCTCCAGAAGAACCTTGCAGGCTTGGTGGTCTGTCAGGGTCCGGTAGCATCACTTCAGGTGACTTGTGGAACAACACAGGTGATGGTGGAGCTGCCTCCAGAAGCAAAACTGAAGGTGGTGAATGAGCTTGGTAAGGGCTGAGTAGATGAGTGCTCGTCCACTTTGATCCAACAAATGTCCACCGAGATGCATTATCATCTTAGAGATGTCTGAATTCCCCCCCCAGATTACATCACCAACAAGAGACACACTGTGAGGCAACTGAAGACTACCAAGGCTTTGTTAGTGGAGATTTCAAAGATACCAGGAGAGGCAAGTCGGATGCATAAAGTATTGTTTAATAAGTTGGTGTAAAATTTTAAAATAATCAGGAATTTTCCCAGGAGTCTGGATTTGAAGTGGTTTACGTCGACTCTAATGGGAAGCTGAGTGCAGTGCTGGCAGCTTGTTGGACGACAAAGGTTAGGAGGCATCGGGTTCAGAGATCAATGCAGGAACCTGATATTACCACGCCTCCCCCTCCGACCACCACGCCTCCCCCTCCGACCACCACGCCTCCTCCCACGCCTCCCCCTCCGACCACCACGCCTCCTCCCACGCCTCCCCCTCTGACCACCACGCCTCCCCCTCTGACCACCACGCCTCCCCCTCTGACCACCACGCCGCCTCCCACGCCTCCCCCTCCGACCACCACGCCGCCTCCCCCTCCGACCCCCACGCCGCCTCCCCCGCTGTGCACGGCGGCGACTCCTGCCACCACCACGCCTCCCCCTCCGACCACCACGCCGCTTCCCACGCCTCCCCCTTTGACCACCACGCCGCTTCCCACGCCTCCCCCTCCGACCACGCCTCCTCCCACGCCGCCTCCTCCGACCACCACGCCGCCCCCTCCGACCACCACGCCGCCTCCTCCGACCACGCCGCCGCCGCCCCCTCCGACCACCACGCCGCCTCCCCCTCCGACCACTACGCCTCCTCCCACGCCTCCCCCTCCGACTGCCACGCCTCCCCCTCCGACTGCCACGCCGCCCCCTCCGACAACCACGCCGCCGCCCCCTCCGACCACAACGCCGCCCCCTCCGACCACCACGCCGCCTCCTCCCACGCCGCCCCCTCCGACCACTACGCCGCCTCCCACGCCGCCCCCTCCGACCACTACGCCGCCTCCCACGCCGCTTCCGACCACGCCGCTTCCCACGCCTCCCCCTCCGACCACCACGCCTCCGCCCACGCCGCCCCCTCCGACCACCACGCCGCCGCCCCCTCCGACCACCACGCCTCCCCCTCTGACCACCACGCCTCCGACCACCACGCCGCCTCCCCCTCCGACCACCACGCCGCCTCCCACGCCTCCCTCTCCGACCACCACGCCGCCTCCCCCTCCTCCCACGCCGCCTCCTCCCACCACCACGCCGCCTCCTCCCACCACCACGCCTCCCCCTCCGACCACCACGCCGCTTCCCACGTCTCCCCCTCCGACCACCACGCCTCCTCCCACGCCGCCTCCTCCGACCACTACGCCGCCTCTCCCTCCGCCTCCACCACCACGCCGCCTCTCCCTCCGACCACCACGCCGCCTCTCCCTCCGACCACCACGCCGCCTCCTCCCACGCCGCCCCCTCCGACCACTACGCCGCCTCCCACGCCGCCCCCTCCGACCACTACGCCGCCTCCCACGCCTCTCCCTCCGACCACCACGCCGCCTCTCCCTCCGACCACCACGCCGCCTCCCACGCCTCTTCCTCCGACCACCACGCCTCCTCCCACGCCGCACCCTCCGACCACCACGCCGCCTCCCACGCCGCCCCCTCCGACCACCACGTCTCCCCCTCCGACCACTACGCCTCCTCCCACGCCGCCCTCTCCGACCACCACGCCGCTCTCTCCGATCACCACGCCACCCTCTCCGACTGCCACGCCGCCTCCCACGCCGCCCCCTCCGACCACCACGCCGCCGTCCTCTCCGACCACCACGCCACCCTCTCCGACCACCACGCCGCCTCCTCCGACCACCACGCCGCCTCCCACGCCGCCCCCTCCGACCACCACGCCTCCCTCTCCGACCACTACGCCTCCCACGCCACCCTCTCCGACCACCACGCCGCCTCCCACGCCGCCCCCTCTGACCACCACGCCTCTTCCCCCTCCGACCACCACGGCGCCTCCTCCGACCACCACGCCGCCTCCCACGGCGCCTCCTCCGACCACCACGCCGCCTCCCACGGCGCCTCCTCCGACCACCACGCCGCCTCCCACGCCGCCTCCTCCGACCACCACGCCGCCTCCTCCGACCACCACGGCGCTTCCCACGGCGCCTCCTCCGACCACCACGCCGCCTCCCACGCCGCCGCCTCCCACGCCGCCGCCTCCTCCGACCACCACCATGGCGCCTCCTCCGACCACCACGCCGCCTCCCACGCCGCCCCCTTCGACCACCACGCCGACCCCTCCGCCAACCACGCCCCCTCCGCCGACGGCCACGCCCACCCCGCCCACCACGCCCCCTCTGACCACACCGCCCACCACCCTGTTGACCACCACGCTTACGCCGACAACGCTCCCTCCGTGCACCTCTCCGCCCACCACGCCGCTGACTACCACACCTCCACCTACATCACCCTCTCCGTGCACTTCTCCGCCAACCACGGTTCCTCCGCCTACAACCCCCCCGCTGTGCACCCCTCCACCAACCACGGCCCCACCGCCCGCTCCGACCACGCCCCCGCCGTGCACCCCACCGCCTACAACGCCCGCTCCGACCACGCCCCCGCCGTGCACCCCCCCGCCTACACCGCCCGCTCCGACCACGCCCCCGCCGTGCACCCCCCCGCCTACACCGCCCGCTCCGACCACGCCCCGGCCGTGCACCCCCCCGCCTACAACGCCCGCTCCGACCACGCCCTGCGCTGCACCCCCCCGCCTACAACGCCCGCTCCGACCACACCCCTGCCGTGCCCCCCCCCGCCGACAACGCCCGCTCCGACCACACCCCTGCCGTGCACCTCCCCGCCTACAACGCCCGCTCCGACCACACCCCCGCCGTGCACCTCCCCGCCTACAACGCCCGCTCCGACCACGCCCCCGCCATGCCCCCCTCCATCTACAAGTGCTGGATAATATGCCTTTGAGGAAACTGCTAGTGACTTGTCAAATGTTAAAGAAAATATAAACAATAAAATTTAAATTATTGCGGGTTTTGTTTTTTTTCCTCCTTCTCCTTATCTCCCCACACCTCTCCTTTTACATTCTGCTCAGAGAGTTTCCTAAATTGCTGTGACAGTAATAATTGTCAACGTGAATTAGTTTATGACCCTTATGTGTTCAGTTTCTTCAAACCCTCTGGTGTCTTACTGTTCCTGAACTAAATTCTAAACCTCATGGTGTCTGAACAACTTCATATGTCAGATTATAAATCAAAGTTGAAAACATCGGGTCAGTGCTTCACTACTTTGGGCAAAATTTTCAAAACTTTAAAGCTAGTCGATGAGGTGGACTAATTTTAGGTCATGGTGAAATTTTACTAAGTTCATCTATATGTGCAAAGCAAGTACAAACAAGTTAAATAGTTAAGCCATATACAATCAGTAGATAACAAATGTCGTCTGCTTACCACTCCTCTGATACTCCATATTAATCCCTTAACATATGTATGCTCTGCTGTGACTCTCTACCATGTCGTTCTGTGAAGTGCTTTTGTCTTGTGTGTACTTAATGTGGCATGTGTCTATTCTCTGCAAGAACTGTGATCTGCTAGTTACGTCTGGACAATTTCACCGTAACCAGGTCAGACAGAATGGAGCATTCTGGGAAGTTTAAGTTAACAGTTTTGTTAATTATTAAAATAAACACTAGTATGTGCAAACTCTTAAATCAGAATGATATCTGTAATGTTCAATTACAATTATTGTTGTTATCCAGCAACATATCAGCAAATATCAAAGTACATTATTATTTATTGATAGAGTTGTTAAAGCCAGTTCTTTCCTGTAATTTCTGAGCAGAAAAAATGTTTTAGTGGTTGTTTGTTATTCTGGATTCATTTCTGACTTCACAGAGAAACCAGTGTTCTGGATCAGATTTGGATCTAAAAAGGTCAGACCAGAACCCTAGACCCTCTAGACCTGCGGGACCTGCTCAGACTAGAACCTAAGACCATCTAGATTCCAGACAGGAACTGTACCTTCCTTTCAAAACAAAGTGAATTTGAATCTGGACTTTTATTTTCATATCGGTTTGATTTTCTTTTCCTCTTGATTCCTAACAGTGTTGTCATTCTTTCTCATATATTTTCATAAATATGCTTTCATATGAATATGGGACATATTTCTTTAGAGGCAAATGTTGAAACAGGAAGTGGCATCACTGTCATATTTTACAAACTGTGCTTCCTCTTGTCTTGTTTTTGCTGATCAACTAAGATTACTTTCAAAAAGATTTTGCTGCTCTTTCATGTTTATTTTGAAAGTCTGTTTCTTTCGCTGACTGTCTGCTTGGACACAGAATAAGAAGTTATGCTGAAGTTCATCCTCACAGTGTTTTCTGATGTAATCTCCTGAGGCAGCGTCAACAAGGCCACAGCTCATGGAAGGAGGCTGTAATAGGGCCTGGGGGAGTGGTCTGACTCCAGCCAGGTAATTATGACCCAGAGGTCAGCTAAGTCAGCCTCAGGGGACATCGACCAAAGCTCTGCTATCACAAACACACCAGCAAGCTTTCCCCTTAATGAGTAGCAGAGTAAATATTATCAGAGGTGGTCAACAGGTTGCACTGTCGCCTCACAGCAACAAGTATCAGGTTCGATTCCTGTCCCGGAGCCTTTCTGTGTGGAGTTTGAATGTTCTCCTCATGTCTGTGTGGGTTCTCTCTGGTACTCCGGCTTCCTCCCACCATTCAAAAACATGCATGGGGATTAGGTTAAATGGGTAAATTGACCGTAGGTGTGAATGTGAGTGTGAGTGGTCGTCTGTCTCTATGTGTCCTGTGATGAACTGGACACTTGTCCAGGGTGTACCCTGCCTTTCACCCTAGCACAGCTGGGATAGACTGAAGTTATTTTTTATTATATTTATTTATTTATTTACTTGTTGATTCATACAGCCAGACTACTGTAGCTTTACATTTGTTATACATATAGTTGTTGTACGATCGTTTTACACGTATGATGCATTTGGGACGGGGAGGAGTAAGGCCTCCAAAGGAAATTTCCTTAGGGCTTAGGGCCCCTTTTTGGTCAGGGGCAGCCCTGGTTGTCAAGCTCCGTACGAAACTCTGGGTATGAGCTGCAGGTGTAAGGCAAGTGAAGAACTCATGCCTGCGACTTCAACCACACAACTTATCAAAAGTTACCTCAGTTGTGTCTCTGCCCAACAGTGGACTTCCTTTTCAGATCGATCTGGTGATGCTGTCAGACTGTTTGATGATACAGTTTCCTCGTTCAGTGTTGGATGCTGAAAGATTAAAAGAAAAGGATAAGGTGTGATTACTAATGTATTTATTAATTAGTTGGCAATCAATGACTTTGACAATAAATGTGTCAATCAAGTTATTTACCACACTAAAACTGTTATTATTCTGTTTTACTGTATATGTCACAGAGAATTGAACATCTTTGTTTTGAACTGTTTGTGCTGCTAAGTTAAGTCAGTATGTTAAATTATAAGTCAGATGAATAAGTTAAAAGATATAGAAACAAACATTTTATTGACAAAGATCCATGGTGTGTGCCACACTGCCATTTACTGGTCAAAGGTAAGTCAGCAGGCACATTAGTTCCAAACAGGTTTTCTTTGTAGCTCTGAATGAATCAAATAACTGAGCTCCTACAAACAACCAAAAATGACACTAAGGAACACCCTCGCTTAAGTAATTTACCTGAACAAAGTTACTTATTTCCTCCATACGCCCAATGCAGCATAATGGCACTAATAGTTTCCTACTTACCACACACAACATATAATAAATTAAAAAAATGGCTGCAAGAGTTATCTTTGTTTGGTGCAAGATATTTATATTTTCCACTTGCCTACCTAGAGGCATTGGCGGTAGATCAAAATATACATTTTAATTTAGGGTTTTGAAAAATGAGCCCGTGATCTGCAGGTTGCAGGCATCTGGTCGACACACTGCAGCAATTTAAGCAAAATGCTTGAGCCTGCATTATAAATGCATCAATAATGCACCTCCATACAAGCTTACAAATGAAAGTGGACATCTGTTTGATCAGTTATGGGTGATGTGTTATGATTTAAACAGAATATTCTATGGTGCAAATGTGGCAGGACTACGTGGAGGAGTAGTTACCTTCACTGGCCTGTCCTTTGTGTGCTCCAAGTCAGAAGATGAGTCAGAAAGGATAATTGACTCGCCTTTAGGGGAAACGTCTTCATTCTTAGTGGAACAAGTGTAGATACGCAGCATTCGTAGTTTTGTCTCTTTGTACAATTGGTTCACTGTGCTTGACATTTCTTGTTCAGATATTAAAGTGGAGCCAACCCATTTCAACCCACTGACAGTCCTTGGCTGTTGCCAAAAGCAGGACCTGCAGTGTTATGGTCAGAAACAGTTTTCTGTGGATCTTTCACTCTGTCTCTGATTCTTTGCATGAGGGTTGACTTCACTATCTGCTAATCTCCTGATTTCTCACTGCTCACAGTTCTTTGCCGACAAAACGCTTTAAGAGCAAGTCGGTCCCCATTTCTCACAAAATACTGGCCCAACCCCTCAGCAGTCATAACTTGTATGACGTTGATGTCAATCTGGAAAAAACATCGTAAACGTCAAAAACATTTCCAAAGCGAAATTACCACCCCAGATAGGGACGGCTGAAGGTAGCTACATGGAGCTAACACAGTATTGCTGTCTTAAATTTATTATTTTACCTTATGGACATGAGTCAGCCACAGGTTAACTGACCTTATCATAGTGAATATATCCACCTCTGCTGCCATTCATCTGGTGAGCACCAAATAGTATCTGATGCTCAGGAGATAGTCAAAAAGTGAGTATACTTCAACAAATTAAAAAGAAGGAATGGAGGAAAAAACAGAAGAATTAACACTCATTTAAATGAAACATGATCACTGATGTTTTAAAGAAGGTCCATGATAGTTCAAATACCAAATATTAGAAACGTTAAAATAGTTAAAACAGCAGGCAGTTTATTTTTCATGAGTATTATGCTTTTACTCATATTTTAAACAAAAACCTTCTTTTTTTGTTCCTTAGCTTTATGGTACTGGGTTGTTTTAACAAATATTGTTTGTGAATGATCGTTACTTTGTGAATTTCAGAACGAACAACAAACATATTAATTACAATCAGACCAGAGGGTTTAAAGATCCTAAAGATCCGTTACCATGGAGAGGAAAAACACAGCAGACTGTGGAATAACTTCAAAACTACTAAGTGCTGTGTTTAAACTAAGTGAGTCATATTAAGCACTGCTTACTTTTAAGCGGACAACTTCATTTGTAAAGGAAAAGAAAAAGAATCAAGAAAAGTCAGAGAAAAACAATGAAGTCAATAAACTGTTTCTGAGACACACTGTTCAGTAAATGTTTGTTTCTAGATTACTTACCATTGTCCTCCAGCCTTGCTCAGCTGTTTAATCATTGCAGCTGTGCTTCCTTTTCTGATAATTATATCCTTCATTTCCTCATATCATTTCTCCATCAGCTGTTGTTCAGTTTGTGAGCGCCATCCTCTCCATGTTTGCATCCACCTACATCCATCCTCATCTTTGTGGTCTACTCTAGGAAACCTGAACGAGCATCTTGACTTGGTGTTTGTGAATCGGAGTGATCCTGGACCCCAGGGGCCCGTTGTAAAAACTAGGATAAAGGATTAAGCTGGGATATCTTGGTTCTCCTGGCTCAGTTTATTCATGATCCAGTTGAATAAAAGCAGGATTTCAACATCAGTTACCATGGAGATTTACAGAGCTGGAGCTAGCCTGCTCCACACATGGATAGTCCAGGATCTATTCTAATTATTCCACTGTTCTCTATGCAATGTTATCACATTCAAACTAGACCTGCTGTCATCATTAAGATAAATAATGATTTTAGATCATTTACAGTTTCCCATTGATTATATAAATACAAATACCATCACAGAGTAACATGGTGTTCCTTTATTGAATCAGGATAAATCGAAGTGAACCAGCAGCTCCTTTAAAACTATCCCACAGTGACTCTACAGATAGAAAGTAGGAATCAGAAGAATAAAACACATCCAGACACATAAAAGGACGCATTAATGTAAGCAGTGTGCAAGACAGACAACAGAAGAAGCCAAATCTATTTAAACTAAATAAAAAAACATAGGCTATTCCTCTGACACTGCAGGACACATTTAACTGAAACATAAAGTTTGCTTGTTAACTAAAATAACTTAACCCATCCTGGTGGATTGGAGGTGTTTCCTCTTCTTGATTTGGTCCCTCACCTCCTCCTCCATGGACGCCGCTCTCGTTGCCATGGTGAATCAGTGACGGTGATTGGTGGCGGGGAAGCTGCACTGATCCAGGATTGGTTTCAGCTGACTTGATTAGTCCGTGTCTGCGCATCCTGGTTTGGACTCTGTGAAGCAGGGAAGCCTGGAAACTGGACTTCCTCCTCTGAGTAGCACACCTGCTCACCGCCTGACGTCATGTCCAGGTGAAAGCAGCGCACCTGAGCTGCTTTAGTGGTTAATTGACGCTCAGTTAAAGCCGCAGATATGCAGTCTTTCTGAGCTCCCAGTGGTGCATTTCCTGTGGAAGCTGACGGACCGCAGGGACACCATGGTGACCGCACTGATGGCTTGGGTTTGGGTCAGTCTGATTCTAGCCCGGCTCAACTATGCAGAGAGTCGCTGGTACACCCGCGGAGGTTTGGACGGTCAGAGCGAGTTGTCTGCGGGCGGAGAGGAGCGGTCTGAGGCGGGTCTGGAGGACCGACGGTACCGGTCTCCGGTGTGGCACTTCCTCCAAGGTGAACAGCTGCTGGTCATGTTGTTTCTTAGTCTAATATGTTTAAAGAAATGGTGGTTAAAAATCAGTTCATACTCACTCCAGGACTTTTCCCTACCTTGTTCATCAGGTGTTACTGGTCACACACTGGTCCTGATCCATGAGGTTGTGCATGGATTTGGTTCTTAAACATGTAGCGGGTTTTTTTGTTGTTTTTTTTTGTTTTTTTGTTTGTTTTTTTTGTTAAATTTAAAAGAAAATAATGAACGTTTTAAAATGTGCCACTAACTTTTTCTTATATAAATTCTATCTGCTCATAGTTTGCAAAATAACTCAAACCAAACACGCCAGAAATTATATAACATTTAAAGTTTCTTCCTGTGTGGCTGAATTTCAGCTGCTTATTTATGGACCATTTTATTTTTCTCTTCTTGATTTCAGGAAGTAGAAAACATCCAGAGGCATCTGGTTTCAGCCAGCCTCAGTACCGCTGCAACAACGAGACTCTTTCTCTGCGCTTCCCCTTCATCAGATACACAAATCTGACTCTGGAAGGTGAGTTTGGTTCGTCCACCTGTTCTCACAGAATAGAGGAGTGGTGACTGTTGTGGTCAGAAGCATCAAGTTCCTCAAATCTTTTCTCACAGATGGAGAGCATTTGTTGGCATTTCCCGCTGAATGTCAAGGGTCTGTTCGTGTCTACAGGAAATGGTTGATGGTGACACTGCCCTCTACTGGCTGTTCCACAGAAACAGAGGTGTCACTACTTTTCCTTCATTCAGACCAATTATTAGCTTGTATTGCAGTAGAAATGAAAGGTGGTTGCTTTCCAGGCTGGAGATCAAAGTGGCGTCCGTCCATTGAGACTCCATTACTTTGACCGAGTCCTCCAGAAGAACCTTGCAGGCTTGGTGGTCTGTCAGGGTCCAGCAGCACCGCTTAAGGTGACTTGTGGAACAACACAGGTGATGGTGGAGCTGCCTCCAGTAGCAAAACTGAAGGTGGTGAAGGAGCTTGGTAAGGGCTGACTAGATGAGTGCTTGTCCACTTTAATCCAACATAAATATCCAACCAGATGCATTATGGTCTTAGAATGTAGCATTTTAATATCCCCCCCCCCCAGATTACATCACTAACAAGAAATACTTTGTGAGGCAACTGAAGACTTCCAAGGCTTTGTTAGTGGAGATTTCAAAGATACCAGCAAAGGCAAGTCAGATGCAAGAAGTACTGTTGAATAATTTGGTGTTTCATAATTTTTGTGACATAACATCAGGACTATTCCCAGGGTTCTGGATTTGAACTGATTTATGTTGACAATGCTGGGAAGCTGAGCGCAGTGCTGGCAGCTTGTTGGCCAACAAAGATTTGGAGGCATCGGGTTGTGAGATCACTGCAGGAACCAGATATTTTTGAACTGTGGGGGGTCGAAGAGATTCCTACTGAACCATTCAACCCTGATGTCATGGTGACGACGACGACAACACCCATGCAGACAACTGTCACCTCGGTGACTGAAAATCCAACAGCAGGAACTGATCCAGTCATTGATAACTTATGGGGGTTTCCAGAAATTCCAGATGAACAATATAATGGGACAGACTATGTTCCAGGATCCTCGACGATCCCACCAACCACACCTATGACGGTGCTGCCGACGACCCCTCCTACCACCCCTTCGACTGTGCCTCCAACAACAGTGCCGACTACTCCTACGACAGGACAGTCTTCGACTGTGCCGCAGACTACCCCTACGACAGGGCCGCCTACAACCCCACTAACCACCCCTTCGACTGTGCCTCCAATGACACAGCCGACCACCCCTACGACAGGGCCGCCAATGACCACCCCTACAATAGGACCGTCTTCGACTGTGCCGCAGACCACCCCTACGACAGGGCCGCCTACAACCCCACTAACCACCCCTTCGACTGCACCTCCAGTGACACAGCCAACAACCCCTACTACAGGGCCGGCAACGACCACCCCTACAACAGGATCGTCTTCGACTGTGCCGCAGACCACCCCTACGACAGGGCCGCCTACAACCCCACTAACCACCCCTTCGACTGTGCCTCCAACGACACAGCCGACCACCCCTACGACAGGGCCGGCAACGACCACCCCTACGACAGGGCCGGCAACGACCACCCCTACAACAGGATCGTCTTCGACTGTGCCGCAGACCACCCCTACGACAGGGCCGCCTACAACCCCACTAACCACCCCTTCGACTGTGCCTCCAGTGACACAGCCGACAACCTACTACAGGGCCGGCAACGACCACCCCTACAACAGGATCGTCTTCGACTGTGCCGCAGACCACCCCTACGACAGGGCCGCCTACAACCCCACTAACCACCCCTTCGACTGTGCCTCCAACGACACAGCCGACAACCCCTACGACAGGGCCGGCAACGACCACCCCTACAACAGGATCGTCTTCGACTGTGCCGCAGACCACCCCTACGACAGGGCCGCCTACAACCCCACTAACCACCCCTTCGACTGTGCCTCCAGTGACACAGCCGACAACCCCTACTACAGGGCCGGCAACGACCACCCCTACAACAGGATCGTCTTCGACTGTGCCGCAGACCACCCCTACGACAGGGCCGCCTACAACCCCACTAACCACCCCTTCGACTGTGCCTCCAACGACACAGCCGACAACCCCTACGACAGGGCCGGCAACGACCACCCCTACAACAGGATCGTCTTCGACTGTGCCGCAGACCACCCCTACGACAGGGCCGCCTACAACCCCACTAACCACCCATACGACTGTGCCTTCAACGACACCGCCGACCACCCCTACGACCGGGCCGGCAACGACCACCCCTACAACAGGATCGTCTTCGACTGTGCCGCAGACCACCCCTACGACAGGGCCGCCTACAACCCCACTAACCACCCCTTCGACTGTGCCTCCAACGACACAGCCGACAACCCCTACGACAGGGCCGGCAACGACCACCCCTACAACAGGATCGTCTTTGACTGTGCCGCAGACCACCCCTACGACAGGGCCGCCTACAACCCCACTAACCACCCATACGACTGTGCCTTCAACGACACCGCCGACCACCCCTACGACCGGGCCAGCAACGACCACCCCTACAACAGGATCGTCTTCGACTGTGCCGCAGACTACCCCTACGACAGGGCCGCCTACAACCCCACTAACCACCCCTTCGACTGTGCCTCCAGTGACACAGCCGACAACCCCTACTACAGTGCCGGCAACGACCACCCCTACAACAGGATCGTCTTCGACTGTGCCGCAGACCACCCCTACGACAGGGCCGCCTACAACCCCACTAACCACCCCTTCGACTGTGCCTCCAACGACACAGCCGACAACCCCTACCACAGGGCCGGCAACGACCACCCCTGCAACAGGATCGTCTTCGACTGTGCCGCAGACCACCCCTACGACTGTGTTGCCGACAACCCCTCCTACCACCCCTTCGACTGTGCCTCCAACAACACTGCCGACCACCCCGACGACAGGGCCGCTTTCGACCAGCCAACCGGCGACCACTCCTCCACCGACCACTCCGCCTCCGACAACCCTTCTTACCACCCCACCAACGACTCCTCCGACCACTCCGCCTCCGACCACTTCTCTGCCTACAACCCCGCCTACCACGCCTCCGACCACCCAGCCAACGACGCCGCCGACCACCCAGCCTCCTACGACCCCGACCACTCCTCTGACAACACCTCCACCAACGACCACCCCTCCTCCGACCACCCCTCCTCCCACGACGCCACCGACGACCCCTCTTACGACCCCTCCTCCCACGACGCCACCGACGACCCCCCCTCCGACCCCTCCTCCGACGACCCCTCCTCCGACCACCCCTCCTACGACGCCACCGACCACCCCTCCTACGACGCCTCCGACGATCCCTCCTCCGACCACCCCTCCGACGACCCCGCCTCCTCTGACGACCCCTCCTCCGACCACCCCTCCTACGACCCCGCCTACGACAACCCCTCCTACGACCCCTCCTACGACGCCACAGACGACCCCTCCTACGACGCCACCGACGACTCCTCCTCCGACGACCCCTCCGACCACCCCTCCGACGACCCCGTCTCCGACCACCCCTCTTACGACGCCACCGACGACCCCTCTTACGACCCCTCCTCCGACGACGCCACCGACGACCCCTCCTCCGACCACCCCACCGACGACCCCTCCTCCGACCACCCCTCCAACGACCCCTCCTCCGACCACCCCTCCAACGACCCCTCCTCCGACCACCCCTCACCCGACCACTCCTCCTACGACGCCTCCGACCACCCCTCCTCCGACCACCCCTCCGACGACGACCCCGCCTCCTCCGACGACCCCTCCTACGACGCCTCCGACGACCCCTCCTCCTACGACCCCTCCTACGACGCCTCCGACGACCCCTCCTCCGACCACCCCTCCTCCGACTCCTCCTCCGACCACCCCTCCTACGACTCCTCCTCCGACCACCCCTCCGACGACCCCGCCTCCTCCGACGACTCCTCCTACGACCCCTCCTCCGACCACCCCTCCGACGACCCCGCCTCCTCCGACGACCCCGCCTACCCCCCCTCCGACGACCCCGCCTACCCCCCCTCCGACCACCCCTCCGACGACCCCTCCTACGACGCCACCAACGACCCCTCCTCCCACCACCTCTCCTACGACGCCACCGACGACCCCTCCTCCCACCACCCCTCCTACCCCTCCCCCGACGACCCCTCCTACGACGCCACTGACGACCCCTCCTCCGACCACCCCTCCTACGACCCCTCCTCCGACCACCCCTCCTACGACGCCGCCGACGACCCCTCCTACGACGCCGCCGACGACCCCTCCTACGACCCCTCCCCCGACGACCCCTCCTACGACCCCTCCCCCGACGACCCCTCCTACGACCCCTCCCCCGACGACCCCTCCTACGACGCCCCCGACAACCCCTCCCCCGACGACCCCTCCTCCCACCACCCCTCCTACGACGCCCCCGACGACCCCTCCCCCGACAACCCCTCCTACGACGCCACCGACGACCCCTCCTCCCACCACCCCTCCTACGACGCCACCGACGACCCCTCCTACGACCACCCCTCCTACGACGCCACCGACGACCACCCCTCCTACGACGCCACCGACGACCACCCCTCCTACGACGCCACCGACCACCCCTCCGCCGACAACGCCTGGATCTGGATAATGTGCTGCTGTGGAAGACTTATTGAAAGTATTAAAAGGTATAATATCAATAAATTCATTCATTGTTTCTACCTTCTTCTGCTTTTATTTTGCATCCTGGGCTAGTAGAATTTGGTTATGAACCTTAAAAGCTTAAGAACATTTGAAGAAGTAAGATTTGCTTGATGTTTTTGGGTCTTACAGTTCGTAAATTAAACTCTAAACCTCATGGTGTTTAAACAACTTTATATTAAGTCACATGAAAAAATTGTCCTTTAGAGCCTATAACACTCAATGCAACATTATGTAAAGACCCAGTCAAAAGCAACATGATGCAGTTTTATTTGTCACTGTTTAATCTTAACACTCTGCCCAAGTTGACTCAGTTCACATCAGTTCTTCAAAACACGACCTGTTAGTAAACCCAATACTGAACATGAGCAAACTGACTGAAAACTTGAAAAATGTAAACTTAACAGATGAGAGCCTGATTAAATTCATGGGCATAGTGATTTTAGATATTTAATTCATGTATGGAAAAGTAAAAATGAGTTGATAAAAGGGAAAAAGAACTGTTGGCCTAAATTAATTAAAAACAAATTGGTTGCTAAAATATTTTGTTTGAACCATCAGTAAGGGTTTTTTTGTTTTTTTTGTTTTTTTGTTTTTTTTTTTTAAATTTGGGATGTAAAATTGCAGTTACTTACTGTCATTGGCCCACTGATGTTATTTTCTGAAGTCCAGTATCCACTGAAGAAGCAGCAGCACCCTCTGCTGACAGACTTGCCCATGGTGTGACTAACAGCCTCATCACATGAAACAAATTGTTTACTACCACGACTGGTATTTACCACGAATAGTTCCTGCTTTGCAGGGATAGCCACGTAATGTGTGGTTGTTTATCAAGATGTAGCTATATGTCAGTATATATTTTGAACGTAACTAACATTGAAATAATTGTAGTTAAAGTAATAGTGATTCTTGATCTTATAAATCTGTAGTAAAATCTCTACTATAATATACCATGCTACACACTGAATAGTTTCAATCATAATTTACATTTTATTCATCCCAATGTTATCATTATAGAGAATGTGAAGGTACGTCATACTGCTATGCATTGTGGGATCTTGGGAAACCATCCCTCCTGGCCCGTTGCACAAAAATAGGATAAGGGATTAAGCCGGGCTATCTTTGTTATTCTGGCTTAATTTATCTGTGATCTGGTTGCACAAAAGCAGGATAGAGGAGAGAAGGATATGTTATGGTATAAGTTACCATGGAGATATATTGTGAGGAGCGAGCCTGATATAGACCAGGCTATATTCCAGAATTTAGTTCATCTTATCCCTAATCTCAGTCAACAGTGACTTATTCCACTGCCGACTACACAATGTTATCACATTCAAACTATGGCGTTTTAATCCGACCTGCGGAACATGTCCGAATTATATTAAATTCAATTATATTAGATTTACTGATGTTTTCAAAATGTGGAACAACTAAACATGATTAAAACGGGTCATGAAGAACTCATTCAAAAATCAAGGGAACTAAAAATGCAGCCGTACTTACAGGTCAAAAATGCTGATCTAATTAGATGAACATTTTTATTTTATTTTTTTTTTTATCATCTATCAGAGCTTCTACTGTAATTCAGCAAACAAATAATCCACCACATTGTGACGCCCCACAAGAGCATTGTTAGTGTTGAATTGTAACGTGAAATGGACGTTCTTTTCGTAAACACAGCGCTTACATACATAATGTGGCGCTTTTCCACTAGTATCTCAACCCCTACTACAACCCCTAGTATCTCAACAGAAGTATCTCAGTGAAGAAACTTTGAAGCAGCCATGGTCGGGAACACGCCTGTCACGATAACAGATTTTTTGCTGGACGATATATTGTCCCACAACTTATTTATCGATATACGATATTATTGACAGCATTATTCTGAGGTTCTTAAGAGGATCTTTTTCTCTCTGTGTGGCTCATATTTTCACTTAAAACTTATATTTTACTGAAACCCATTTCCTGGTAACTGTATACAACAATACATCACACTTATTTCTTCAGAAAGCAGTATTTATTGCTATTTCACATTTGATCAATAGCGGTCACACCTTCCATGGTTATCGCCAGCTGTAAATCACTGCCACTCCAAATATGGTGACCATATTTATGCTTTTCCTCAAAAGAGGACCCTCCTTACCTATGAAAGAAGTGGGTGACAAACTGTCGACCCTTCACTTCTTTCTCCTGTCTGAGCTTTTTTCTTTTCTTTTTTTTATTCCCTGACTTTTGAGGCATCCTGACGTCTCCTCCTCCACTCGTTAATTCGCGCTGTCTGGACGTAAAGAGTGGACATGTCTGGGGAAAAGAGGACGTTAGGTGAGCATAACTTCAAAACTGATAAAATTATGGTACTAATAAAGTATTTCAGACAGCACCGGGCCTTGTCACCGGGCTCTGCGACATTCCTCCGAAGATGGCGCTAACACCCGAAATGCACCGCGACGTGACGTCATGTTCATGTTCTCTATTGCACATCGAGCAGAATACCATATATTATTGCTGGAAAAAATTCAATCGAACAGTATTTACTCAAAACAGATTTTTAACAATAAGTGATACCCATGTCTGCAGTGTTTCTTTATTTGGTTATTTGATATTTTTTTGTGTGTGTTGTGTTTTATGCTATGCAGAGAACGTTGTAGACAAGTAAAACAAGCATATTAACTCACACTGGCTCAGTCAGTTATTTCAGTGTATTATTCATGGATCATCATTATTCTCCAGCCTGTAAACATCTCTCAGAACGTTTCGAGAGCGCATTGTCAGGATGGCCGAGCGGTCTAAGGCGCCAGACTCAAGGTAGAAAACCTTCCTCAATGTGGGACTTCTGGTCTCCGAATGGAGGCGTGGGTTCGAATCCCACTTCTGACAATTGCTTTTCATTCGGTTTGTGTGACACAACGGCAGTGGAAAACTATTTATTACATAGCAATAAATTAAATACATAAGGCTTTCATCTCCAAATCATAGTGGTTATTATTCTAATTATTATTTTAGTTTATCAGAATTAATCAGAATCTGGTGTTTTACATTTATGAGCAGGTGTACACTATTTGCACTGTTTTAGAATATATATATATATTTTTTTTTTTAATTTTTTTTTTTATATATTTATTTTTTTATTTTATTTTTTTACTTTTAGTATGTATATTTTTACACAGCTATGTCTGGATATTTTGATAATGAATTTCCCTCATGCATAATAAAGTATCTCTCTACCTGCCCACCTACATACCTTTTTATGCTTTGGGTGTACCGATGCATAACAATATAAACAGTAGGCTAAAGGATAATGAAATGAAGCATTGCAAAAAAGATACAATAATTTAAAAAATATTTAAAAAAAAAAAAAAAAATACAATCAAATATGCACAATATATCCAAGTTGAAATGAAACCAGTTTTAGAGGAGGACTGAGGACAGCAAAAAGATTATTATCTCTGGAAGTTAATCTTAATTAATTAATCCGTAACAAACGTGAAAGCTATGCATTTTGTGTAATATGTGCCAGTAGCACATGGTGGAAATGCAATGTGTACATTTTCAAGTCAAAAGCCTTTGTTGTAATTACATGACATAATAATATTTACAGTAGTAAGGCACAGATATTGCTACAAAAAATATTGCACATTTGCAGAAATGAAATTCTTGCACATTTGTTATTAGAAACCGTCTCTGAACCTCGTGGTCTGACGTGGCGCTCCATCCAGAGGGCAGCGTGTTGACCAGGTGGTGATCAGGTGAGAAGAGACCCGGATAATGTTTGTAGTCCTGCCGAGGCAGAGAGCTGCTGTTGCAGTCCAGGTGGAGAGTTTACAGACATGTATATAAATACGGACAATGCTTCCCTACGTTTCGTTTACGGCCATACCACCCTGAACACGCCCGATCTCGTCTGATCTCGGAAGCTAAGCAGGGTCGGGCCTGGTCAGTACTTGGATGGGAGACCGCCTGGGAATACCAGGTGCCGTAAGCTTTTACCGTCACCAGAGGGCGCTGCTGCTTCTCTCATAAATCAATAAATAACAAACCTATAAAATACTATTTAATTTTACCAGTCTATTTTTCATCATACACGTTGGACAGTTGTGAGATGCTAACAGTTATGACAACATAATTTTATTTTGTATTTTACTTTTTTTTTTTTTCTTGTATTTTACAACACGTAACCACGTTATAACAGCAGTACTGGATATGTTACAACAAGTGGACTCTTTACCCTCATCACAAAAATAGCTAATTCACACTATTTTTTGTAAGTGGTATTCATAGTCTAAATAGTGTATTTCATTTCCTATTTAAAAATATATATTTTATTACAGGCTGTAATACATTATAATTATTATTAGCCTACTTGCATAGAAATTTTCTAATCTATCCCGTAGAGAAAACATACATACAATATATTTATTACATGTATTGCTATTACAGTCTATTATTATGATTATTGGTTGTATTTACAGGCAGGAACGGTGCAACACATTCATTAATACAGTTACATTTTATTGTTAATAAGCAGCACATACAGTGAAATCAAAATGATCTTTACCCCATTCCCCAACAGCACAAAAAACACTGTAATAATAATGTATGATCTAATATAATATGAACACATTATACATCATAATAAACATTTATATACTATATCCAACTCATACACCACATCATAAACCTACAATACTGGCTCCTTATCCTCTGGTTATCCAATATAAACGCTCACAACATTAGTATTCATAACAGAGATCATATCTCTTACATAAATCATTTAAAAGTAGCAATACCAGAGTACAAAAAACTCTCAAGTAAAAAAGTATCACACATAAAAGTTTTTTGTATTATTGATCTGGACATAACTGTAAACATTGTGAATATAAAGTTTGATAATTGCTTCCAAACTGTAGTGGATTAGAAGGATACAGTAGAATAAAATGGAAAACATTAACAGTGTTTGAAACACCAGTTAACCCAATGAGGTCAACAATAGCATGCAGCAATGTTAGCATGCTAGCGACGATAAGCATTAGCTTACTGAGTCCTTTAACCATTAGCTGTGTAGGCTGTTAGACACTATTACACTAAACACAGTTCATCACCAGAAATGCACCTCTAGTATTTCATTAAACTCACTTTAACTCAAGGTGACCGGTGGTATGTCGGTTCAGCTAGCTAGCTAGCTAGCATCTTTCCATCAACGGCCGCCATGTTAATCACATAAACTGCGCCACTACGATCGAATTCAGTCTCTGCTCGATACAGCTGTAGTCTAGACCTTTACTGCTTTACTGCCCAGCTATTCTGTATTACCAGGTTTCTGTTTATGATCAGTATGAAATATGGAAACATAGGCTGTGTGTAGCTGTGTGTAGAACTTGAACTCACCCATGTTATGGACTGTGTCAGCTTCCCTGCTGTGATGGATGGAGAGAGAGCGTCCTCTGCTGACAATACTGTGTTCAGCATGAATAAAAGCACACTGAGCTGTTGTTTCCACCACAGCGGAGATCTACCAGCACTGACATTTTACATAGTGCCACTGTATTGTTAGCGACAGACACACTATCTGTTAAAAGGAAAAAATCGTTGTCAGAAGTGGGATTCGAACCCACGCCTCCATTCGGAGACCAGAAGTCCCGCTTCACAGGAAGGATTTACCTTGAGTCTGGCGCCTTAGACCACTCGGCCATCCTGACAATATGCCCTAAACGCCCGAAACAAACAGCTATGTATAGCTAATAGTTGTCATGTCGAGAAAAAAATAATATAAAGGTCATGATTGAAATGATATCTGAATTAAGAATTAAGTAATACCATATAGACGAACCAAAATGGACGCATGTGGACTCCAAGTCTAAGGAAGTTAATTCTTTTAGTCGTTGGTCCACTAAATTAAACAACGCTAAATCGTAATTTATTATATTTGAAAATGAAACCAACATGCTTATACATATTTTCTGTCATTTGTATTTAATAATTTTTTATTTTAAATGATATGTATTTGTATTATAAAATATATTTAAAAACATATGACGCCCACTAGTGGCGCTAGAGAGTCATATTAATCTACTTCCGGTGTTTGGACACGTGACTTCCTGTTGCCCTGTCGTTTTCATTCACTACATAATCAGCAACAGGAAGTGTTATGAAACTGATAAGTTGAGTCTTTTCATTTCTCTACTAGAACCGAAGCTGAGAGAAAACCTGACACTTTTAGTGTTTAGAAACATGTCGTTTTACAGGAACACCGTGTGGTTTTTTAAAGGACTCCAGGAGTACACAAAGTAAGTCTCCTTTCACCGGAAAATAACACCATGGCAGCTGCTTTCAGAGCATTTAACGTTACTCTGTTGAGTTATGAATGATCACATATCATATGTAACCATGTTTATATCTTTATGGTGTAGTTACTGATTAACTAGTGGAGGTTGCACAATACCATACAGCTGTAAACTCTCAGAAATAGTCAAGTACTAGTCTATATTTAATACCACAGTGTAGAAATACTGTGTTACAGGTTGAAGTGCTGCATTCAGAGTCTTAAATAAGTAGAAGTACAAAAAGAATATTATTAAAGTACCAAAAGTAAAATAATACTATATAAGTAGTTTATGATTTATATAGTAGAAATGCTGCCATAAATAATGTTTGGATAGAATGAGGTGGTATTTCTGGTGTATTTAATGGTATTGGTGTAACTGGTGGTTGTGCATGGTATTACTGGTGTATTTAGTGGTATTATTGGTGTATTTAGTGGTTCAGTGTGGTATTACTGCTGTATTTAGTGGTTCTGGGTAGTATTACAGGAGTATTTGATGTACCTATCTTGTGACCAGGGGTGGCTACGAAGCGGCAGCGAGGCGTTTCACTCCAGCAGACCTGGACATGGATCTGAGTGGGAGATCCTTCATGATCACAGGAGCTAACAGCGGCATCGGAAAAGGCACGGCGCAGGAAATAGCGAGCAGAGGTGAGTTTGAACGACATCCTCTCAACCCTTCGTTCACTGAAATCCAGCTGTTCGAACATCTGCTGCAGATCTGAGAGCAGCTACTGACACCCCCGAACCAAAACCACCTGCTTCACATTCATTGACAGTAAAGTGATGTAAGCGCTGACGTCTGTGTGCAGGTGGAACCGTCCACATGGTGTGTCGAAACAAAGAGCGAGGTGACGCAGCCAGAGAGGAAATAGTGGAAAAGAGTAAAAACCAGGTGAGGAATCCATCACATGACTGAGGAAGAGCTCGCTGAATATTTAATGTTGCTGTCATTTCGCTTCAGTTATTCTTCTGCTAATTCTTTTTCCGTCTACTGTGGTTTTATTCTCTAATTTTACTGTTAAAATCTGTTGCTTTTTATTTATTTACTGTAAATTCAGCTCCTTGTGTTGTATGAGAAATATAAATAAAGTGCACTATTATTATTATTATTATTGTTGTTGTTAAAGGATGGAGTGACTTTGAGGTAGATTTCAGGGTTATAAAAATAATATAAATAAGTGCTCACAGACATTCATCCATTAATACTTGTCCTGTAACTGGAAAATACATATTTATTAATATTTCGGTGCAGTTTTGATTCTTTTCTGAGGAGACAGCAGCTCACCATTTATTTCTCAGTTGAAGTCAAATGTTTGGTCCTTCAGAACATCCACGTCCACGTCCTGGACATGTCCAGCGCCAGACAGGTGTGGGAGTTTGGCCTGAATTTCAGTCGGAGCGACACGCTGAATGTTCTGGTGGGTGTCATGGCAATGAGCCACTTCTTCTGTCTTTAAAAACATGTTAATCTGAGGTTGGTTAATCCCCAGATTAACAACGCCGGCTGCATGGTGAACCAGAGAGAGTTAACGGAGGAAGGCCTGGAGAAGAACTTCGCCACAAACACTCTCGGTCAGTATTTACTCTGCAGTACTACCTCCAGTACTTCATGGTGACGCAACAAGAAATGTGCTTGTTTTTCTTTTGACAAAAGAAAATCCTGATATGTTGTATTTATTGCAATAACAATATTTAATGTTAAAATCCAATAAAGTAATAGATAATAATTCAATAAATATTAAAATGTTAAATTAATTAATAATAATTCAATAAACGTTAAAGTAATTAATAATAATTCAATAAATATTAAATGTTCAATTAATTACTAAGAATTATGTTAAATGTTTGAGAAAGAGCGCAAAATTTTCAGTCAAATCAGGAGCTATGTGACCGGCAGCTTTAAGTGGTTGATACTTTTAAATAAAACCATATTTTCCAATCGGCAACAGATTCAAAATGTATATAATAAGTTCTAATTATTCTCCTGAGTGTGAGCACATTTTCCTTCAATAATAATCCACAATCCACCAATCTGTGTCTTAAAGCATGTAGCGTCATACTTAATAATAATAAGCAAATAAAAACTAAATTAGTGACTAACCAGTGTGGGGTTTTTGTTTCCCCCTCAGGTACGTACATCCTCACCTCAGCGCTGATCCCAGCTCTGAAGAAGGCGGCAGACCCCAGAGTGGTGGGTCCACCTAAACTTCAACTAACGTCAAACTAAATGTGTAGTTTTGTTTCTTCAGTACTGAGTATTGACACTTCCTGTCAGGTCACCGTGTCGTCCGGCGGCATGCTGACCCAGAAGCTCAACGTGGACGACCTCCAGTTTGAGAAGGGCCCGTTCGACGGCACCATGGCCTACGCTCAGAACAAAGTATGCTCACCTGTCCGCTAGAACTCCTCTTGATTGGTGCTTGAACCCTGTGAGCTCATCTGGTCTCTGTGTCCTCAGAGGCAGCAGGTGATACTGACCGATAGGTGGGCGTCTCAGCACAAAGAGATCCACTTCTCCTGCATGCACCCCGGCTGGGCCGACACACCAGGTGCTCAACGCAAATATCTTCATCATAAAAACAAGAATAAGCCGCTAACCTGACCTGCATGTGTGTCTGCAGCCGTCCAGACCTCCATGCCTTCCTTCCACGCTAAGATGCAGTCCAGGCTGAGGACGGAGGCCATGGGCGCAGACACCGTGGTTTGGCTCGCCGTGTCCGCCGCCGCCGCCAAGCAGCCGAGCGGATTGTTCTTCCAGGGTCAGCCCCCGAAAATCACTCAACATGTGGATAAAAGAGGCTTAAAAGCATCAACTTCCTGATTTAGTAACTCTGAGAGAACGGCAGCGACTCAAAAAGTAGTCAACTTTTATTTCTGTGTCTATTTCAAACCAAATATCTGCACAGTTATCAGATATTATCAGAAATATCAGAGTAGAAGTCAAATGAAATACGGGATCAAAGTGAAGCATCATTATATGAATATAAAATGGCACAAAGTGAAGAGGAAATGTTTGAAAGGCCTCTTTTAGCTACTAGTTTTTAATGTGATTTTAGAAGCAAAACGGTTAGGAAGTATTTCTGTCGAAAAGCAGCAGAAGTTATGATTTAATTTAATAGTTATCATTAAATTTAGACATTATTATTAGTTGTTATTGTCAGCATCACTGGTATTGATGTATTGTGTCGTCTGTTCACCTTTAATATTATTACTGTTAATGTTATTATTCATATTATTAATAACATTTACTTATTAAATACCTTTTTAAATCTGGCAGCTGAACAAAGTTTTATCTTAACACTGATCAAACTTTTCCTCATTCCCTTTACCTTATTGTGATCCTGTGATCCTCTCTGATCATCGGCGGCGTCAACATTATTTCCTGTTTCTTCCAGATCGTAAAGCCGTGGCGACTCACCTGCCGCTGGCGGCGTCCCGCTCGTCTCCTCAGGAGGACGAGAAGCTGCTGGAGGTTCTGGAGTCGTTGGCCAACAAGTTCAAACCTGAAGCCTGAAGCTCCTCCGTCATTAACACTGTTTACACCATCAGGTTTGTTGTTGTTTACGGTGAACAAAAGTCCTCACAACAAAAATCTGCCAAAGTCTCATCAGGTTTCTCTGAATTTCAAACTCTTATAATCGAGTCGGTGCTTCCTTCAGCTGTTCAAAGTGTTTTTATCCACTTTATGAAACGTTAAAGTCTCATTAATCCAGTCAGATTATCTGAAACATTTTGGACGATGCAGTGAAGGAAACACAGGAATGCTGCCTTAGAGGAGGAATATTTAACATGAACTAAACTAATAATAATTTTAATCTGTACATTCATATTTGTAAAATAACTGTGTGGTAACAGGATGCATCATTTCATTTCTAATTAAATGTATTTGTGTGTTTATTTTATTTAGAGAGTTCACAAATATGATTTATTATATTTCAGACAAAAAAATATTCAGCAAAATTACTCGTCTCATAACGAAAAGTCTTAATTTAATCCATGATGACTAATTAATATTTGATATAAAACTGTTTATTGAGGTCCAGATGTGGTGATCAGGTAGGCACCAGAGGCCTGTTTCCTCTCCTTCAGAATAAAGTTAGTTAAAATGCAGATAAGTCTTTTTATTGATCCAGATTATTGACCTGATCCACTGATAAAAACTCTATTTTAACTGTCAGGATTATAAGTTTACACATTTTACACAGATCATCTCTTGTTCAGGAGCATCATAAATCCATTGTTAATCCTCTGTACTATCTGCTTTATTTATAGATAAGGCATATCTATATTTATCTGTTTGTGTCTCTTCTTAAACTTTCTGTCCATCTTTTGTTTTTTTAGTTTGTGTTCATAAAATAAATGTGATGTGATCAATAACTGACCCAGTGTATGGAGGAGAAAGTAAAAACCACAGATTTCATCTCATTATGTCACATTATCACAGGCTTTTATTGAAAAACAAGCAAACATGTTTTAGTTTTTGGACCTTTTGGGTGTTTTCTCTCTTTTTTCCCCTTAATTAATTTCAGTACAAAGTGATGATAAATTATCTGGAAACCAATGGCTTCTTGGAGAGGACAAACAGGAAGGAAACCCAGGCACCTCCAAAATAAAACATATTAAATGCCTGGACAAAGACTTCCAGTATTTCCTTCCTGTTTTTATTACTTTTTCCCTCCTTGGAGAACATCATTAATCCCAAAACCGTGACTCTTTATCCTTATCCTTAAGTTTTCTTTATATATAACATTAGAATAATTCAGTTTGCGTCTTTAAAGCGTACTCGTCATAATCACAAACAAAAACAATGATATTTCAGCAGCGTCTTGATTCCAGTGCATCGACATGTGAAGTCAGTGTTCAATCAAACCTTCAGGAGTTTCATTCAGTCCTGGTTCATTGGCTGATATGTCAGAAAGATTAATAAATAATGCCAGCAGAGGACAGACGGTAAAACTAGCTCCTCTGGAATCAACTTTTCTTCAAAGAAAGATTTATTCCACATTAAATATGGGCGACAGAAGAGTTCAGGTTCACATTTTCTCCAAATTTGATTTTCTTTGTGTCTTTGGGAACTTTATAATCTCTTTCTAGAATAATAAAAACAAAGCGATTTCATATTATTATTATGATGTTGTTATTATTTGCTGGATATGACACTCAGAGGCCTCCAGGAGAAAACAGACTTTACAGTACTACGCTGTCACCTGACAGAAGTGTCACAAGTGGGTGGAGCTCAGTACAAACCAACGCCGAGTAACAGATTTTTAGGCGACAAAAATGTGAAATGTAAAAACGCTGCTTTCCTGTTTGAACCTAAATGGAACAATAATTTACGAAATGAACATGAAGATTTGAAACTGGAGACTGAGACCATAACCTCATGTTTCTATCTGATCCAGGACCAGAGGAGTCGCCCCCTACTGGCTGCAGGTTAAACATCGCTTATCATCTGGTCCCATGATGCTTCACAGCACAGGGAGTCAGAAATGTCTCACTTACTGTTACTCGTTGTTCATAAGTTTCCAGTATGAAGGTGGCAGGAATGCGTGAAAACAAAGCAGCCGAGGCATCAAAGCCTTTTTCTACAGTACAGAACCAAACACAAACCAAACCCCCAGAGTCCAGGTCCACCTGCAGAGTCCAGGTCCACCTGCAGCGTCCAGTTCCAACCTGTTGATCAACCTGTTGATCATCCAGACCTCCATGTTGTCAGACATGCTCCCTCTCCTCCTCGTTCAGGTGAGTAGACTTCCTGTCGTCCACCTCAGGACACCACAGGAGACATGTCCCACAGCTGTGGACGAGCAGTAGACAGCAGAAAGTGTCTGGATCTGACACAATCACGACATGTTTCATTTCATAATAAGAGCATTTTTTTTTTTCTCAACGCTGTTACCTTGACAACCTTATCGGAGCCGGAGGTGAGCAGGTTCCCTGTGGTGGGCTCGTAGTGCATGTAGAGGATGCTGTGCTTGCTGTCGTGGAAGGTGGCGGTGGGCGCCCGGCTGGAGACAGGAAGGAGACGCTGGTTTAGTGTTTGAGAGCAGAGCGCTGAGCTCCTGTTTGACGCCTTCATACTCACTCCTCATCGCTGATGGACTCGTAGCAGCTGTCGCAAACCCGCACCTTGAACTCGAAGCCCATGAGGGGGATGGTGGAGCGCCGGGACGAGCATTTCCCACAAACCGCCTGGCCGCACTTCCTGCAGTGGTGCTGAGGGCGGTAAGAGGATCGTTAGTCGGCAGCCTGACAAGCCACTCCAGGCCTCTTATTCACATTTTATTCTATTTCTCTTATTTACATTTCATTCCTTTTATGTCATCACTCATTCATTCAAATATGAAGTTAATACAATAATAAAAAAACACAAAAAGACATTATCTTGTCAACATATTCCAAAAGGAGTGGGAGGAAGTAAAAAACTTTTTGATTCCAACCCCTTTTCCAATCAATTAATAACAGACCAATACAGATCTCATATCCACTGAACTCCTGGTATCTACATTTTATTTCTAATATTGTTTTTATATTTTATATTACGTTATTACATTTGGATGACCCTGTCATTTTTTTGTTTGTAACTCCAACATGAAGCGGGATGAATTCTGGGTTGGTCTTTGCTTCAGTGTGTGCAGAGGAGTGAGGTCAAAGGTCAGCACCTGTCTCAGGCCGATCTTCTTACTGTCCCACATCTGTTTGAAGTTCCAGAAGAAAGGCTGCTCACACTTCTGACACGAGTCGCTGTCCAACCACTCAGGAGTCTGTTTTAACGGACATTTTAAAACTCACACTTTGGAACAAACAACAACGCTAATTAATCTCATTTTGGCATTTCACGACAAGTTTTTCACGATCATATTAACAGTTCAGTTCATTTGATTCCCAGCCAAGATACTCTGGTAATAAGTGATTTTCATTGTTAATATGAGCTTAAAAAATCTTATTTATACAACTCATTTTGTATTTTTTTCTGCATTTAGTATTATTTTTGATATTAGTTGCAGAATTTTAATAGTTAATCCTAGTTAAAAAAAAAACAAAACTAAATTAACCGTTTCACAGCCCCAGAATAAATGTAAAATCAATCAGATGTTTCTTCATCAGCACTTCTTCGAGCCAAACAACAGGAACTGTGTGACTAGAGAAGCATAAAGTCCTGAGTGACTGATCAGACAGCAGCTGATCCGGTGACTCTTCTTCCTCTCACCTCTTGTCTCGTCACGTCCATGTTCCAGATGACGATGCTTCCATCTGAGCTGCAGGAGATCAGCTGACGAGTGTGGGAGGCGTAACACAAACCCTGGACCCGGTCGCTGCAGGAGCACAGAGCACAGATCATTACAGATTACAGATTATAGAGGAGAGATTACCAACTAATTAGTCACTTTTATAACACATTTTAAAGTGGAAAGAAACAGAGGAAAACTGCTCAAAGATGTTCAGATATAACAAGCAGAAAATCTGAACGAACGATTCAGTGACCGATGAGATTGATCCACGACTGGATCGATTAATCCACTACTTGTTGTCCTTTTAGATTATCATAGAGGTGATTTCTGCACAGGGAGGGATCCTCTTTCTTTTCTTTTTCTTATGATCAATATTCATTGAAGCCACCTGCTGTAAATAAGTAAAGATGACTTGATTGATCGGCTGCCAATAATCAGATTCAACATTCAGAGTGTTTTTTTTTAATATTTTATTGATCGTCCCTTGTTACAGCAGCGTCAACAAGTTATTGTAAAAAATACAATGAAACAACAATAATGAAACAGCAGAATAATTTATATTAGTATTAATAAACACTGACAATATGAACTACACATGGCTCAAACCAAACCAGCAAGTTTGCTGTGAAAAATATTTACACTGTGATGCCTTCAAGCTCTGCTCAGTAAAAATTAACATGGTGGATGTTTCTCAGTCTTACTTGTGTCCTTGCAGTTCGATGGCGGTGCCTTTGCGTCCTCCGATGTCCCACATGATGATGGAGTGGTCCGAGCTGCCGGAGAACAGGACCCTCTGGCCCGGGTCCCAGCACAGCGCCGTCACGTTACCTGGAGGAAGGTACGCTTTAGCTCCACTTAGCTACTGCTTTCACTTCAATTCAACATCTGAACTCAACTCCAAATTTAACCATCACTCTTTTATCTAAAGGATCTCATTTCAAACCCTGAGAGAGGTTTTCCTCTGACGTGTCCCCAGCAGCCGCATGTGGTTAAATGAACCTGCCTGAGGTCGACAGGTATTCTGTGAATTTACTGCAGGTTCTGTGTGAACTCCTGCTATCAGCGTTAACACGATAATCATCATTAGATACAATCTGAACTGTACAAACTGAAAGGACAGAAACAGCAGCAGACTCCTTCACATGCCTTTAATGTTTGCTTTAGAGCAGAAAATGAAAAAATATAAATAGTTTTTAAACCAATGTGTACAACCTTTTGCACAGGAAAAAAACTGCACTGTAGGTCCCATCCATAACAAATACATATTGTAAGTATTTATTTTATTATTATTCCTTATTCTATTATGTCTTTGCTGTTGTTTATTGTTTCTTTATTACACTAACTTGTCTATGCTGCTGTGAATTCCCCCCAATGGGGTATAAATCAAAAAAACTATTATAATCTCCTTCACATCATCACTAAAAAAAAAAATCTAATATTTACTATTGAAACGATCTGTTACCTGTGAGGAAATACTTGAGTCCTGTGACGCTCAGTGTGTGTGATTACTGTCATTATGCATCAATATAGTAAATGTTACATTGATAAAAAGAATAATTGACACATTTTGTCCCAGAGATGTTCAGCCAGCTGACTGATTCATTTACCGGTGTGTCCCTTGAAGGTGGTGACCAGGCTGCAGTTGTCCTGCTCCACCTTCAGGATGGTCACCTGACCGGACTGGTCGCCCACGAAGGCGTGTCTGGTCTCCACGTCGAACCTGGGTTCAGGTTAAGGTCAAACAGTGCCTTTATTCATCGCTCAGGATCTTCATGGGCAGATCCCTGATCTGTTTCATCACCGTCTATGAAGTGATGTTTTTATAAAACAGTAAAACACATTTTATCATTAAAGATATCATTTTGATTAAAGAGCTTGAACATACTGGTGGATTAACCATTACAGGAACATTAATCAGTAATACTGTTTAGGGCAGTGGTGGTGAAGACCTGACACTCATTTAGACTTCAGGAGTTTTGGTTGTTGCATTGCTCAACACAGAATTAAAAGCTAATCATTAAATATATATGCAGGCTAACAGCAGGCTCATTGGTATGGATCAGCACCTCTGACCAGCAGCACAGCACTCTGTTGTTAGCCTGCCTCATTAGCACATGCTAACTCGAGGCTAATCTCCAGCGTGGCCTTAAAATAGACCTTTAATGAACCATTTAGTGTAGCTGTGGTGGTCACTGAGCGCTCTAACAGCAGTATCAGGACCAGGACCAGGACCAGGACCAGGGCTGAAGGATACTGGAGACCTGTAACCCAGGCAGCGGTGCGGTACGTCCCCAGCTGCTGGCTGCTCTCTGAGCAGTGCCAGCTGAAGGTTTTATCCTGGCCGGTGCTCAGAAGCCACTCCATCTCCAACACAAAGAGCACCACGGTCACTCTGCCCTGGTGGGCTGCAGGGAAACAGAAAGACAACAAAACTGAGAGAAATACAACTTTTTCAGCACTCACAGTGCAAAGGAAAGACAATATAATAGTTATAATATGGACACGACTCATTACTATACAAACAGGTTTGACCATTTAAATCCAAGTATGGACTAAATAGAAACACAAGTGAAACAGGAGCTTTTCCACATTTTACAAAAATTAGGTTATTATTTGTTGAAATGGGGAAACTTGAAGCCCATTTATCTCTTTTTGGAGTAACTTAAGTCAGACATTTAAATCCTTCACATACAGGGCTTTAAAGGTAGCTCAGATGTTTCTCAGTGGAGTTTTATGGGGTCACCAGACTCCATTCACTAAAGCGGTAATTTAAGCTCTCCTTTCACCAGACTCCATTCACTAAAGCGGTAATTTAAGCTCTCCTCTCACCAGACTCCATTCACTAAAGCGGTAATTTAAGCTCTCCTCTCACCAGACTTCATTCACTAAAGCGGTAATTTAAGCTCTCCTCTCACCAGACTCCATTCACTAAAGCGGTAATTTAAGCTCTCCTCTCACCAGACTCCATTCACTAAAGCAGTAATTTAAGCTCTCCTCTCACCAGACTCCATTCACTAAAGCAGTAATTTAAGCTCTCCTCTCAGGGAGTTGCTGGTCTATTGCTGTATCGATCGGTCAGTTTGTGTTATTGTGTGACTAAATTAATTCAGCTGACATATTTGCAAAATGGAGACAACAAAGACAAAATTTCACCACTGTTTAAGGTTTTAAAAACAGAAAACGCCAACACTTCCTGTCTCACCCTGGAAGCTGCTCGCTGGGGTCATCTTGTTGTAGTCTTCTGACAGGATGAACTCCTGAAAGACAGGAAGTGGAGACAAATGACTAATGGGGTTTCTCCTGTATGTTTCAGTATGTAATCACAAAAGCCTTCATTCAAAAAAAAATCATTAAAAGTGTGATTATAGCGCACAGCAATGACGATTTTCTGTAAGCTAAAAGAAAGTTAGCAGTTAGTTCCCTCTGCAAAAAGCTCATTTAGAAAACAAACATGATTCTTAGATATTTTGTTTTAGAAGACAATCTGGTTTTTGAAGTCTGACTGCGATCGCAGATGTAAAATCGTACAAAACCATCCAAAAAACTTTTGGTGTAATTTAGCTGTTTGTTAGCAACCATTTTATCACGATGCTTTAAAAGAAGCTTCAAAATTCACTTATGGAAGATTTATATCACAGAACAAAACACTGAAATATCTTCAGCTCATTCAGGCACCTGACTGAAGACTTCCAGAAAACAGGAAGTTCTAAAATGCTGACTCGTTTTTAGGTCTCATTCCTGCAGCTCTCTTAAAACTTCCCACCTTTTCTAAAAATGCACATAAAGAAGCGCAGGCTGGTGAAAAAGAAGAACTGGATGTGTGATTTCCTCTGAAGACGACGCCCAGAACACAACGCCACAAGATTTAAGGTCCTGAGATGAAAATGAATTTTCTGTTGATGAATGTTGTTCCAAAACAAACGAGTCCTGCTGTGAAACTGAACAAAAACTGTGCATGGAAACTATGCTGCAACTAAGAATAGACTGGAAGTACACAGTACACACAGTACAAGAGAGTACAACAGTATTTAGAGTACTGCTGCATCCTCAATTTAGTCTGGTTCGGTTTCACCGTGCAAAGATTAAAATAAATTAAATATAAAACTAAAATAATTAAAGGAATAAGGTAAAAAAAATAATAATTAAATATATAATCAAAATAATTACAAGAATAAAGTAAAAAGTATAATAAATCAAATATATAAATAAATATTTAAAGAATAAAGTAAAAACATAATAAATTAAATGTAGAATTAAAATAATTAAAAGAATAAAGTAAAAATATATAATAAATAAATAAATACAAATAATAAATAAAATAACTATCCATTGCTGTGTTCACTACTACCCAGAAGAAGCACATCACAGAGGGATTCAATGTCTAACCGCTGGCTGGTGGAGGCTACAGACCCAGGTTCTCCTGATAAAACTCTTGTTTGGTTGGATCAAACAGGGAAGCAGTCAACAGACTAAATAAAGACAATGAAAGCGTCTCTCTGTGAAATGTGCCAAAGGCTGGATCAGAGCAAATATCACAGGATCTTCCTGTCGACATCGTCCAGACCTTCAGGCAGATTAGAAAAGCAAACAGAGGTGAGGTGAAGGCCGGAGGACTCACACAGATCGTCCCGGTGTCCGTCCCCACCGAAAGCCTCCTGGTCTCTGGATTAAAGGACATGCAGGAGCAGGAGGCTGGAGGCACAACAACAACAACAGTCAGTCAGTGTAAACAAAAGCCACATCATATGTGGAGCATGGACTGATTATATTTGATTATTTTTTATCTCTGAGGAACCTCACTGTCGATCATTTTAGAAAAACAGTGTCGCAATTTCCTGAATTAGGCAGCTGAGCTGAGCTGCTGTTTGACTTCATGTGCAAGTTTCACAACAGGACAGGCTCAGATTCAAGTCCCATGTTCATTTGTTTCTGATTTCCAGGTTCATTTTTAGATTTAATGTTTCTGCTAGAGCATGTTTACATGATTCCACGTTGTTGTTTTTTTTTTAATAAACTTTCAGAAATATTACAGTTTTTTTCAGTTGATTGCCTTATAACAAGATTCCATTAATCAAACAGCATAAACATAATAAATATGCACATCCGTCCCTGTCCAGGTGAGACTCCCTACCTGTCATGGTGTGGTAGACACTGGGCCAGTACTGACCGCTGTCCCTCTTGAGCCAAACCCGGATGGTCCTGAAGGGTGAAACATCACAGTTTAGTCCTCATATTAGCTGATCTACAGCACTGAACTCTCCTCTATATGAACAGTTTTCTTTATCAACACCAACAAGACACTGCTGTTAAATTCAGGAAGGAAATAGAATTACCTGAGTTAATTAGCAGCTGCACAGGCATATCTACATATATATATTTTAGTCATCTTTTCTTCAAAATGAATATTTATTATAAATTCAAGATTCTTATCTTGTCCTTCTTGTTTTTTCACTTCTTCTATTTATTTATTATGTAGTTTTACAGGGACGACTCATGGCACATGAGTTGATAAAAAATGGTAAAATAATATTAAAATGTCTGTAGTATATATTTTCCTATAGTTCTATATTGTTTCTATGTCAGAAGGCCTGTGTTTAATTATTTCTACACCATAAATTTTCTTTAAAAATATCATGTCCACAAAAGGTCTTAAAATGAGAAAATACTCGGAAAAATACTCATTTAATGCAGAGTATTTATATATTGTTTCCAGAAATTCTCAACATACTATAGATTGTGATATATATCAAGGTATGAAATTATCTTTTTTTGTAATAGAAGACATTAGTTAGAAGCACATGACATTAAAAACTAAAGTCCTGTTACACACCTTTGTACCAAAGTAAATAATTTAGATGAGAAAAAAACTGTTTGAGAATAATAAAACTCGTGGACAGGCTCAGTCAGGTGAATAACTGAGAGAACTGAAAGGTATCTTATCCCTTTATTCAATCAGGAAACCGGTTTTTCATAACAAGTCCAACATACCAATAACCTGCACAGAGGAGAGTTTGTGTTTTATTCTGAAAGGACTGTTCAATCTGTTAAAGTGTATATTTGTTTTTAAGGTAATGGAGTATAAAAGAGCAAACTGTGGGTACCGAGCATGTAATGCGCTCAAATGACAGTCAGCTGACACCTTTATAACAACGTTAGGACATAATACAGCCAAACGGCTTTGATGTTATTATTAATCAACATCAGTAAAGGAGACTTTGTTAAGGGAAGGAAACCGGGCCAGGTATCGGTAATTACCCGCTATTTTGAGGCTAATTTGCGGTCCTACCTGTCCTCCGACACGCTGATAACACCGTCTTCCTTGGGGATGATGACCGCGGTGCTCACCACATCTTGGAAAGACTCGATCTTGCTCAGCAGACATGGCTTCCGAGCCTGCGGTTGGGGGTGGGTTTCGGCCGCCATGAGTCGGTGGTGAACTAACCTCGGTCGACGGTTCTGGCTCCGGGACACATAACCCACCACCGCCCCGGTCCGGTCCGACGGCAGCGCCTCGGCTGGTAGCGACGAGTAGCGGCTAACTAACTAGCTAGCTGTCATCGGCGGTGTTGTGGAGGAGACTGCTGCAAAGCACTTCCGGTCAACAAAATAAAACTTCCTGCCTAACTTTTGCTCTTGTGCTTTCAAAGTAAAAGCGTCAGAGCGTACAACAAAAAAAATATTGACGCTCCCATTGTGAGGAAATTCATTTGCTATAGCATCGTGAACGGTTATAAGGACTTCTTAACATCAATGCTGACCTGATAAGATAGATCTTTTATTAAAAAGGACACATTTATGATTAAGAGTCTTTATTAAAACATCAATGGAATTTTGTCTACTGAGATGTTCTCTTCTACCTAAGTGTTAATGATGATTTAATGTTATTATTTTTTGATTATGATTATTATTATTTTAAGTGATAAAAGTTTTGGTGACGTTTTTGTCCAAATTATTATCTTTACATGAATTAGAAATGTTGTGAGTGAACATCAGGATATAAGATGTGTCAAATTCTAGAAACACTTTTAGTAGACTGTTTACAAAAACTTTTGTCTGGATTCAGAGTAAAAGTCTAAAATAAGTCAGTGGGCTGAGTGAAAAGCTGTGTAATAAAAAAAGTCTTCAGATGATTGCCAAAATGTAAAACATTACTGTCAAAATGTTTCTACACATTTATTTTCCCTCTAACTTATTATCTTATTGGTCATTTGTGTGAATTTGTTTGGGGAATGTTCATTAAAAAACGTTAATACGGGCAGCACACATTACTACCATATAATTGATTGGTCACGAATGTGAATAAAACTGGTGTGCAAAATTTTGTCCGCCATGCCAATACATTACTTTAGTCCGAAAAGTTCCTCCTCTTCTTCCTCCTCCTCGTTGTCATCGTCACTGTATTGTTTCCTCTTGTATTTGCGGAAGTGATTATTTCTGTTTTCCAACGTTTAGTTATGTAAATAATATAATTGCGTAATAGTGTCAAGTCACATTAAGAGCTCTGAGTACATATAATCATGCTGGAGAGCAACTGCAAAAAAGTATGTCAGTGTGTGGTAAATGAAATACTTTTATTGTGAAACATGCTCATAAAAACATAGCAGTGGTCACAATAACAATAATACGAGTTCTATAACTTCCTGCAAAGGGCTGTTGCCTGCATATGAAAGATAAACACTGACTCTCACCCATAACCAGCCTCTCATTTACGTGACATAATTACATGCTTGTATGAGGAAGCAACAACAGCAACAGCCTGTCCGTTGTTACTTTACTGAATGTTACAGTTTTTTTTCATGTAGGTTATTACACATAGAGACAAAGTCTAGTCATCTTAGAGCTGCAGGGTGTGCGCATGTCAGTCCCTCCTGCTAAACCTGAAGCTCTTCCTTCATGTCGTTTCTCAGAAAAAGGCTGTCTTTATTTGGTCATCATATGAAAACCAAGTGTGGATACTTCCTGTGTATCCTGGGCGCATTCCTGGGTTAATATATCACTGTTGTTTTTAATATAAATATATACAGCCCATGTTCAGTTTTCCCCCTGAGAGGGTTGTCTCACAGTGGCCCACGCCCGCGCATGGGATGAGGTAAACGTTGATGATGTAATCAACTCGCCGCAGACACCATTCTTAAATAATATCTGCTCCTCAAAAAGCGCAACGCCACCTACATATGATAAGTTTTTTAACACATCAATACATAAACGGAATATTTTCCTCGCATTCCTGCCTCTCAGGAGCGAGTCTGCGCAGTAGATACCCAGCTCTGGTCTTATTTGGATATTGTAATAAGCGGGTTCGGACAGCCAATGATAAGCGAGAATTTTGGCACACGTGACGATGACAGCTCGTTAGGGGGCGGGGGCATGTGCGGGGCTTCGGCTAAAAGCGCTGGACAAGCCACAGCGCATCCAGTGTAGGGCGAAGCAGGGACACACTATGAGGGGGAACTTTGTTACTATGAAACTTAGGAATTATTGCAAAATATTGTAAAAATTATCAAAATCCCTCGTGAATCAATAACCTGCCCCTAGGGTGTGAGGTTTTTAGCCTAGTTCGCCCGGAAAGGGCTTCTACACCCACTATTCTGACACTTTTTTTTTTGAAAGAATGCGCGAGACAGACAGTTAGCCAGCTAGTGCTAGCTTAGCTAGCTAGCTAGCTAGCTGAGGGGTGATACAGGCGGCAGGGGAACAAAAGAGCTTTTTGTTTTTGTGCGTTTTGGCCGTTTGTACTGACACCAAGTCCATGCAGAACGTGTCATTACCATCACAATGCCCGTGTTACTTTTTCTGATAGACACGTCCGCTTCAATGAACCAGCGCACCCATCTGGGCACTACCTATCTGGACATAGCAAAAGGCGCTGTTGAGACTTTTATGAAGGTACTGTAACCCCGGGACACATTCATGTTGGGAGATCCCGAACCCGATTTGACGATAAATCATTCTCTACTATTTCCACAGCTCAGAGGGAGAGATCCGGCCAGCCGAGGGGACCGGTATATGTTGGTAAATTTTGAAGACGTTCCGTTCGGGATAAAGGTAGAGTTTGTTTTCGGGTCATGTCCGGCTTTGCTTTGCGCAGATTGACTGGCTGTCGCTGCCTCCGGCACGCTGTGGTCACCAGTTATTGTGTAGAGAGGAGTCTTCAGGAGCAGCTCCTATACCCCTTTTAAAACATGGCCGACATTTTGTTTCAGTGAGCAGCAAAGAACTCTGGGTGTTATTTATACAGCGAGGAGGTGATATCTGAAGGGGGAAGACGAGGAGGAGGAGGAGGAGGTGGTGGTGGTGATCTGAAGAGGGAAGGAGGAGGTGATATCTAAAGAGAGAGGAAGAGGGGGTGATGAACTGAAGGTGGTGTCTAAACCAACAAAGTGATCCATAGTGTAGTTTGACTGATGACACAAACACATTGATATTCCCATAAACAGCTGGATGTGATGGAGAGGATCCAGGTTAGACCCTGATCCTCCAGGTCCTCCAGTAGTCCCACTCCTCCATCACCACCACCATAATGTCACTTAATGCAACAAACATTGGGAACAATTTGTTTTTTTTATAAAATAAAATACATGAACCTCCTCTAAAAGTAAAATAAGTTCACCTCAAAGTATTTAAAAAGCTCAACATTAACTTCAGTAACTTTATTTACTTTATCATCTGTGATAAAAACATAGAAACTATGGATCACTTTGTTTTTCCTCAGATTTTTTAGCAATACTTCCTGGTGTTTATATCGCTCCTCTGCTAGATTTATCAGAAATTATATTTGTTCTATTAATAATGATAATGTTGTTATAATGTTATAATGATAATGATAATATTAATAATGAACATTAATAATGATAATGTTCTATTAATAATGATAATCCATTGTACTTATATAGTTCATGACACCCAAAGTCGCTTTACAGTATAGATACATTATTCATTCACTCCTCATTCACACTGGGTGATGGTAAGCTACATGTGTAGCCACAGCTGCCCTTGGGCAAACTGATTAGTATAGTTTCCCGCCGGTTATGTTCATTAAATAATATATATATATATTAAAAAATAATTATATGATAAAAATAAAAATTGTACAAGCTAAAATAACAATAAATAAAGTAATATGAATTAGGCAATAATAGCAAATGAGTGACCTTAATGTAGTCCATATATTCATAGTAATAACTGTAGTAAACTGTCCAGTGATGAATGTATTTAGACTTTATTAGTTGCAAATCTTTAAAATATATAACAAAAAAAAGTACTGGACATTATTGATGCATTTAGAGTTATACTAGTTATTATATTATTGTCTTTTATTAGGTTGTAAGCGTTAGGTGCACCTCCTACCAACAAAATATATGTGATTGATTTTACAAACAATGATCAGTCAACCAGTGAGAAGAAACCAGAAACACAAACCAGGTGTCCTTAATATATAATACATACATACACATTCACTTCATCCATAAACATATAACTGACAATACTAAATGTTCATTAATATACATTTTCTGCTTAAATATGTCTAAATTTGCTGCTTAAATAAACGAACATGTTCACGTTAATTCGGCCTCAGCAGTGTTGTGTTCGGTAGAAACAGGAAGTGACCTATATAGTTTATATTTCTCAGCTGAGAGCCGTAACAGTAAAACAAGTTAACCATTGACTTGTACTGCAGTTGTCTGCTGGGGTCGTGGCTCTGTTCCCACACTCCTGTGTAAACTAATGAGGGGTTATTATGTGTTTATTATTCAAAATGCAAAAGAGTCTGTTGAAATATGTTTTACTGCTTCCTCTCCAGAGGCTGCTGAGAGCAGTTATTGTTATTTGTGTTGTTAACTGTCATGTTTTTGTTTGTGTGATGAAGGCTGGCTGGAAGGAAAGCCACGCCACTTTCATGACTGAGCTGAGGAACCTGCAGGCCACCGGACTCACCAGCATCGGCCAGTCGCTGAGGACCTCCTTTGATTTACTCAATCTCAATAGATTAGTGACGGGGATCGACAACTATGGACAGGTGGGTCGCTCTGAGGAGGAAGTCAGGTCAATAACACCCCCCCCCCCCCACATTCCCAGTCTGATAAGCATCAATCACCTTCACACTGTGACCCCACAAACACAACAGCAAAGTAAACAACAACATCAACCGTCACTGATCTGCTGTCTGCCTCTATGTTTATTAATTGACATTAGTTTGGTCTAAAATGGTGAAAATCAGTGTTTCCGTCCTCAAAGATATTTAGTTTACTATCATGGAGGAGGAAAGAATACAAGAAACATTCAGTTTTAAGAGAAATGACACTGTCATTTCTTTAAATTTCTATTGATTATCAAAGTAGTTGGTCATTAGTTCAGTAGCTGACAACTAACGGATTGGTTGTTTGTTCTAAAATAGTGAAAATCAGTTTTAAATATCTCAAAGATATAAAGTTCAGTTTACTGTCACAGAGGATGAAAGAAACCAGGAAATTTTCACATTTAAGAAGCTGCAGTCAGACATTTTTTCCTTCAGAAAATTTCTGAAACCTTTTGATTGATTATCAGAGTGGTTGGCAATAGTAATGGTAATTTAAGCTGTCCTCTCACAAGACTCCATTCACTAAAGCGGTAATTTAAGCTGTCCTCTCACCAGACTCCATTCACTAAAGCAGTAATTTAAGCTTTCCTCTCACCAGACTCCATTCACTAAAGCAGTACTTTAAGCTCTCCTCTCACCAGACTCCATTCACTAAAGCAGTACTTTAAGCTCTCCTCTCACCAGACTCCATTCACTAAAGCAGTACTTTAAGCTCTCCTCTCACCAGACTCCATTCACTAAAGCAGTAATTTAAGCTCTCCTCTCACCAGACTCCATTCACTAAAGCGGTAATTTAAGCTGTCCTCTCACCAGACTCCATTCACTAAAGCAGTACTTTAAGCTCTCCTCTCACCAGACTCCATTCACTAAAGCAGTACTTTAAGCTCTCCTCTCACCAGACTCCATTCACTAATGCTGTAATTTAAGCTCTCCTCTCACCAGACTCCATTCACTAACGCTGTAATTTAAGCTCTCCTCTCACCAGACTCCATTCACTGAAGCAGTACTTTAAGCTCTCCTCTCACCAGACTCCATTCACTAAAGCAGTACTTTAAGCTGTCCTCTCAGAGCATGTTGAGTCCTGGTGTCATAAACTATGAACTCTTATGGGGTCCCTCAGGTTCAGGTGCTGCTCTTGTGAAGGATGTAGCGAACTCACTGTTGTCTCAGATGTAAAGATCTAGTATTCACTCTCTACTAAAGATACTGTTGTTTCTGCTCTTATTCCCTTGAGTTCAGCTTCTGTCTTAAAATAGATGCCCTGTGAATTATCTATATATGTGTGCCTCAGCTCTAAATATACAGCTGCTCTATAAAAGCACCTTTTAGTCTGACTCTTTGCCATTGTGGTTTAGCTTTTAAATTCATTATATATAGAACTGCAGCAATTTGCTGACGAGTTGGCATTTACTAAATTAATCAGCAACTAGATTGACGATAGATTAATCTCTTTGAGCTGTATTAGAAGTTTAACTTCTCTGATCTCAGCTTCTTAAATGTGATTATTTCCTGTTTTTTTTCCTCCTCGATGACAATAAACTGAATATTATTGAGACATTTGAAACTCACTTTTTCTGACGTTTTAAAAAGCAAACTGGTCAATTAATGGAGGAAGGAATCAACAGTGAAATTATTGATCAGTTACAGCCCTGACTGTGAATTAGTATTTTTTTATTTTTATCTCTTTGCAGGGAAGGAATCCATTTTTCCTTGAACCCGCCATCATAATTGCTATTACGGATGGCAACAAGTTGACGAGTAGCAGCGGAGTCCAAGACGAGGTCAGTCCGCAAAACAACATTCAGCCCTTATCATCTTATATTATTACGTTAAAATCACAGGATAATAAATTGTTTTCAGTAGTATATAATATATACATACTGGACTCCATTCACTAAAACAGTAATTTAAGCTCTTCTCTCACCAGACTCCATTCACTAAAGCTGTACCTTGATTATCAAATCATGTGGCGGTCAAACTCTCAGTTTATCAGCTTCACTGTAATTTATGAACTGTGAGATGATTCAGACTGAACACTAGTTAGTGAGAGACATCAGCTCAGCTGGCAGTCATTTAAACATCTGGGCTGACAAAGAAACACAGGAAAATGAGATTTATTAGGAAACTAAATGACAGTTTGATGGAGAGAAGATTGCCACTGTGAGGAGATGACACTATGGGATGTTTTAATAGCACTTTACCAGCATTACAGCTGCGTTTGTAGTCTTGATGACAACCCAGACTTGGCAACATGAGCACTACATACTGTACAGTATATATTTTCCAACTGAGCTGTATGATATTATGTACGTATAATATATCATATCTGTAGTATAAGATTTAAAAATAATGTTTGTAAAAAATGTCTGTTTTTGATTTAATTTAATTATAATAATGATGATTCAAATTAATTATTATTAATTATTCCCATAAATAAATCAGTTGAGGTGTTAAAACTCATCTAGTCTAACACTTGATTCTTTCTCTGGTTTTGATCTGGTCCTGGTTGTGTCGTCATCTCCTGCTTCTCCTCCAGCTCCACCTGCCTCTGACCACGCCGTTGCCGGGCAGCGAGCTGACCAAGGAGCCCTTCCGCTGGGACCAGCGTCTGTTCGCTCTGGTGCTGCGAATCGCCGGCAACGCTTCGGTGGAGCCAGAACCGCTGGGCGGCGTCCCCCCTGACGATTCACCCATCACCCCCATGTGTGAGGTTACCGGAGGTAGGCGGCCCGGCACCAGCTGGTTTTAATGTGTTTACTTGTCACAAGGGGCTCCACATTAAAATCAAATAATCCTTTAAGTGTTCCGGCAGCAATCACATAAAAAATAAGAAGCAGTGTAATCAGTGAACAGTAGAATAAGCAGGAAAATATGTCAGAAAGGTGAGGAAGTAAACAAATGGATCTCTATAAGACCAATAACTAATATAGATCTGTACATAAGCAGCGGAACAGTCAGTAAATAAACAACATTAATAATAAAATGTACCAACTGGTGGAATAAAATATTGCATATTTTCTGTTTTATATTCTGCTCTTTCAAAGACAGCTCACTTTTCTCTCAGGCTATCAGCAGGTTTGGACATTGATTTGATAAGACAAGATAAAAATAATCCTTATTAGTTAAATCTCCAGTGTCCCATCGCAATAAGGTCCTGTAATAATAATAATAATAATCTGAGCTCAGCGCTGAGGGCAGAACCGAGCGGCTCCATTGTAACACTCTGCAGTCCAGCCTCCAGTTCGTTACTGCTGATAGTAGATGTGACACAAAGCACAGCAATAAAGGCTGAATTAGAGCAGTCAGGTGGCGCTTTGTGAGGCTGATTCATGTTCTCACTTCTGACTGACTTTAGAGCAGTGATTCACTGATTCACAGCGAAACCATCATCTGAGTGTGAAGAGCTGCTGTCAGCGGAACAGGGAGCACTGCTGAACAAAAGACAAGTCCATTTAGTGTTACAGACCAGTATCAGGACTCCATCTGTCTGTCCTTCATTAAGTAGAGCTAAACTAAGAGACTGCATGCAGGACAATCATTTATTGATTTTATATATCAAACTTGAACAAATCAAATCCAGACAATCCCCCCAAACATGATCACATGCTGGTATCAAAATAATAGTAAAATAAATGAATAAATAAACAACAAAATAAATACACACATTAATAATAATAATCTAATAAATAAATAAATTATTAGTCAACAGCGTATAGATCTAGATATATATAGATATATAACAGTGTGCTTGTCTGTGTTGCAGGACGCTCTTACAGTGTTTTCTCTCAGCGGATGTTGAATCAGTGTCTGGAGTCTCTGGTCCAGAAGATCCAGAGTGGAGTGGTGATCAACTTTGAGAAGACAGGACCTGATCCTCCTCCTGTGGAAGGTAGGAGACACCTCTTTCTGTCCTCTTGTCAATATTGGATCAATAATATAAATGTTCTATAATATTTTATTCTCTTCTAACTGGATTAATTCTTTCTCCCTCTGGTCCAGATGCTCCAGCTGAGGCTCTGAAGTCCGGTCCTCAGCCTTGGCATTGTTGTCACAAGCTGATCTACGTCCGGCCGAACCCAAAGACCGGCGTCCCCATCGGTCACTGGCCGGTCCCTGAGGCCTTCTGGCCAGACCAGAACTCACCGACACTGGTAAGAATGAGATCCACCAGATCCACCAGATCCTGACATGAAGAGCTTTTTGAGATAGTCTGTTTAAATATGCAAATGAGGCATTATCTAACACCAACGGTTGGTGAATTGAGGTGAAATCTACATATGCAAATAGTACAAAGTACTATTTTTTGTTTTTTTTTTTCCATTGAGTCTCAAAGAACACAAATGGGTCAAAATATCTAACTTGATCAGAGCATTAAAAACATAAAATGTCTCAAAACAACCAAATCGACTGTGTGTTGTGTGTTGAATTTGGTCGTTTTTCCGAACTCCAAAAAAAGTAAAATTTAAATTCTAAAATACAATATAGTAAAATAGCAATGTGAAGTATGTTTTTGACATAATTAAACTTTACTAAACTAAACAGTAAAAAGAGTTAAGAAGTGGATGTAAAGACAATGTCAGCAAAACACAGTAATATCATTTCCAACAGTTACACATCTTATTGTGTTGATTCTCCCTGGTTAGTTCAGTACAGAGTGATTCTGTGACATAATCTGGATTATTTATTACAGCCCCCCCGCTCTGCCCACCCTCACGTCCGGTTCTCCTGTCTGGACGCTGAACCCATGGTCATCGACAAGGTGCCCTTCGACAAGTACGAGCTGGAGCCTTCACCGCTCACACAGTACATCCTGGAAAGGAAGTCGCCGCACACCTGCTGGCAGGTAGAGTGTGCCACGCACACACAACAGGAAGTAAACAGGAAGCACTTTGAGGACTTTGTTAATCCTGATTGAAATTCAAGAAGCCGTGATATCACTCTATTCAAAGCCACAAGCTTAAATTCCTGTGATCTAAAAGTACCGCTTTAGTGAATGGAGTCTGGTGAGAGGAGAACTTAAATTACCGCTTTAGTGAATGGAGTCTGGTGAGAGGAGAGCTTAAATTACCCCTTTAGTGAATGGAGTCTGGTGAGAGGAGAGCTTAAATTACTCCTTTAGTGAATGGAGTCTGGTGAGAGGAGAGCTTAAATTACAGCTTTAGTGAATGGAGTCTGGTGAGAGGAGAGCTTAAATCACCGCTTTAGTGAATGGAGTCTGGTGAGAGGAGAGCTTAAATCACCGCTTTAGTGAATGGAGTCTGGTGAGAGGAGAGCTTAAATCACCGCTTTAGTGAATGGAGTCTGGTGAGAGGAGAGCTTAAATTATCGCTTTAGTGAATGGAGTCTGGTGAGAGGAGAGCTTAAATTACCGCTTTAGTGAATGGAGTCTGGTGGCCTTTAAGAGCGTGATATAACAGCTACAGTTTCCTGTCAGACAGACTCTCTGATGGAGAGCTAAAGCGGTGAAAATATAACATTCACTAAAACTGATATTTATTCTTCTTGAGTCACATAAGTTTTTAATCGTCTCACGTTTTGGTTTCCCTGCTGAAAACTTTGTTTTCTGTTTTCCCCTCTACTAATGCAGGCAGTTACATAGATAAATGGAAACAGTTACTAAATATTACAGTGATAACTACACAGCTGTACACTTTGAGCATGGTGTTCATCAACATTATCAACAACAGTGTTTGCTGGTTTGATGTCACCACTCACTCAATGATCCATCCCTGTTTCAGGTGTTTGTGTGTAACAGTGCCAAGTACAGCGACCTGGGTCAACCCTTCGGCTACCTGAAGGCCAGCACAGCTCTCAACTGTGTCAACCTGTTTGTGATGCCCTACAACTACCCTGTGCTGCTGCCACTGCTGGGTAAGACAGGTTCAGCACTTCCTGTTGGTGTCTCAGTATCTCATCTCATTTCATTTAATTAATTGATAGGGAAGAGAGCACGTTTGTTTGGTTTTTTTTTTACATTCTTTTACATTTGTTGTTCTTGTTTCGTTGCAGACGACCTGATCAAAGTGCACAAGTTCAAGCCGACCATCAAATGGCGTCAGTCCTTTGAGAACTACCTGAAGACCATGCCGCCGTATTACATCGGGGTCAGTGGACTTTATGTTTTATTACTATGTTGTATATTTAATATATTTTACTATGAGGAGCTTCTTATTGCTGTTCTTCCCCGCACACAGTCGCTGAGGAAAGCGCTGAGGATCATGGGAGCACCGAACCTGCTGGCCGACAACATGGAGTACGGCCTGAGCTACAGCGTCGTATCCTACCTGAAGAAGCTCAGCCAACAGGTGAGAGGCCTCAAAGAAGACAGAGATGTGCATTTGATTGAAATTAATTTTTCTACTCAGAAAATAAAAAAATAATCTTAAAATACAAAATAAATGTTGCTTTGAAAAGGGAGTCACTGCATCTTCCTGGAAACACCCTAGACAGATAGCATGACAGATGAGAGGAAGTAGTAGTGAGCCATCCCTTTAAAAAGGTTTCTGAAAAATATGATCAAGTTTTGTTTCCAAACGTGAAATGTATCGAGACATACTGCAGTGTGCATTTTTTTTATTTGTTGTTTATATATTCATCGCTGATTTGCTCACATTTCCAGTCAAAAATCGAGTATGATCGCCTGATTGCCTCAATCGGTAAGAAGCAGCCGCCGGAGGTGGGCATCAAGGTGCGCTGGCGAGGCGGAGGGATATCTCTGGCCCAGCGTCGGGACTTCATCCAGCAGCTGCAGAGTCTCTCTGGAGAGGCTCCGATCCTGGAGCTCAATCCCAAAGAGTTCCAGGGCTTTCACCTGGCTCTGCTCAACAAGGTGCTCAGCACTGTTCACACATCCATGTTTTTGCTGTCTTCATTGTATTCTGTGTTTTTAGCTGTTTTACACTTTCATTTATTGCTCAGTGTATATTGTGGGGAGCCAAGGAAGTCTTTCACTGTGCAGGCAAACACGTTTTCTGGCTGTCCACATGACATTTGAATCTACTCTTCTGAGGATAAATGGTGACAGTGTTTAACCAGAAGACCACGGTCTTGTGTCGTTCTTAGGGTCTGAAGCCGCAGAGCTTCAGGAATCCCTACGACATCCCCCGCAGCCACCTGCTGGACCAGCTGAGTCGGATGAGGAGGAACCTGCTGAACACCAGCATCTGCACCCTCAGAGGGCAGGACTCAGGTCAGTCCGATCATTAGCATCCAGTCATAGCTCCCTCCTGGGTCTGTCATGTAACCACACCAAGAGCTAAGGTCAGCATCAAAACCTCAACCTGTGACGTAGGTGACCACAGTAGGCTAATCAGTACGGTTCTGAATAAAGGGACAATGGGAAGTAATTAAAATGGCTAATTTTTTTAGTGGAGTTGTGTGTATTCTCCTGTTACGTGTATTCTTAGCTGAGAGCCGAAATAACAATTTTTGTGAGTGGAGTGTGCTGGCTTTGAAAAAACCAATCTATTGCTGTGGAAGGGAGCAGCAGACAAAATGCATTTTAGCAACGTATGTTCACTGTTGTTCCTCACTGTCAGACTGCTAGGGAACTACAGCTGTTATAGCACTCTCTTCAAAGCCACCACACTCCATTCACTAAAGCAGTAATTTAAGCTCTCCTGTCACCAGACTCCATTCACTAAAGCAGTAATTTAAGCTCTCCTCTCACCAGACTCCATTCACTAAAGCAGTAATTTAAGCTCTCCTCTCACCAGACTCCATTCACTAAAGCAGTAATTTAAGCTCTCCTGTCACCAGACTCCATTCACTAAAGCGGTAATTTAGACAGTATTTAGACAGTAATGTCTCCTCTCTTCTGCCTCCTATCTCGTTTCCTCTCTCCTGCTTCCTCTCTCGTGTCCTACCTCCTGTCTCCTCTCTTCTGCCTCCTGTATCCTCTCTCCTGGTGTCTCCCGGTCCAGACCAGCTCCACAGTGTGCCAATAGCCCAGATGGGAAACTACCAGGACTTCCTCAAAGCTGCTCCTCAGCCTCTTCGAGACGCCGACCCAGAGCAGCCCAAACGCCTGCATACATTTGGAAACCCCTTCAAACTAGACAAGAAGGTGATGCTTCAGACCCTGGTCCTGGTCCTGGTCCTGGACCTCCTAGTTACTCACAGACCTCCTTCCTGTCTCCCCTCTCAGGGCATGATGATTGACGAGGCCGATGAGTTTGTGACGGGCCCTCAGAACAAAGGGAAGAGACCAGGAGATAGCAGCAGCATGGCGGGTGGAGGACCGAAGAGACGCCGCTGCATGTCTCCACTGCTGCGCCTCGGCCGAGCCTACACCCCGCCGGTTACACCACCTGCCAGCCCCCGACCAGCAGGTACACCAGGAGCTCTAGAAGCAGCTCCAGTCCTGGACTCTGAGGACAGTCTCTCTGGAAAAAAAATACATTCAAAACACTCATGGTGTTCATGTGTCTGGAAGGCAAATCTCTTCCTTTACTTTATGTTAAAATAATATAAAAACTATATTCAATAAATAAATAACTACAGCAAATATATTAATATTAAAAATTCTGTGTTCGGTAGGCAAGACTCTATGACAAATTAACATAAAAATAATATATAAAACAATATAAAACAAATATTATAAAATAACATCAAAATGTACACATATTGCTATGACTGTATATTAAATGGCTATTTTATAAGATAATATTCTGAATTATTATTATTTCATGTTATGAAATTTAATTATTAGATTTTACGCTTTTTTTGTAGTGGGCAGATTTTTTTTTTCAGTATTTGTCTTCATTTATTCTATTATCACTGTGTTTGTAGCCATAAGTAAATGGGCTGAATGTATTTTTTGTATTACTGCAGGGGATCGTTGTACAGTTTCAGCACTTTAGGATCCAGTATAATCTTTTTTTTTTTTTTCCCTAAACTCAGATAATTCAGAATCACAGTAACAGAGAAAATGTTAAAGGACTTAAAACAAATAAATGGTTTGTGATCCTGCAGACGAGGACTTGACTGACGGAGCTCCTCAACCGGACCTGGTCATCAACCACCTGAACCAGAACCACTACGACTCAGATGGGGCCTCGGACCTGGAGGTGGACCCTGCCGCCGGCCGCCAGGAGAACCACATGGCAGGTGAGGAGGAGGAGGAGCAGGAGGAGGAGAACGGGCGACCGCCGGACATGGAGGGAGGAGCAGAGCTGGTTCTGGTGGAGGAGCAGCCGGCCCGTTTCCTGTCACCTGCAGCCCTGAAGAAGCACATCCACCTGGAGACGACGAAGGTCAACAACGAGCTGAGGACGCTCATCAACAAGGAGATCAGGAAGCCTGGAAGACGTACGTAGACTAACACAGAGGAGCCATCTTCCTCTGCTACTACTACTGGTACTACTGATACTACTAGTAGTACTAGTACTAATACAGTAATACTGGTGTTGACTTTAGTGCCCCCCTGTGGACAGACCTGGTGTTGTTGCACCAGACTCTATAGAAAACGTAATTTTCCTGCAGCAGGATCTGACAGTCCAACCTGCTCAGTCCTGGTCCTGGTTGTGGTTCTGCAGGGTCTCCCTTCCTTCCAGCAAGACCAGAAGTTCGGTTCTGGTTTCAGCTCACAGCCAGGTCCAGATTGATCTGGTTCTGTCTGTAGTGGACTGGGCTGTTGATAACGAGTCTTCAGAATAAAGCTGAAGAACTAGTTCATCCAGATGTTTAAATAATACACAGATCTTCCTGACATCAGTATTAATATTTAATTTCAAATTAAAGGAAAGTTCTCCACAGTAAGTTCAACAGAAAACTAAAGTTTAAATAATAAAATTGAAGACTAATGTTTTAACAATAATAATAATAATAGCCGTGGTTCTGTGTTGCAGACTATGAGAAGATCTTCCTCCTACTGAAGCAGATCCAGGGAACTCTGGACACTCGACTCATCTTCCTCCAAAACATCATCAAAGAGGCGGCCAGGTACAGAGTCCATAAAGTAAATCCTAACCATTCAGCTCTGAGTCTGTGACATCATCGATGACGTCACGCTTGTTTTTTCAGGTTCAAGAAGCGAGTCCTCATCGAACAGCTGGAGAACTTCCTGGAGGAGATCCACAACAGGTCCAACAACATGAACCATGTGGAGTCGCTCTGAAACCGGCTCACCTGGGCTCACCTGGGCCCCCCACCACCTTTCAGCTCTCACCTATCTTCAGTGGACGTCATAGACGGTGGCATGGGTTTGCACAGATCTAGAGTCAGTGTTCATTCACCCTCCATCACTCTGCTCCGCTCATTTTTAATTAGAGAAGGAGTTAACGAGGAGGAGGAGGTGTTGTGGGGTTGTTCAGGTGGTGTCGGTCCCTCAGGGTCAACCCAGATCACTTTGAACTGAAGTTCTGCTGACTCATGTTAACGAGTAATAAGAGAAAACTGATTCAGCTTCACAGAAACTTAAAATAATTCTGTGTTTTTGATCAACTACAAAAAAAATTCAGAGTTTGATGTTGTTGTTTCAGGATGTTTAGATGATGGATGGATGGATGATGAATGAATGGATGGATGGATGAACAACCTGCTCAGGAACTAAACGCAGACTCTTCAGAACCATTGGCGCTTCTTTCACCCATTCATCCTGAATCAGCTGATGATGTCATCCTGCTGGTCGCTGCCAAATAACGTTCTTTCCTCTTCTCAATGAATCTCAAACCAGCTTCACTGAACCGTTAAAGCACTTGTGTACATTTGAGAATGTTTATTTAATGTAATTTAAAAGAAAAAAGACTTTTCTCCAGTCCTCTTCTCAAATCTACACAAGAGTCTGGATGAAGGTCTGGAGGTGAAGCCCTGGTCTGGGGTCCAGAGGTCCAGAGGTGAACCCTCTTCTGGTCCAGAACCTGCCATCGCTGTTTGTTTGTTTGATGCCGCTACCAAGAGTATTTTGAATACACTGTAAAGATGTAAATAAGCCTAGATTACTATTTAAAGAGAATGTTCAGTGGAAAAAGGCCTTTTTGTAAGTATTTCCATGAATAAAGTTTCTATTTTACACTGTGAAGGGCCGTGTAAATAATAAAGTGTCCTGTAAACATGTGACTCATTATTTTTTTTCTGTGGATTCAGAAACATTGAGATTTTTTTTTTCTAGTTAATCTCCAGGACACATCTTCTTTCAAACTAAAAGGAAAAAAAACACCCTAAATATAATATTTGTCGGTGGAAGCATATTGAAGATATATATATATATATATATATATATATATATATATATATGTTTGTTTGTTTTTTCATGCTGATGTCTGTTCTTTATTTCTATCTTACTTATTTGGGATGAATGGAAACAGCTTGGTGTCACATGTCATATTATTTAGCAGTGATTGGAAAAAAAGGATCAAAATACTCAGAGCGTAAAAACATGTATTAAAATTTTATTTACAGATTTCTGTACAAAAATATTGTCCCTCTTGCTGAAGTTTCAGTGGAGCCTCTGGTCCACAAATAAATACCAGGAGTGAAATAAGTGTGGGGGGGTTCAGGGTCCCTGGTCCGCTGGGTTCATCACTCTGCCCATAAACAATATGGAGCCTGAAACAGAAGAAGGTTCAAGAAGTTACTGTGTGTGATTATGACACTTTTTAAGAAGGTGACCATTGTGTTAAAAATAAGGGTGAAAATTGTTGTACTCTGCCCCAACAACTCGTTATTATTAATTATTATGAAATCATCATAAATTTATTTTGGGTTGTTAAAAATGAGGATTGAGACACTAAAATACATATTTATTTCTAAAAACTAAGAAATAATACAAACAATACATATTTAATATTTATTTATGTCTTTGGTCTCACACTGTTACTGAGAATATCCAGTTGTATGTTTTGGTTGAGAATCTGAGGTAGATGAATGAAGGAATGAATGAATGGATGGATGGATGGATGGATGGATGAACCAGTGAATTAAAGACCCACCTGAATGAATGTGTCTCAGCAGGAACAGGAACGGTCGGTCTGCCTTAAAAACTGGAGCACGGGATCGTTTGAGGAGAACCATCGCTGCAACGTCAACAACATGTTCCTGTTATCATTCCTCTCATTATTCCTGTTATTGTTCCTCTTATTAATCTTGTTATTGTTCCTCTTATTATTCCTGTTATTGTTCTTCTTATCATTCCTCTTATTATTCCTGTTGTTGTTCCTCTTATCATTCCTCTTTACTCTTGTCATTTCTCTTATCTTTTCCTGCTATCCTTTTATCTTTCCTCTTGTCATTCCTCTTATCTTCCCTCTTATCGTTTACCTGTAGCAGCAGCTGCCTTCGTCCCGTCCTCTGTCACGTCTATCCTCACCTCATGGAGGGCGTCGGACACATAAAGACTCTCATCCACTGCAGGAACAAACATGAATGAGTGAAGCTCAGAGCTCTGAGTGGACTGGATCACATTTTAAATCCACTCACCTGATATTCCAGTAAAATCTGCTGCTGTGGGGTTGAAGGCGTCTCTGATGCCCATGGCAGGAAGCACCGACCTCAGGTTGAACTTGTTCTGCATTCTGAACCTGAACGCCACACAGAAAACTCTTTGTACATCTGGAAACTTTAAAAAGTCGTTGGTCTTAGAGCTCAGCAGGGTGTGTGATCTGAACCTGGGGAGGAAGACGTCCATCTTGGTTCTACGGAGGCCGGCGTCCCAGGAGGTCAGCTGATGGGAGGAGAGCTGGGACTCCAGGGAGGACAGAGGAGTCCTCCTGTCACTGGGAAGGACCAGCTGGAGGCTCAGAGACCGACCCAGTAGAGGGAGGTCCACTACGGTGTAGCGCTGGTCTGAGGGAGTCCTGAACTGACCTGGATGGATAGATGGATGGATGGATGGATGGATGGATGGATGATAGATGGATGGATGGATGGATAGATGGATGGATGATAGATGGATAGATGGATGATGGATGATGGATGACTGATGGATGATAAATGAATGGATGGATGAATGGATGGATGATAAATGAATGATAGATGGATGGATGATAAATGGATGATAAATGGATGGATGGATGGGTGGATGGGAGGATGATGGATGAAGGATGGATGATAAATGGATGATAAAAGGATGGATGATGGATGAAGGATGGATGATAAATAAATGGATGATGGATGGATGATGAATGAATGGATAGATAATAAATGAATGGATGATGATGGATGATAGATGGATGATGGATGGATGATGGATGATAGATGGATGGATGGATGATAGATGGATGATGGATGGATGATGTCTCTTACCAAAGCTGACCTCTGTAGCCTGGTGCATCATGGGGACTTTGATGGCGGTCCCGTCAGGCAGGATGAAGGGGAGGTTCTGGGTGTTGGTAAACAGGAACTGTTTCTGCCAGAGGCCCCTGAAGGCCACCGTGTTGACCAGGGCCATCTGCGGCCGCTGGCCCCACCACGAGGCTTCGGCCTGGGGCTCACCAGAGCCTGAGAGCTCCCCACTGCTGCTTCCTGCCTGGAGGGGCCACGTCTCATCTGGAGGTGATGAGGCATGATGTGTCAGGAGACTGTTTTCATTTTCAACAACAAATTAGCTGCTGATAATAATAATAATAATAATAATAAAAAAGCTTCACCGTGGCTGTGCTGGCTGAAGTTGGCCCGCACCACGCTAGCGTTGGCCCAACCAACGGCATGCTGGGTGAACTCTGCCAGCAGCTGGACGCCACTCTGGACGAACAGCGTGCTCGTCTGCTGCAGCCACATCTGGCTGCTGTTAGTCAGGTCTCTCTGGGAGTTCAACAGGAAGTCCTGAACCTGGGTGTCTGTGGGACAGGTGAGGCACAGAGGACAGGTGAGACACAGAGGACAGATGAGGACTGATCCTATTTCACTTGGTTTTCTTTTGCTTCTTTCTCTCATGTCTCTTTGTTTGTGAACGTGATTTATTTTATAACCTGATAAAACTGTAAATATTTATAATTACTTATTCTATTATTTTATTATTGTTGATTTATTCTTTTTCTTACTATAACTTTTTCATATTATAGTAAGTGAATTTCCAACGGAGGATCAATAAAAATATTCTCATGTAGCTGGAGAGTCAGCCAGAACAAACTGAATTAAATAAGTTATGAAGGAGCTCAGGATCCTTTATTATCTGATGTTTCCTGACCTCCTGGAGCAGTTTGGTCGGTGCTGAACGCCGCTGACCTCTTGACCCCTGCTTAATGAGATTAGAGCCGGAGGGGAGGCAGGCCGGTCTTAGGGCTCCAGACGCCACCTGGTACCGACCAGCCCGTCCAGCCTCGGCTACCTGCCGCTCAGGACGCCTACCCGTCACGTCGTATCCCAGAGTCCTCTGCAGCTGAGCCAGCGTGTTGCCCCTGGCGCCAAGCTGCAGCAGCCCCAGAGACGAGGAGACGCTCGCCGGGGACACGATGAGGTTGGAGTCGTTCTCTGTCCGGGTGAGCGTCTGGTAGAGGCCAATGGCGAAGCGGCCGTGCAGCTCGGCCATGCCGGCCTGGAGGCTGCCGTCGGCCCGGCTCCTCTCCACCAAGCAGAGGCACAGCAGGACGGACGCCACTGGCAGACGACGCATGTCCTCAGAGGACGCAAGAGTCCACAGGAAGCAATGAAAGACCAGATCCTGTCAGAGCAGAGGACAGACAAGACGTAAACCAGCAGGCACAAAATCCATATTTTATATTTTTCCATTTTCTAGTTTATATTTTTACATTTTATATTCTAAATTTTACATTTTATATTTTACACGTTACATTTTAATAAGTTTATTCTGTATATCGTACATTTTGAATTTCAAATTGTATAGTTTACATTCTATGTTTATATTTTTTCTTTTAATATATAAAACTGAACACATTAAATATCACTTTCATGAATTAATGTGTGTTTTTCATACATTCACTGTATTGTGAGACACACAGAAATCCATAACGCCAAAAATGATATATTATGGTAAGGAAACTGAACTGGAATCACTTTTGCTTTTTCAACTGAATGATAAAATTTAGCTAGAAAAGATGAAATCATTTCAATAAATATAGAAATATATATATAAAAATAGATTATAGATAATGTGAAAAGATTTATAAGATTGAACTGCAATCTTTTAATAAGATGTATCGTAGCAAATATCAGAAATCTTTATCTTTACGTTTATAAATAATAATAATAATAACCTATATGACACTCAGTACATTTACTAGTACTCTCAGCACTACTTTGAGGTACTTTTACTGGTGACTTTAGGCTATTTTGCTGATTACTATATTTGTACTTTGACATTGTTGTACTACTTTAACTGGATATAAATGATCAGAACAATATCAGCATCATTATCTTGGTGTCTCAGGCGCAGTGACGTCAGGTGTCCTACCTGGACAGGTGAGGAAGTATCTCTCAGATTGGATCCAACCATCCAGCCTCTGTTCCTCCTGTCTGTCCCTGGTCTCCAGTCCTTGAATCAGTCCTCAGGTTTGGTCCTGGTCTCCCTCTCTCTGAGGCAGTCCTGGTCTCTCTGTCTGAGGCGGTCCTGGTCCTGGTGTCTCTCTCTGAAGCGGCCCTGGTCCTGGTCCTGGTCTCTCTGTCTGAGGCGGTCTCCAGTCATGGGACCGTGTTTAAAGGGGACCGCTCCGCCGGGTTCGTGGTCTCCGTCGGAGATGTCCGTACCACTCGTCCGGGATTCCTGCTCCCCTCCCCGGGCAGTGAGGAGCCAGGCGGAGGGAGGCAAGTCCCGGACCAGCAAATCCCGAACCGCAAAAAAAAAACAACACACACAAATACACACAGCACGGCACGGCACGTTTTCTGATAGTTTAATCATAGCCGATACTGACCGGAAGCTACTAATATCAACATTAATCATATTATTAGGCTATGTCTCTCTAAAATAAGACATGGATTTATTATCTTCTTATCACTTCTTCTGAATATAAATGCTTTATTTGAATGCTGTGAGACAGACAGACAAAGCTAAATGCTAATTAACTTGTCCAGTAACATGTTAGCATGCTAATGTTTCTGTCTCAACAGAATTGCTAGCCGTTGCTAGGCGACAGCTCGGGTCCACGTTTACTTCCTGTCAGCTGCCGTTATGCGAACAAACTGCAACCGGAAATGAAGTGGGACACACATCCAGTTAGCTAATGTTAGCATGCTAACTAGGGGAATGTCATCAGTTCTGCAGGTTTTTGGGTCGTTTGTCCTCCATTTCTTATCCTTCACCTGACATTTCCACCCATCACACACCCGTTTCCACTTCCTCATCAGCTCCAGTTACCTTCAGGGATCATTTCTGTCTCTGCAGACCAGGAACTGAAGACTTGTCCCTCGGTAATGAAGGTATGTCCTGACAATATGTCCCCTCAGTGGTTCCTCTTAATTGGGGTCGCGACAGTAAGTGAAATAAATTCTAGACATTTTTCCCATGAAGAGTAACATGAATGGTCGCCGTCAGGAGGATTCCAGCCTCTACTGGACTAATTAGTGGAGCTGGGCTTCATTCGGGAGGAATTGGGTAGTAATAGTAATAGTAATAATGAAGATAATTAATTGCCAGATAGTTTCAACATATTGGCATGATTTAAGGTTCAAAATATACTTTATTTTATGTCATACTGTCTGCATTTCAATGGAACAGCGTTGCTAGGCAACCGCTTGGCCCCATGATTACTTCCTGTCAGCTGCAAACAGGAAATAAACTGGGAACATTTAAGAAATGGACTAAATCTTCTAGATTAGAGACGTTGCAAAGGTATTCCAGTAATAAGCAGCGTTCACGGTGTTTAAGTAATGTTAGTGAACATTATAAGTGAACAATGATGAGTTTCTGTGAGACTGCGACGCCTCCACCTTCCTCCACCTTCCTCCGTCCAGCAATTTAATCCTCTACTAACTAATGGAGGCTGTCACCAGGCTCTCCATTCACACCACTCACACCCAATCCCTCTACACCTCTTCACCTCTGAACTGAGGAGGAGGAGGAGAGGAGGTGACTGACTGTAGCATAAACACTGACAGTGGCAGGACTAGCAGTCCTGGTCCTGGACCAGTGGATTAGAGGGCCGATGTTGATCTGCCAGGTACGTCATGGAGGATTAAACCACTGGAGCTGGGAGAGGGGTGACCTGAAGGGACCAGGAGCACCATGGGAAATATACTGCTGGAGGAAAACCCTGAAATATTTGAGAAATCCCTTAAATATCCTCTCTGCACCTCTCAGGTCTTCTGTCCTGTTATAATAATCATTATGACGTTTGATCCTCAAATTGCATTCAAGGTCCAGTTCAGGTCCAGTTCAGGTCCAGTGCAGATCTGGTTCTGGACCAGCTCAGGACCAGGACTAGGGGTGAAGTAGGGCACTAGAGGTCTAGTAACGGGGTGGAATGAGTACTAGTACTCGCAGAAACCAGAAAAATAAAATGCGTTAAAGTGCAGCCTGAAGTGTCACCTCAGTCTCTGTGCTGATTGGTTGATGATGACATCAGGAGTCTTTGCCATGACAACCGGTGAGCACTATTATTGGATTTCCCTCAGCAGCTTTAGTTTAAATATAATATATATTAATAGTTCATATTGATTTTATAAAAGCGGTTCAGCACTAGGGGGCGGCGCTGAGGCATGTTTAAACACTTTGTTTTATTATCATGGTTTTATTTTTATTTACTTCTTTATCTTTTCAAAAAGGCTCTGTTCTGGGGGGAAAAAGTTAAAAGCCTTTTGTTTCGTGTTTTTTCTTTATTATTATTTATTCTGTGGTTTATGACCTTAAAGTGTGAAGAACACTTTAAAAAAAAGAGAGAAAAACTTTTCTTGGATAGTTCATCTGTACAGCTCTGGGCCTTCAAACATCTAATGGACTTCATATAACCTGACATTTACAACTTTAATAACACTTTAATTTACAAGCAACATTCACAAAAGATGACCTAATTTCTATGTTGTGTCTCCTCGTCTCCTTGTCCACTTGTCTCATCTCCGTGATCCTTTGGCTCGTGACCCAGAAACCAGTCTCAGTGGACAGGAAGAAGAACAAAAAGGAGCCTGATGTCACTTTAAAATGTCTCATCTGTTATCTGCATCTCGTCCTCGCCTCCTACACTCACATGGGAGGACTCGAGAAAAGGAGACAAGGAAAGCAGAAATGGGACAGGCCCGTCACAGTTTATGCCACCAGGGGGCAGATTGGTACTGTAGACCTCATGTAGTCCCCATGACCTCGTGTAGTGCTCATGTAGTCCAAATGTAGTCCTAATTGAGTCTTCATATACAGTAGTTCCCATGTAGTCCTCATGCAGTCCTCACTAACACTTCAGATGTAGAACTCTTCCTCCTCCTCTTCCTCGTCAGCGGTGGCACTGATGATGCTGCCGCCGTCTGATTGGTTGATGGAGACATTGCTGGCATTCCCGCTGTTTCCTATGAGCAAGGTGGAGGAGGTGCTGCTGGTGCTGAACCTGTTCTGGATCCAGTCGAGGGTGGAGGAGGTGCTGCTGGTGCTGCAGCTGGTCTGGACCCGGTCCAGGGTGGAGGAGGTGCTGCTGGTGCTGAACCTGTTCTGGACCCGGTCCAGGGTGGCTGCCCTGCAGGTGTCCTCGAGGATGAGGGACGGACCGACGTCCTCTGGTGGCACTGATAGCGGCTGAGACACCTGAGGCAGGCTGGACTTGATGTAGGCGGACACCACTGAGAGGTCCACGCCTCCTGGACTCACCTTGTCCCCTGTGTCCACGTCCGTCTCCTCCGCCCCAATCAGAGCGTCCAGGTTGAGCCGGAAGGGTGGGATGAGGGCTGGGTTCTGGTTCAGTTGGGGGCCGGAGGAGGAGCAGGAGGAGGCCAGGTTGGGTAGAGAGAAGACAGAGCCTGACCGGCGGCACCCCCACTGAGGCCTCCAGGGGTCCGGCTCATCCGGCTCCTCGCTGGCGGGGGTCTGGTGGACTCGGGGACGGGGGACAGTCCGGTGGCGGCGGATCCTACAGGAGGCGGAGCTGCGGGTGAAGGTGGACGGAGCGGAGGTGGACTTAGTGACGTAGCAGGGATCAGGGTGGTGTCTGAGGTGAGCGCCCTGCACCTGAACAGGAAGAGGAAACAGTAAAATTAATATATTTATTTATACATACATATATATATATATATATATATATATATATATATATATATATACACACACACACATATATAAATATCAGACAGCAGAGCAACGACTGGAATTAATCTGAGTTCAAATATCTCTATGAGTTTATTTAATTTAGAAAAGACACTAATACTGATGTTTACATTCATTTATTAAATTATTATTATAATTACTATTATTAGTTATCATTTTTTCTTTTTATTAGCAGTATTCTTATTACTGTTGTCGTTTTACTATTAGTATTATTGTTATTAGTGGTGGTAGTAGTCTTAAAAAATCTTATTAGTAAGATAAGATAAAACTTAATTAAGGAAAAGTAGTAGTTATTATTATTATTAGCAGTAGTAGGAGTGGTTGTTGTAAAATGTTCTAATTAGTAATAATAGTTAATATTAGAATAATTAGTATTATTATTACTGTTGTAGTTTTTGGTGGTGCTTCAGACAAGAACAAAAATTATTACTCATATGGTATATATATATATATATATATATATATATATATATATATATACATACACTAGGTGGTGCTGAATCACAGCAATCACAATATCTCATGATAAAGTTTCAATCCTTTCACATTTATCCACTGGGACCTTTAAAAGTGTTGGTTATTGTTATTATAAAACTCTTGAAATAAGTTTCATTTTTTCTACATCAACACCTCCAATCTGTTCTGTTTCTAATAATCGATGAAGTCCACCCAGTCAGATCCAGATCCTTCAAGACCTCACAGGTTCCTGATGATCAGGGTCATCTTCAGGTTCAGGACCGGTCCAGACCAGCTGTCCTCCTCCAGGACCTCCCTAGTCCCTAGTTTTTACACATATATGCGCATTATTTAAAGCTAAGAGTCTTTGACTGGACTACTGCATGATCACTGCAGATTGAACTTCTTATTCTTCTTATATAAATACCTCTGTGTGCGTGCGTGCGTGTGTGCGTGTGTGTGTGTGTGCGCTGGATCTGGAGCCGGTTCGTTTGGGTTCTCAGGTGCCGCTAGAGTGCAGATTTTGTGGTTTGATGTAACCGAGCACTCGTCACGCGACCTGCAGCCTGCAGAGTGAAGGAGGAAGGGAACAAGGAAACCCCAGGGTTTATAAAAACCCTACTGGCCTCCTGGTCTCAGATGGGCCGCTTTATGAACCCCAGCAGCTGGAAAACCCATCAGTTCTGGAGTGTCACACCTCCATTTATGGAGCGAGGAGGAAACCTGCAGTCTGATGGTGAACCACAGAGAAACCAGTTTGGTCTGACGATCTGGTCTGCAGGTCCAGGGTCAGCTTCTCCATGTTTCTGCTCTCTTCTGTTTAGACACAGGAACTTTCCTCGAGGCAGTAGGGAGGCTTCTTTTTCACATTTCCACATGTTCAACAACAATAAATAACATGGAAGCTAAAGTTTCCTGAGAACAAGAACAACTGTGATATGCTAACCTGCTGCTAGCTCCATGTTCAATGTTTCCAGTCTAAGCTAAGCTAAGCTAACCTGCTGCTAATGTAGCTCCATGTTCAATGTTTCCAGTCTAAGCTAAGCTAAGCTAACCTGCTGCTAATGTGACTCCATGTTCAATGTTTCCAGTCTAAGCTAAGCTAAGCTAACCTGCTGCTACTGCAGCGCCATGTTCAATGTTTCCAGTCTAAGCTAAGCTAACCTGCTGCTAATGTAGCTCCGTGTTCAATGTCTCCAGTCTAAGCTAAGCTAAGCTAACCAGCTGCTCCTGCAGCTCCATGTTCAATGTTTCCTGTCTAAGCTAAGCTAAGCTAACCAGCTGCTCCTGCAGCTCCATGTTCAATGTTTCCTGTCTAAGCTAAGCTAACCAGCTGCTCCTGCAGCTCCATGTTCAATGTTTCCAGTCTAAGCTAAGCTACGCTAACCAGCTGCTCCTGCAGCTCCGTGTTCAGTGTTTCGAGTCTAAGCTAAGCTAACCTGCTGCTACTGTAGCTGTATGTCCAATGTTTCAGTCTAAGCTAAGCTAAGCTAACCTTCCACTGCTGTTTCATTTTGAGACACTAGTTTTTCGGTGAGACCAGGTGGAGGTTTAGCATCATGTGGTTCTTTGTCATCACAGATTAAGTGATTGTTTCCTCGCTGATGATCCAATCCCAGTAATGGACGGCTGCTTAATCAGCTTGAAATTTCCAAACTTCTTATCTGGACCCCCCACCTCTGAAATTAACACCAGGTTAGAGTGTGATCACCGTGAGCCACTTAAAGGTGAATATTCATTCATATGGTACCAAACACTTCTCATCTAAATTAACTGAAATTAATGAAGTACTTTTTGGGAAATCCTTGTAATTCATTTACTGATGACATGATCTTTATAACCAGTTTATGTCATGTATGCTGTATATTACTTGTTAACAAAACAAGACAACAGTTCTCATGACGTCTCATGAAAAGTTTCTAATTTTTTGTGCATTTTCTCACTGAAATCCAGCAACACGTGACAATTTCTGCTCGTTACGTGCAGACAATCTTCAAAATAAACGTCCTGCTGACTGTAGCTTCGTGTTTAATGTTTCCAGTCTTTGTGCTAAGCTAACCTGCTGTTGGCTGGAGCTTTGAGTTTAACGTTTCCCGTCTTTGTGCTAACATAACCTGCTGTTGGCTGGAGCTTCGCGTTTAACGTTTCCCATCTCCCGTCTTTGTGCTAACCTAACCTGCTGTTGGATGTAGGTTCGTGTTTAACGTTTCCCGTCTTTGTGCTAAGCTAACCTGCTGTTGGATGTAGGTTCGTGTTTAACGTTTCCCGTCTTTGTGCTAAGCTAACTTGCTGTTGGATGTAGCTTCGTGTTTATCGTTTCCCGTTTTTGTGCTAAGCTAACCTGCTGTTGGCTGTAGCTTTGTGTTTAATGTTTCCCGTCTTTGTGCTAAGCTAACCTGCTGTTGGCTGTAGCTTCGCGTTTAACGTTTCCCGTTTTTGTGCTAAGCTAACCTGCTGTTGGCTGGAGCTCTGCGTTTAACGTTTCCCATCTTTGTGCTAAGCTAACCTGCTGTTGGATGTAGCTTCGTGTTTAACGCTTCCCGTCTTTGTGCTAAGCTAACCTGCTGTTGGCTGTAGCTTCATGTTTAATGTTTCCCATCTTTGTGCTAAGCTAACCTGCTGTTGAATGTAGCTTCGTGTTTAACGTTTCCCATCTTTGTGCTAAGCTAACCTGCTGTTGAATGTAGCTTCGTGTTTAACGTTTCCCATCTTTGTGCTAAGCTAACCTGCTGTTGGCTGGAGCTTCGTGTTTAAAGTTTCCCGTCTTTGTGCTGAGCTAACCTGCTGTTGGATGTAGCTTCGTGTTTAACGTTTCCCGTCTTTGTGCTAAATCAACGCCAACTTGTGGTTTCAGCTACGAACAGCCTGGTTTATTTGAGCATCCTTTGTACACCCTAGACAATTCAAACCTAAATGGCGGCAGCAGGAAGTGCTCTCACCTGCAGCAGGATCTTGTTACCATCGTAGTCTTCGGTCTGCCAGCGGACCTCGCTGATGGGGCTGCAGGGGTGTGGCAGTAGAGGCACCAGCGTCCCAACATCTCGGACCCGGACCTCCATCACCGCCGACTCCAGCGGCAGTGGGCCTCGGCCTCGTGGTAACCTCTTCAGCGACAGCTGGATCTCCATGTCCGGGTTGGCGTACACCACGAAGAAGCAGAAGTCCTCCTTCTTCTGCGCCACCCGCCGCTGCAGCAGCAGCTTGTAAAGACGCACCATGTCCATGTAGTTCTCGTGGCGGCAGTAAACGGTGAATCGCACTATTTCTTTGCCGTAATGGACCTGCCGCACGGCCCACAGCGGCGTCCCGGTGGACAGGGTGAAGAAGTCCTGACTGCATGGCGCCAGCGGCAGCATCCGCCGGCCATTGCTGACCCTCTCGGTGTGGTGGTAGCGCCACGGCGGCCTCTGCAGGGCGCGGTGCAGCATCAGCAGCTGCTCCTCGCCGCCGTACACCTCCTGCAGGAAGACGATAACTGCTAGGGCTGGCTGGCAGGACGCCACTGGGCTGCCATGGTGATGCTGCTTGGACCGGGAGACAGAGGCCCGCTCCGAAACCCGGAAGAGCTGCAGCTCTGGGTGGACCCACGCCAGGACGCCGTCGACAGCTCGCTGCAGGAGCTTCCCCTGACCGGGGTCGGCGATGAGGTGGACGCAGACAAGGAAGGGATCCTGGAGCTCAGCCATGGATAACTCACCTCCATGGAGAAGAGAGACGAGACATGAGGAGAGAGAGACAACAGACAAGAGGGACAACGTTAGAGGGTTGAAGACAGAAATAAATCCTGTCGTCTGCAAACAAAAAGCTGAAACAGGTTCAAATAAAATGTAGTTAAATATTCTGTTCTCAGTTTTTAGGCCATGAAGAGTAATAAATATGAAGTGGAAAAGAAATAATATTAACAGAGTATTGTTGAATAAATAGAGAATAATTAAAATAGAACAGTATCATTGTGCATGATATTCTGTCGCTGTGTCACTGATGGATGGAATCATAGTGGAAATAAACGATTCCCAATTTTTTAATGGAGACCACCTGGAACCACTTCAAGGACCCCTTGAACCGCCTGAAGGACCCCTGGAAACCCATCAGGAACATCTGGAACCTCCTCATACACCCCTGAACCCCCTCATGCACCCCTAAAATCCTCTCAAGGACCACCTTGTTATTATGACGGCTCCTTCTTAACCACCACCCCCCCCCCCCCCACCCTTCCAGACCAGACCCATGTGGATCAGGACTCCAGAGCCTCATTAGTGCCATTAGGAGGCTCAGAGGTCATTGGAGGAATGTTCCAGACCCCAGCAGGAACCCCTGACCTGGAAAAGCTCAGGGACCGACCCAGGACTCTTATCTCCTCATCTCTACACTCTTTATCCGTCCTCTCGGGGGACTCGTCCCATTTTGTTTGGGGAAAGGACACTCCCACGAAAGCGAGAAGCCAAACGGGTACAAACTCTGTCTCCTGAGTCCTGCTGACCTTTGGCTAAAAGGACAGTTTCCACTGGACCACAGAGGCCTTTGTGAGCGGAGAACTCAGGTTACGTAACCTAAAGACGTCACCAAAGTCCAGAGACACAGCTCAGCTTTTAATGAGGGTTCATGGTTTTATTATGAAGACTATTTGTTTTAGAGAGGAAACTTTAAAGGGTGTCGCTCCTTTTCCTGTCATTCTGCTGATAAACAAACCCACTTCCTGTCATAATACTACTAATAATTTGAATGATATGTCTGGTCTATTTTATTTAAAGTAAATCAGAGGATGAGAGTGTTCAGTGTTTACACTGATGTTATTTTACAGCCTCGTCTGGTTTGTAATGTGTGTAAATGTCCGTGCAGGTGGAGGTGAATCAAAAAGAGCAAAAAAGAGTCAATTTCAGGTTTGTTTCAACAAACCTTCAAGAAACTCAACATTAAATGGAGGAAACGTCAGGAAGAGCCTATTAACCAATCATATTCCAGCAAAGACGAGCCCTTATTCACAGCTTTCTTTGATTAAAGGTGTCAACAGGAAGTGTCCTCATGTGGCTGCAGAGATAAAGACGCTCTGATCCCGTCAGGATCACCGTGGGTCTGATCTGGATCTGCTGGCTTTAACCGTCTCTCAGACAAATGACTTCTTTTTACATCCCAGAAAACTGAACTCTGTTCTCCAGGATAACAGCCAGTTTTTGTCACGTCAACAAAACTAAAATGCATGTTTATTATGTTTATGTTCTATGTTTATCACCTTATTTAAAGGTGTCATAGAGTAAAAAAGTGAGATTAATTTGACATCATAAAGCAGATTTCTTTTATGTTTTGAATGTGTTTAACAGCTGACAGGAGGTGAATGTGGACTCGAGTTGTCGCCTAGCAACACTGTTGCCACTAAAACTGAGCGTTTAAAGCCGACATTAAGAGGAAAATCAAGTTTCTTTCAACCTTTAAGGCAGGTAAACATGTTTGAACTAGTGTGAACCTGAAAATATGAGATCTTTAAGTGTCAAAGTGTCACTGCAGGATGTGAACCCAGACCTGATCCCTACGTCTGCACACCATTAGAAACAAATCTGCGTCTTTTTTAGGACTCATCTTTCTGGAAGTGAAATTATTTGGGGATTAAAGAGGAATCTCAGTTTGGGATTGAGGCCACGCTGGTTATTTGTCTGACAGACATGAACCCTCTGAATTATAGAATATTCTGTCAGTGTCTATCAGAGTCCTAATGTGCTCCCAATCTATCAATGCTTGTTTCTGTTGACCTGCTGCAGAGTTTCTGAGCACAAACTAAACTTCCTTCCACCTGACCGGAAATACTGCTGCTGTGTATTTCCAGGTCAAAAATCTCCAACTGAAGTCGAGTCTTTCATATTGTATTTTCTTCCTACTTTTACTTTTGCAGCTAACATGATTTTCTGCAGAGAAAAGGAGGATAAAAATTAAAATTAATCAAACTTTATGCTCATTTTTGGATGCATTCATCCTCCTAATGC